>JAGIQG010000007.1:13998833-14524404 GCA_024679065.1 Sphyrna mokarran | reverse complement strand
AACATAGAACAATACAGCACAGAACCGGCCCTTCGGCCTTCGATGTTGTGCCGACCAAAACAAAAAGCAATGCCCCTCCTAACTAAACCATTCCCTTCTCATCCATATACTTATCCACTAACCTCTTAAACGCCACCAAACTTGGCGCATCTACAACAGCTGCAGGCAGGGCATTCCACTCCCTAATCCTCTGAGTAAAGAACCTACCTCTGATATCCGTCCTATAACTCATACCCCTTAATTTAAAGTTGTGTCCCCTCGTGCTAGCTTTCTCCATCCTAGGAAACAGGCTATCACTGTCCACCCTATCCAAACCTCTAATTATCTTATATGCTTCAATAAGATCCCCCCTTAGCCGCCTCCTTTCTAACGAAAACAACCGCAAATCCTTCAACCTCTCTTCATAGGACCTGCCCTCCATACCAGGCAACATCCTAGTAAACCTCCTCTGTACCCTCTCCAATGCCTCCACATCTTTCTTCTAATGTGGCGACCAGAACTGCACACAATACTCCAAGTGCGGCCGCACTAGAGTTTTGTACCGCTGCAACATGATGCTGCGGCTCCTAAATTCAATCCCCCTACCAATAAAAGCTAAGACTCCATAAGCCTTCTTAACAACTTTATCACCTTGACTGCCTACTTTCAGGGATCTATTGACACATACACCAAGATCCTTCTGTTCCTCAACACTATTAAGAGCCATACCATTAGCCCTATACTCTACACATTTATTGTTCCTGCCAAAGTGCATTACCTCACACTTTTCCACATTAAACTCCATTTGCCACATCTCGGCCCAGCTCTGCAACTTGTCCAAGTCACTCTGTAAACTAAAACACCCCTCTTCACTATCTACCACACCACCAACTTTAGTATCATCTGCAAATTTACTGATCCATCCCTCACTACCCTCATCCAGATCATTTATAAAAATTACAAACAGCAGGGGCCCCAAAACAGACCCCTGAGTCACACCACTCGTCACCGAACTCCACGATGAATATCTCCCATCAACCACCACCCTCTGTCTTCTATCTGCCAGCCAATTTCTAATCCAATTAGCTTAATCACCCTCTATTCCACACATCTGCATTTTCTGTAGAAGTCTTCCATGGGCCACCTTATCAAAAGCCTTACTAAAGTCCATATATACTACATCAACCGCCTTACCCCCATCCACCTCTCTGGTCACTTTCTCAAAAAACTCAATGAGTTTAGTAAGGCATGACCTACCCTTCACGAAACCATGCTGACTATCCCCAATCAATTCATTTCTCTCTAAATAACTATAAATCCTATCCCTAATAATTCTCTCCAATACCTTGCCCACCACAGAAGTAAGACTCACTGGCCTATAATTCCCAGGAAGGTCTCTCTTCCCCTTCTTAAACAATGGACCACATTCGCTATCCTCCAGTCCTCCGGAACCACACCCGTAACCAACGAGGACCTGAAGATCAGAGCCAGAGGCTCTGCAATCTCCTCTCTTGCCTCCCAGAGAATCCTAGGGTAAATCCCGTCCGGCCCAGGGGACTTATCCAACTTCAAACCCTCGAGAATTTCTAACACATCCTCCCTATCTACTACAATACTCCCCAATTTGCAACCCTGTACCTCAGTGCTCTCCATAGCTACATTTCCAGCACTCTGCGTGAATACCGAAGAGAAATATTTATTCAGTGCCTCACCAATCTCTTCAGGCTCCACGCACAACTTCCCACTGCTGTCTATGACTGGCCCTAATCTTGCCCTAACCAATCTTCTATTCTTAACATATCGAAAGAAAGCTTTAGGATTCTCCTTAATCCTATCAGCCAACATCTTCTCGTGTCCCCTCTTAGCTCTCCTCAATTCACTTTTTACCTCCTTCCTAGCTAATCTATAGCTATCCATTGCACTACCTGAGCCTTCAAGCCTCATCCTGACATAAGCCTCCTTTTTCTTCTTAACCAGCAAATCAACTTTTTTCGTACACCAAGGCTCTCTTACTCGTCCATTTCCTCCCTGCCTGACAGGGACATACTTATCAAGGACTCGCAGCAGCTGCTCCTTGAATAAGCACCACATTCCAGATGTTCCCAGTCCCTGTAGTTTCCTAGTCCAATCTATGCACCCTAATTCTCTCCTGATGGCCTCATAATTACCCTTCCCCCAGCTATAACTACTGCCCCCAGCTTCATGCCTATCCCTGTCCATCACTAAGGTGAACGTAACCGAATTGTGGTCACTATCACCAAAATGTTCACTAACTTCCAAGCCTAACACCTGGTCTGGCTCATTGCCCAGCACCAAATCCAATGTAGCCTCACCTCTAGTTGGCCTATCTACATACTGAGTCAAAAAACCTTCCTGCACACTCTGTACGAAAACTGACCCCTCTAACGAGCTAGAGCTATAGCTATTCCAATCAATATTAGCAAAGTTAAAGTCCCCCATCACAATTACCCTACTACTTTCACTCCTAATCAGAATTGACTTCGCAATCCTTTCCTCAACCTCTCTAGAACTATTAGGAGGTCTGTAAAAGACTCCCAACAGGGTGACCTCTCCTCTCCTGTTTCTAATCTCAGCCCATACTACCTCAACAGACAAGTCCTCATCAAACTTCTTTTCTATCACCGTGATACAGTCTTTGACCAATAACGCCACTCCTCCCCCCCTTCTACCTCCTTCTCTACTCCGACTAAAGCATTTGTACCCCGGAACCTGCAACATCCATTCCTGTCCCTGCTCTACCCAATGTGTAGAGTATAGGGCTAATGGTAGGGCTTTTAATAGTGTTGAGGAACAGAAGGATCTTGGTGTATGTGTCAATAGATCCCTGAAAGTAGGCAGTCAAGTGGATAAAGTTGTTAAGGAGGCATATGGAGTCTTAGCTTTTATTGGTAGGGGGATTGAATTTAGGAGCCGCAGCATCATGTTGCAGCTGTACAAAACTCTAGTGGGGCCGCACTTGGAGTATTGTGTGCAGTTCTGGTCGCCACATTATAAGAAAGATGTGGAGGCATTGGAGAGGGTACAGAGGAGGTTTACTAGGATGTTGCCTGGTATGGAGGGCAGGTCCTATGAAGAGAGGTTGAAGGATTTGAGGTTGTTTTCGTTAGAAAGGAGGCGGCTAAGAGGGGATCTTATTGCAGCATATAAGATGATTAGAGGTTTAGATAGGGTGGACAGTGATAGCCTTTTTCCTAGGATGGAGAAAGCTAGCACGAGGGGACACAGCTTTAAATTAAGGGGTATGAGTTATAGGACGGATATCAGAGGTAGGTTCTTTACTCAAAGAGTGATTAGGGAGTGGAATGCCCTGCCTGCAGCTGTTGTAGATGCGCCAATTTTGGTGGCGTTTAAGAGGTTAATTGATAAGTATATGGAAGAGAAGGGAATGGTTTAGTTTGGAGGGGCATTGCTTTTTATTTTGGTCGGCACAACATCGAAGGTCGAAGGGCCTGTTCTGTGCTGTAATGTTCTATGTTCTATTTGGTCCTCCCGATATTCAAACAGTCCTGCTATATCCCTTTATCTGCAGACCGCTCATGTGGCTGTCCAAGAGACCCTTAAACAACCCTAGCGTGCCTGCTCCCACCACCTTACTCGGCAGTGCATTCCACACCCCCACTACCCTTTGTGTGAAAAACTGGGCTCTAATATTCATCTTATACATAGCCCCCCTCACCCTGAGCCAGTGACCCCTCGTTCTATCCATTTCTAATGGTGGGAAAAGCTTACCACCATTTACTCTATCTATACCCCTCATAATCTTATATACCTCTAAAAGATCCCTTCTCAGCCGACATCTTTCAAGGGAAAACAACCCCAGTGTGTTCAATCTTTCCTTGTAAGACAGCCCTTCCATACCAGGCAGCATCCTAGTAAATCTCCTCTGCACTCTCTCCAGGGCCTCTACATCCTTCCTGTAGTACGGCAACCAGAACTGGATGCAGTACTCCAGATGAGGCCTAACCAACGTTCTATACACCTGCAACATCAGACTCCTACTCTTGTATTCTATACCCCTTCCTATGAAGGCTAACATACCATACGCTTTTTTTAAACCACATTCTCCAACTGTACTGACACCTTCAGAGACTTGTGAACTTGCACCCCCAGGTCTCTCTGCATCTCTATACTCCGCATAGTTTTACCTTTTATCCTATAACTCCCCTCTACATTATTCTGGCCAAAGTGCATCACCTCGCATTTATCCAGATTAAATTCCATTTGCCATCTATCTGCCCAATCTACCAGCCTATGTCATGTTGTATTGCCAGGCACTGCTCCTCAGTACCACCAATCCAATCATCTTAGTGTCATCAGCAAATTTGCTGATCACATCACCTACCCCCACTTCCAAGTCATTTATATACACCACAAATAGAAGGGGTCCTATACAGAGCCCTGTGGCACACCACTAGGCAGACCAGAACACTGCACTTGCCTGATGAAGACACGGGAGTGTTGAAAGCTCGCCATTTTACTATCAAATAAATCGGTTGGATTAATAATTGGTGTTGCTAAATTCTTACTGAGTTCTTACCACTCCAATCCAACGCCGGCATCTTTACATCATGCACACCACTAGTGACAGACCTCCAGTTGGAAAAACAGCCTTCCACTACTACCCGCTGTCTCCTCCTCCCAAGCCAGTTCTCAACCCATCTACATACCTGGCCCTGTATACCATGCGCCTTCACCTTTTCTATCAGCCTACCATGAGGGACCTTATCAAACACCTTACTGAAATCCATATAGACGACATCAACAGCTTGTCCTTCATCAACCGTTTTTGTCACCTCTTCAAAAAATTCCACTAGATTTGTAAGGCATGACCTCCCCTTAACGAAGCCATGCTGCGTATCCCTGATCAGATCGCAGCGCTCCAGATGCTCATACATCCTGTCCCTGAGAATCCTCTCCATTAGCTTACCTATAACTGAAGTCAAGCTCACCGGCCTATATTTCCCTGGGTTATCCCTCTGACCCTTTTTAAACAACGGTACTACATTTGCAATCCTCCAGTCCTCTGGGACCTCCCCTGTGTCCAAAGGGACATGGGCATCACTGGCTAGGCCAGTATTTATTATTGCCCTTGAGAGTCTAGCACTTTGCTATGGGTCTGGAGTCACATAGGGCAGATCAGGCAAGGATGACAGATTTCCCTCCCTAAAGGACATTAGTGAACCAGATGGGTTTACGTGTCAATTGACAACGGTTTCATTAGTCATCATTAAACTTTTAATTGAATTCAAATTCCACCATCTATCATGGTGGGACTCAAACCTAGGTCCCCACAGAATTACCCTGGGTTGCTGCATTGCTAATCCAGTGACAATACCACTGCACTACTGTCTTCCTCTCTCATTGCTGAATCAGTATTACATAAATTCAAGTCCCATTCTAGAAATTTGAAGAGATAACCTAAATGCAGCACAGTGAGGCAAGATTCAAAATCTGGTCAGTGAACAAAGAAATGTTTATTAGCAGAATAGCTAAACACATTGTAGAGCAAAGGGAAAGGTCTTAAACTCCACAGACCCAAAACTCCAACTGCTAGAACAAGTACAGGCAGGTCTCCGAGTTCCCAACATAACATAGCTTATTGTTCCTTGGGAGCGGCTGGTGTGAGAGCTGTGAGTAAATTTGTGTTTTTTTTCCAAAATCATGTCTGGTTTTTTTTAAAACTCTTAAAACCAGAAACAGGAAGTAGTCACAGGGAGGCCTGTGCAGGAGTTTTTTTTCCCCACCTGGACCTCCATAAATTGGCAAGGTGAAGAATCCCAATACTCTACACGTGTAGAGTATCCCAACCCTCCCCCCTCCTCTAACCCAATAAAAAAGACTAGGAGTGTGAGTAGGTAAGTTTAAGTTTATATTTGTTTCTGGATAAAGGAAGTAATAGGGATGGCAGTGCGATGTACCTCCTGTGGGATGTTTGAGGTGAGGGACACTGGTAGTGTCCCAGCTGATTACACCTGCCAGAGGTGCATCCAGTTCCACCTCCTTGAGGACCGTGTTAGGGACCTAGAGCTGGAACTGGAGGAATTAATTATTAGGGAAGCAGAGATGACTTGTTGATAAAAGCTACAGGGAGATAGTTACTCCTAAATGTGATACATGGGTGACTGTTAGAAGGGATAAGAAGCAGTCAGTGCAGAGTTCCTCTGAGGCTGTTCCTCTACGCAATAAGTACTCTGCTTTGGATGCTGTTGGGGATGTAAACACAACCGGGGTAAGCCATGGAGCACAGGTCTCGGGAGTTGAGCCTGCTCTTGATGCTCAGGTGGGAAGGGGGAAGAAAAGATCTGGATTAGTGATTGGGGACTCCCTAGTTAAGGGGATAGATAGGAGGGTCTGTGGGAAGGAGCGGGACTCACGGTTGGTATGTTGCCTCCTGGGCGCTGGGGTCAGTGATATCTCTGACCGAGTGTTCAGGATCCTTAAGGGGGAGAGGAACCAGCCCCAAGTTGTGGTGCATGTAGGTAGGAAAAGGGATGGGGATATAAAGCAGGAATTCAGAGAGTTAGGGTGGAAACTTAGGGCTAAAACAAACAGAGTGGTTATCTCTGGTTTGTTACCTGT
The DNA here is from genome assembly GCA_024679065.1 of Sphyrna mokarran. Lineage (NCBI taxonomy): Eukaryota > Metazoa > Chordata > Chondrichthyes > Carcharhiniformes > Carcharhinidae > Sphyrna > Sphyrna mokarran. The sequence goes on along the minus strand of JAGIQG010000007.1, from coordinate 14,517,825 downwards.
GCCGTGGGATAACATAGAAAAAGAATAGGGAGAGAGAAGGGATGGTGCAGGAGGGAAGGGTTCAGGTATTTGGACAATTGGGGCTCATTGTGGGGAAGGTGGGACCTCTACACGAGGGATGGTCTGCACCTGAACCGGAGAGGTACCAATATCCTGGGGGGGGGGGGGGGGGGGGGGGGGGGAAGAAGAGAGAGAAGAGAGAGAGAGGGGTCTCTCATAAGTACTTAGAGGGGTCAGTTTTTGTTCAATGTGTGCAGGAAGGTTTCATGACTCAGTATGTAGATAGGCCAACAAGAGGCGAGGCTATATTGGATTTGGTACTGGGCAATGAACCAGACCAGGTGTTAGACTTGGAGGTGGGTGAGCACTTTGGTGATAGTGACCACAATTCGGTTACGTTTACCTTAGTGATGGAAAGGGATGGGCACATACCGAATAACAGTAGTTATAGCTGGGAGAAAGGTAATTATGAGGCTATTAGGAGAGATTTAGGATGCATAGGGTGGAGCAGGAAATTGCAGGGGCTGGGGACATCTGAAATGTGGAGCATATTTAAGGAACAGCTTCTGCATGTCCTTAATGAATATGTTCCTGCCAGGCAGGGAGGAAGTGGTCGAGTGAGGGAACCATGGTGTACTAGGGAAGTTGAATCTCTGGTGAAGAGGAAGAAGGAGGCTTATATAATGATGAGACGTGAAGGCTCAGTTAGGGCAACAGAGAGCTATAAATCAGCCAGGAAGGAGCTAAAGAGGGAGTTGAGAAGAGCTAGAAGAGGACACGAGAAGACTTTGGCGGATAGGATTAAGGAGAATCCTAAAGCTTTTTACAGATATATAAATAATAAAAGATTGGTTAGGGCAAGATTAGGGCCAGAGATAGCAGTGGGAAGTTGTGCGTGGAGCCTGAGGAGATAGGAGAGACACTGAATGAGTATTTTTCATCAGTATTCACGCAGGAGAAAGACAGTGTTGTCGGGGAGAATACTGCGATACCAGGTTGTAGACTGGGTAGGATTGAGGTTCATAAGGAGGAGGTGTTAGCGAATCTTGAGGGTATGAAAATTGATAAGTCCCCTGGGCCAGATGGGATTTACCCTAGGATTCTCTGGGAGGCTAGAGAGGAGATTGCAGAGCCTTTGGCTTTGATCTTCATGTCGTCGTTAGCTACAGGTATAGTGCCGGAAGACTGGAGGATGGCAAATGTTGTCCCTTTGTTCAAAAAGGGGAGTAGGGACCATCCTGGAAATTATAGACCGGTGAGCCTGACTTCTGTTGTGGGCAAGGTCTTGGAAAGAATTATAAGGGATAGGATTTATAAGCATCTAGAGAGAAATAAATTGATTAGGGATAGTCAGCACGGTTTTGTGAAGGTAGGTCGTGCCTCACAAACCTTATTGAGTTTTTTGAGGAGGTGACCAAAGAGGTAGATAAGGGTAAGGCAGTTGATGTAGCGTATATGGATTTTAGCAAAGCGTTTGATAAGGTTCCCCATGGTAGGCTACTGCAGAAAGTGCAGATGCATGGATTGAAGGTGATTTAGCAGTTTGGATTAGGAATTGGCTAGCTGATAGAAGACAGAGGGTGGTGGTTGATGGGAAATATTCAACCTGGAGTGCAGTTACAAGTGGTGTACCTCAAGGATCTGTTTTGGGGCCACTGCTGTTTGTCATTTTTATAAATGACTAGATGAGGGTGTAGAGGGTTGGATTAGTAAATTTGCTGATGATACCAAAGTGGGGGGAGTTGTAGACAGCGAGGATGGATGTTACAGTTTGCAGAGGGACATAGATAGGTTGCAGAGCTGGGCCGTGAGGTGGCAAATGGAATTCAATACGGATAAGTGTGAGGTGATTCACTTTGGTAGGAATAACAGGCATATGAAATATAGGGCTAATGGAAGGACCCTTAATAGTGTTGTCGAGCAGAGGGATCTTGGGGTACAAGTACATAGCTCTTTGAAAGTTGGCACCCAGGTTGATAAAGTTGTTAAGAAGGCGTAGGGTGTGTTAGCTTTTATTGGTAGAGGGATTGAATTTAGGAGCTGTGAGGTTATGTTACAACTGTACAAAACTGTACAGGTTACGCGGTGACCTAATTGAGGCGAATAAGATGATCAAGGGATTGGATAGGGTGGATAGTGAGAGCCTTTTTCCTCGGATGGTGATGACCAACACGAGGGGATATAACTTTAAATTAAGAGGTGATAGTTATAGGACGGATGTCAGAGGCAGGTTCTTTACACAGAGGGTGGTGAGAGCGTGGAATGCCCTGCCTGCAGCAGTTGTGGACTCACCTACTTTGGGGGCATTCAAATGTTCGTTGGATAGGCATATGGATGATATTGGAATAGTTTAGGTTAGAGGGTCCACTGGCCAGCACAACATTGAGGGCCGAAGGGCCTGTACTGTGCTGTAATGTTTTATGTTCTAACACCCAATGGGCAAGCATGTCACATGACCCTTTCAAGGAAATGTCCTTTAAAGGGCTAAGACATCACACCCTTTAAGAAATCAAACTATATACATAACAGATAAATAACCATTTACAAAAAAGCCCCAAGATTAGCAGGGCATCACATACAATCCATTACAAGTCCAGTCTTTCTGATGATTTCCAAACTCATTTTCATTCCAAACTGGGAATGACAAAGCTCCTGGGCAGGCCTTTCTCTCGCTGGAGCAATCTGCTGTCACTCTCTGTCGATGAGCATTCCACCAGTGATGAACTGCTTGGGCTAGCACTCTCCTCACGAAGCTGAGAAGGTTGTTTCTTTTGCTGGGAGACATGTCACCCTCATTCAGAGACTCTTAACCCCCACTCACAACGAATGGCACCATCATTACTGGCACAACAATACTTAACTGTTCCTCTGGAGCAAAACTTGCTTGCCTCTCCCTTACATGATCCACATGTTTCCGCATTCTATTTCCTTGAATGTTGACGATGTACGACACTGGCCCAGTCTTTTTCACCCAGGATCCATACTGCACCTCTCCCAAAGTTCTTTGCAAAACCTGATTATTCATCCTGAAACCGCTCTGGTTTGCTTGAATCATGACACGGCTTCACAGCATCCTGCTTTATCTCCACTTTTCACACCAACTTTGGAAATATGAGATCTGGCATATCCATTAACAATTCAGCCCCATGATAGAGTGGTTGTTTGGGGAACAATCAGAAACCTTGAAACTTTAAAAACCACCAAATACCTACAGTGCAGGAGGTGGTCATTTGGCTTGCTGAATCTGCACCAATCCTCTAAAACAGCATTTTATCTTGGCCCAAAATCCCAGCCTAATCCCTTGGTACTGTGAGGTTGTGCTCACTGCAGTGTCACCATACTGTCTTAGTTCTCAGGGAGCCCACAGGCTAACTTTTTATCATTGCCTTAAAAGGTCTGGACTGCTCTCTGCCAACTTATTGAACGCTGGATGATGAGGAGCTGTTTTAATATGCCAAACCCAACTTAATGAAGCTCCTCACTGGTGCAAGTTAAGTTGTTATCTGACACCAGGACCTCAATAAACCATGAATGGCAACATGCTGATGATGAGAAGGTTGACTCTTTTACTGGGAAACAGGTCATCCCAGAGAGACACTCAATCCCCACTTGCATCAGATGGCACCACTCAAACTACTGTAACTTCTCTACCATCGCCATCAAGGCTGTGGATCTAGTCACAAATACATCCATCCATTTTCAATGGCTGTTGACAATGACAAGAACATGGCACCTAAAAAAGATCCACAATATCAATATGGATCCATGTCCAGAGCCGATTAGGCCACTCCCAAGGATGATTGAAGCAAACAAGAGAGAGCACTTTCAGGGTAGGTGACACGTGCAATCTCTAAAGAAGAAATTAAGCTCATGAAAATGTTGTATGTTTGGATCCAAATAATGACAATAGGATAATCTGCTGTTTCTCTCCTCCCACTAGCTCTAAAGAATAACTTAAGGCATTTGATGTATTGACACCATTGCTTCACATCAGGATCAAAAGCTTTGGGTTTCCCAATCAAGAGCATTCTTAACTCACGTTTTACTGTTGCTACCTAAATCCAGTGGGAGCCTGGTCTTGAATTGCAACTAACACAGCAGTCTTCCAATACTACCCTCATCGCCAACGTAGTGCAGTGAGGCAAAGCTCAAAATCCAGTCCATGAACCAACAAACGTTTATTAATGGAATAACTACACATACTACCGACCAAATAAAGAATCTTAAACTCCACAGGCCCAAAACTCCAACTGCTAGAACAAGCTTGATTGGATTAGGTCACACGACCATTTCAAGGAAATATCCCTTCAAGGGCTACGACACCACACTAAACCAACACTCCAATGAGGGAGAGTTTCAGATACCATCTTTCTGGTTGAAACATTAAGCTGAGAAGGGTAAAGATCCCAGGGCCATGTTTAAAGGTGAAAAGTTCTGACAATATTTATCCCTCAACCAATATTACTAAAATTATCTGGTCATTTAAATTATCTGTCATTTACCTGATTGCTGTTTTTGGGGGCTTGCTGTGGACGAATTGATCATTGCACCTTCCTATATTACAACAGGGACCACACGTCAGAAAGTACTTCATTGCCTGTGAAGCTTTTGAGACATCCTGCAGTCATGAAATACAAATGTAATATAAATGAAGTGCTCTCTATCTTTCATACTTAATATAAAATGCATTTAAAATGTACAGCAAGCTGCCACAAACAGCAATGTGACAAGTCAAAATAATATGTAGTGATGATTATTGAGGGATATATACTGACAGGAACTTATGTTAGGAACTTATGTTGCTTTTTTAAAAAAAAGCAGTAGTGCCATTGAACCTTTTACATCCATGTGAGAAGTTAGAGAGGGTTTAACATCTCATCTGAAAGATGGTTCCTTTATCCACAAACCAGTCCTTCAGTACTGTAACTGCACTAACTGCTCAAATCTCTAGAGTCAAAGTTGAACTCACAACATTATGACTTAAGACAGTGTTACACACTGAGCAACAAATAGCAACCTCCACCACCACTCAAGGTTAAAGCAATTTTTAAAAACACACACAAACATGCAGCTCTAGTGTGCTGAGAGTCTTTGAATAGTTTTTATAGGCTGGATGAACCATGTTTCATATTTATACAGAGGGCAAGCAGTTGCAGTCCTTCTTTTGAAGGGACTGCCCTTTTATTTCTAAGAGAGTTTCAATCTCACACTCCTAATCTTTGCCCACTCAGGGCAAGGAAGTCAGCAACTTTATGCTGAGTCACACAGGGGCATTGACAAGTCTAGTAGAATAGAGTTGATGGAGTGACAATCATGCTCAGGTTTACCTGGGAGAAGGAACTGACATCTTCTGGTAGTACACTCAAAGCTTTTCAAACCAGTGGATGGATAAGAGGCTGAAGTGCCTCTTAGGTACTGGCAACAAAATTATAAAATTGAAACAATAGAAAACATTGGAAACATGGAGCACACCTAGCAGCATCAGTCAAGAGAAACAAAATCAAATACTACCAATCTTATAAGCATTTCCACAGTTTTACATTTTTATATTTCAGATTTCCAACATTTGCAAAATTCTAACTTGAAGACTTAAGAATTATTGTAATAATTAAGGTCATAGAGTCAGAGCTTTACAGCACAGAAACAGACCCTGTGCCAGCCATCAAACAGCCAGTTATTATAATTACATTTCCATACAAAGTCTGTCACCTTGTATGATACGGTGTTTCAAGTCCTTTTTAAATGTTGTGAGGGCTTCCACCTCTAACATCCTTTCAGACAGTGAATTCCAGATATCCACCACTCCGGCTGAAAGGGTTTTTCCTCAAACCCTTTCTAAATCTTCAGAAGGAGCAGGGCGTCAGGGAGGACTGGACAGATGCTTCAAACAACATCATAGCAACAGCAAAGCCAAACCCTCTCTCCCTCCTGTCCGAGTAGGAGACACAGTGCTAGCTCACCTGAGTCAGTTGATTGTGAATGATCTGCTTCAGTTCGGAGGCCTTATGCGGCGACAGCGACATGTTGAAGACTGTCTAACCAGGGATTAACACTGAACTCAACAACAACCCCCACCACTGCCACTAACCTCCAACCCGATCCCAACGGCCAATAAGCCCCACTCCTCCAATCAGCAGAGCTCCTGTGTCCAATACACAACAAGCACCTCTAAATCCCGTCCCATAGCTACGCCCCGCCTCCAAGTTAAGCCCCACCTCCGAACTCACAGGCCAACCAGCGCCAACGCCTATTGTTATACAACTCCGCCTCTCCATAAGCTCCCTCACCAACCCCTTCAGCTATTTCCAACGGTCGTCAAGCTCCACCCCAAAACACACAGGCCAATCGACGCCAGCGGTTATGGCTATCAAACCGAAACCCACCCTAAGCTCCGCCCCTCGATCATAAAGCCCTTTACCCAAGATCACCAAACCCGCCGCCCCTCGCTGACTGTTTCCGGAACTCTTTTCTTTCACCGGGGCGAGCAAGCTCCGCCCCTTACCAACGGCCACTAAGCCTCGCCCCTTACCAACGGCCATCAAACCCTGTCCCTTACCAGAGGCCATCAAGCACCGCCCCTTACCAACAGCCATCAAACCCCGCCCCTTAGCAACGGCCATCAAGCTCCGCCCCCTCGCCGCGCAGCTGCAGCACACTCGAGCGTTTGAAATCGTGGCGCCAAACTCGAGCGGGAATTTACCCACCCGCCTGACTCGTAAGCGAAATGCCCCCCACACCAAAATCCCCAGGAACCGGCCTCGACAGGTTGAATTTTAAATAACAGCCGCGGCTGGTTGCTTCATGCTAAAGTTTGGTTTTGAAAAAAATAAAACGGGCGTGCCCATGCCTGACTGTGTGCGACAGTCGGTGTGGTAGGTCCTCTCCTCCATGACGTGAGTAGAACGCGCCAGTAGCCGGGTGACGGTTGGAGTTGTCCATCCTCAAGGCAGCGAAATGGAGACGGTTTTCATCCCGAGTGGGAATTGTTGTATCAACCTGAAGGGTTATACTCTCATCATGGTAGGTAGCTGCTGTATTAAATATGTAGTCTGAATAAAGTGCAATAGATTCTGGTCAACCTTGATGTGGGATTTTTTAATGTCGATTCTGGCGTTTATAACAAAACTCCTCCATTAAAATAGCCCCTGGGGTTATCTGAAACATTGTATGTGTAATTCCTAATTAAAATGGTGTTGGTGTTCAGTAGGGGCTGAATGGCCTATTTGTGCCTTGTGAAATTCTGACATGTCATTCTGAGTGGAAGGTGCTAGAAACACGGGTTTTGAGTGGGTTAGCGCTGCTGTTCTGACATCGCCAGGAACCTGGCTTCGATTCCCGGCTCAGGTCACTGTGTATGCGGAGTCTGCACGTTCTCCCCGTGAATGCGTGGGTTTCCTCCCACTATCCGAAAGAGATACTGGTTAGGTACACTGGCCGTCTAAATTCTCCTGTAGTGTACCTGAACAGGTGCTGGAGTGTGGCGACTAGGGATTGTCACAGAAACTTCATTGCAGTGCCTACTTGTGACAATAGTAAATAAACTTTAAAAACAACTGGTGTTTTGAAGTGCAGAATTAAAATCATAGAATCCTGTAGTGCAGAAGGAGGCCATTGAGCCTGCACTTACCACAATCCCAGTCAGGTCCTATCCCCATAACTTCACATATTTACCCTGTGAATCCCCTGATACTAAGGGACAATTTAGCATAGTCAATGCTCCTAATCTGAACATCTTTAGACACTAAGGAGCAATTTCGCATAGCCAATCCAACTAACCCACACATCTTTGGACAGAAGATGCTGGGCTTCAATGCAAGCCAGCCTCATGGTAGGACAGCAATTGGGGTTGCATCTAAAATGTCTTCTTCTTGTACTTGACCTGACATTCTGGTTTTTTTTTGTTCTTGCACCTGATTCCCAGCATCAATGATTTTGCTGTTCACTTTGGGCACATTCATGGGTGTGTGGCAGGAGGAGATTGGAGACAGGTTATTGAGGGATTCCGGAAGTTTTGTTGCAAGAGTGGAAAGAGAATGCATTGATGAGTATCTTGACCAAGATTAGAACGGACAGAGAGAAAGGTAGTTTCACCCAACTAGATAACAGAATGGTTGGTCGTCTATTTCCAAAGGCTGCAGACTAGCTGAGAAAAAGAGAAACAAAGGAACTTAAGGGCAGGAGAAGGCCATTCAGCTTGTCAAGCCTACCACACCTTTCCAAACAAATATCATCCACCTCAATGCCTTTTTCCCCCCACACTATCCCCAGATTTCCTTATCATCTAAATCCACATGCAAAATTGTTGATAATCTTCAGGTAATGTTGTTCAGTGTCATGGATGACCAACTGACCATTTATACAGGAGAATACTACTTCTACAAACCCTTAGACTATAGTAGACTGCTGCATTGTGTCAGCAATGGCTTTTTGGAAACCCTTCATCTCTGAGTCACAAATTTTTGAACCCATGCCCACTTCATGACTTGAGCACAAAAATCTTGTCTGACCTGCAGTACATCACTGGTGTGCTACATTGTCAGAAGTGCTGTCTTTTAGATGAGGTGTTACACTAAGGCTTTGTCTGTCCTCTCGGCTGGACCTGAAAGATACCGTGACAATATTTTGAAGAACTGCGGAAAAGTTATCTATCGTGACTTGACCAATATTTATCCCTCAGATATCAAAATTATATCAGATTATCTGGTCATTACCACGTTGATGTTTGTAGGAGTTTGCTGTGCAAACATGGGCTGTTGTTTCATACATGCTAACAGTGAACACAATTCAAAAAGTACTTTATCGGTTGTAAAGTGTTTTGAGACATCTGATAATTGTGAAAAGTACCCTCCCCATGATATAATATAGAGAAACATTCTTAGCATCCTGAGCTATTGTACCACCTTGGTTGCCAGAGCTTCGGTGGTGGCTGTTGCATAGGAAGAAAAAGAAAATGGGATAGAGAAATAGGATATAGTTTGACACGAGGAATGTTCCTGCAAAACGCATTCACAATATTGAGTCTATAATTGGTGGATGAAAATGAGAGGAGCAAAGCAGTGGGATGGCACATTGGATCTGAGATGTTTTGTATTCTAAACATAAAAATAAAGTGGTAAAACAAAGGCCTTATCGCTGCTATCTTTGTGTTCATGTGCATTGCTGCATAGAATCTTACAGTGTAAAAGGAGGCCATTTGGCTCATCCTATCTGCATCGACCACAATCCCACTCAGGCCTTATTCGTATAATCCCCACATATTTACTATGCTAATCCCCCTGACACTAGGGTTAATTTAGCATGAACAATCAAACTAATCCACATCTTTGGACTGTGGGAGAAAACTCATGGAGACACGGAGGAAATGTGCAAACTCCACACACAGTGACCCGAGGCTGGAATTGAACGTAGGTCCCTGGCACTGTGAGGCAGCAGTGCTAATCATTGTGTCATCCCATACAAGTCTAGGAGTGGAATTAGCCCATTAAGTCCATTGAATCTGCTCTGCCATTCGATCATGACGGATATTTTTCTCATCCTCACTCTTTTGTCTTTTCTCCGTAACCCCTGACCCCTTATTAATCAAGAACCTATCAAACTCTCTCTTAAAGACACTCAGTGGCCTGGTCTCTCAGCATTCTGTAGCAAAGAGTTCCACAGATTCACCACTTTCTGGCTGAAGAAATTCCTCCTATCTCTGTTTTAAAGGAGTGTCCCTTTAGACTGGGGATGATCTGTGCCCTCTGGTTGTAGTTTTTCCTGCTAGTGGAAACATGCTCTCCACATTAATTCTATCCAGGTCTCACAATATCTGTAAGTTTCAGTAAGATCCCCCATCATTTCTCTAAAGTCCAATGATTACAGACCCAGAGTCCTCAACTGTTCCTCATATGACAAGCTGTTCATTCCAGGAATCGTTCTTGTGAACCTCCTCTGGACCCTTTCCAAGGTCAGCACGTTCTTCCTGGGATATGGGGCCCAAAATGGATCACAATACTCCAAATGCAGTCTGAATATTGGCCATGTGTCTTGTTATAGCTACCAATTATGAATGAGATGGATGGTGTGTCAAGGGGCTAATTACAAAATTATTTATTTTTGTGGTCCACAATGGATCAGTTTGAGTCAAAATGTAGTGAGCATATCATTCTCAATTATCTGATGTTTTTGCTGTTGCAGCCAGTTGTGTCTGTGGGTAATGTTGGTCAGCTAGCAACGGACCTGATCATTTCTACACTCAGTTTGCCCCGGGTTGGCTATATCCACACTGACTGCCTCCTTCCAGTAGTAGGAAACAATCCCTATGCAACAACTCCTGAGAATTCAGCAGAAATGTGCATCAGCTCTGAGGGTGAGTGAGAGGAGAAAGAGGGTGAAGAACTCTCTGACGTGGTATAAATATTTAGAAATTTAAATTGTACAATTGTTCTTATTCGGGAAACAAACTTCCATCTGCTCTGAAAGTTGTAAGATTATGAAAGAGATGCTGATTGAGGTAAATTGTTCAGTGTAGTAAGGAATTAAAATGCCAGGTTATATAATTTTAAATAAAGTTAGTTCTTTGTAGGGAAGCCTTGTACAGAATGAGAAATCATTCAAATGTGCCTGAGAAGCAACTGGAAACGTTGAAAGGATTACTTTGATTTATTATTGTCACATGTATTAGGATACAGTGTGAAGTATTATTCCTTGCGTGCTATACAGACAAAACATAATGGTGTACAGGTGCATAGATCCCTAAAAGTTGGTACTCAAGTTGGTAAGATTGTTAAGAAGGCGTATAGTGTCTTAGCATTTATTGGTAGAGGGATTGAATTTCGGAGTCAAGACGTCATGTTGCAACTGTACAAAACTCTGATGCGGCCATACTTGGAGTATTGTGTACAGTTTTGGTCGCCACATTATAAGAAAGATGTGGAGGCATTGGAAAGGGTGCAGAGGAGGTTTACCAGGATGTTGCCTGGTCTGATGGGTAGGTCTTATGAGGAAAGACTAAGGGACTTGAGGTTATTTTCATTAGAGAGAAGAAGGCTAAGAGGTGACTTAATTGAGACATATAAGATGATGAGGGTTAGATAGGGTGGATAGTGACAGCCTTTTTCCTCGGATGGAGATGGATAACACGAGGGGCCATAGCTTTAAATTAAGGGGTGGTAGTTATAGGACAGACGCTAGAGGTGGGCTCTTTACTCAGAGGGTAGTAAGGACGTGGAATGCCCTGCCTGCAGCAGTTGTGGACTCGCCAAGTTTAAGGACATTCAAACGGTCAGTGGATAGGTATATGGATAGCATTGGAATATTTTAGGTTAGAGGGTTATAAAATTGGTTCCATTGGTCGGCGCAACATCGAGGGCCGAAGGGCCTGTACTGCGCTGTAATGTTCTATGTTCTAATGTTCATAGAGTACATGGGGAGAAGGAAATGAGAGGGTGTAGAATATAATGCTGCAGTTACAGATAAGGTGTGGAGAAAGATCAGCTTAATATAAGATAGGTCCATTCAAAAGTCTGACAGCAGCAGAGAAGAAACTGTTCTTGAGTTGATTGATATGTGATCTCAGACTTTTATATCTTTTTCCGTATGGAAAAAGGTGGAAGAGAGAATGTCGGGGGTGCATGGGGTCCTTGATTATGCTGGCTGCTTTTCCAAGGCACTGGGATATCATTGCACCTCAGGTGATGGAAGGTCAATTTTATTTAAAAAAAAAACTCAATATCCTTTACCTTTTCTTGAAAGTTCTTACTAAATTGTAGATTTAATTTCCTAATTATCCCTTTAAGCAACGTGGGCATTGTAATAACCTATTTCTCTCCCCATTCGTTCCTACGATGTGAGCATCACTGGCAAGGCTGGCATTTATTGCCCATCCTGAACTGTGCCAGAAATGGATTGACTTACTGGGCCATTTCATAGTTAACCACACTGCTGTGTAGTTCCTTTAAATTCCTCTGATATGTTCAACTAGTAAAGCAACTAGGCTCAACTACGAGCCTAGTTGAGTTCTTCGAAAATGTGACTGAACACATTGACAAAGGAAGAGCGGTGGACATGGTGTACATGGACTTCAGCAAGGCGTTTGATAAGGTCCCCCATGCGGGACTTATCTGCTGGGTTTTAGCTACTGAGTCAAATACAAAGAGGCAGATAATTTGTTGTCAGCCTGGATTGAAGGCGAGAGTAGTTGATTTGTTTCCCTAAAGATTGTTATCTGATGGTTTAATAGATATTAATTCTCAAATAACTTACCTCATTGAAGTTAGGTGTAGTTGTAACCAGTAAGTCCATTTCTTGCTGTGGGTAGATAAGACATCAGATTGAGACTTGATCTATTGGCTTATGGGTCTGTTCTACAAGTTTAACCTACAGCTTGGTCCCAAGCGTTTTAGTGAATCTAATGTTAGATTATAAGAACAGATTGCTAGACTAGGCTGCCTTTGAGTATAGAATATTAATGGGTCATATAAAGGAGGCCTTATGACAGAGTGGTAGTGTCCTCACTACTGGATCAGAAGCCCCAGATTCAAGTCCAACGTCAGAACTTGTTGGCCATGGAAGGCATTTTCAACACGCTGTAACGGGCTGATAATCAGCTCAGAAATCCTCCCAGCGGTTCCCCCACCATTTGCCAAAAGGGTAAAAGAACATTGTAGGTATAAAGATATGTGGAATAAATAATGGACATATAATCCATTATATAAATAATGGTTTTGTCAAGGGCAGGTCGTGCCTTACGAGCCTAGTTGAGTTCTTCGAAAATGTGACTGAACACATTGACAAAGGAAGAGCGGTGGACATGGTGTACATGGACTTCAGCAAGGCGTTTGATAGGATCCCCCATGCAGGGCTTCTTGAGAAGGAGAGAGGGCATGGGATCCAAGAGGCTTTGGCCTTGTGGATCCAGAACTGGCTTGCCGGCAGAAGGCAGAGAGTGGTCGTGGATGGGTCTTTTTCTGCATGGAGGTCGGTCACCAGTGGAGTGCCCCAGGGATCTGTTCTGGGACTCTTGCTGTTTGTCATTTTCATAAATGACCTGGATGAGGAAGTGGAGGGATGGGTTAGTAACTTCGCCGACGATACAAAGGTTGGTGGTGTTGTGGGTGGTCTGGAGGGATGTCAAAAGTTGCAGCGGGACATAGACAGGATGCAAGACTGGGCGGAGAAGTGGCAGATGGACTTCAACACGGATAAATGTGTAGTGGTTCATTTTGGCAGGAATAATGGGATGAAGGAGTACAATATCAAAGGTAGGAGTCTTAGCTGTGTTGAAGAGCAGAAGGATCTTGGGGTCCAGGTCCATAGGACTCTTAAATCGGCCTCACAGGTGGAGGATGTGGTCAAGAAGGCATATGGTGTACTGGCCTTCATTAATCAAGGGATTGAGTTTAGGAGTCGGGAGGTAATGATGCAACTTTATAAGACCCTTGTCAGATCCCACTTGAAGTACTGTGCGCAATTCTGGTCGCCTCACTATAGGAAGGATGTGGAAGCTATTGAAGAGTGCAGAGGAGATTTACAAGGATGTTGCCTGGATTGGGAGGCATGCTTTATGAAGATAGGTTGAGGGAGCTGGGACTCTTCTCACTGGAGAGACGTAGGTTGAGAGGCGACCTGATAGAGGTTTATAAAATGTTGAGAGGAATAAATAGGGTGGATTGTCAAAGGCTATTTCCCCGGGCTGAAATGGTCACTACGAAAGGACACAGATTTAAGGTGCAGGGAAGCAAATACAGAGGGGATGTTAGGGGTATGTTTTCACTGAGGGTGGTGAGCGAATGGAATCGGCTGCCGTCGGTGGTGGTGGAGGCGAACTCACTGGGGTCTTTTAGAAGACTTCTGGATGAGTATATGGGAACTAATGGAATTGGGGGTTATAGATAGATCTGTGGCTTGGTAGGTATAGATATGATCGGCGCAACTCGTGGGCCGAAGGGCTTGTTTGTGCTGTAGTGTTCTATGTAATCGAGATGTTTAAAGTGACTGAAGAAAGTGATAGGGCAGATAGTGAGAAAATATTTATTTTTGTGGGGCAATCCAGGACAGGGAGACATAACATTAAAGTTAGAGCATGGCTTCTCAGGTACAATATCAGAAACTCTTACAGGATAGGGGAAATCTTGGATACTGTTCTCAACCCCCAAGACCCACCCCACCCCTTCCCCTAAGGCATCTGGATGTGTTTCAAAACAGCAAGCCAAGATTGATTTTGTTAAGCAAGGATATATTTTTCATTCTTTCATGGAATGTGGGCAGTGTTGGCAAAGCCAGCATTGGTTGCACATCCTGAATTGTATGGCTTGCTGGGCAATTTCAGAGGGCAGTTATTGCTGTGGATCTGGAGTTGCATGTAGGCCAGACCAGCTAAGGGTGATAGATTTCCTTCCTTAAATGACATTAGTGAACCAGATGATAAAAGCAAAATACTGCAGATGCTGGAATCCAAAACCAAAATAGAAAATGCTGGAAAATCTCAGCGGGTCTGACAGCTTCTGTAGAGAGAGAATAGAGCTTAATGTTTCGAATCTGGGTGACGCTTCATCAGAGCCAAATGGTTTTAATGACTATCAACAATGATTTCATGGCTTTCGTTAGACTTTTAATTCCAAATTATTTTTTTAAATTGAATTCAGATTTCCCATCTGTCATGGTAAGGTTTGAACCCAGGCTCCCAGAGCATTAAAGTTCATTGATTCGTCACAAGTAAGGCTTACATTAACACTGCAATAAAGTTCTGTGAAATTTCTCTAGTCATCACAATCTGGCACTGTTCAGGTCAATGCAGCTAATCAGAACATCAAGGAAACCAGAGCACCTAGAGGAAACCCTTGCAGATGCAGGAAAAATATGCAAATTCCACGCAGTGGCTCAAACCGAGAATTGAACCTGGCTCCTGGTGCTGTGAAGCAGCAGTGCCAATTACTGTGCTGCTCATTACCCTGCATCTCTGGATTATTAGTCCAGTGACAATATGACTATACCACTGACTATAGAAATAGAACAAAGATGGACTTAAGGTACAGATTTGCCACTATCAATTGAGTTACTGGACAGGCTTATGAGGCTGAATTGCCTCCACCTGTTTCTGTGGATCTCCATCTGTTCTTGTGGTCTTGTGTAAACATAAATCTTCCTTTCTCCGTAGCACAGCCTGCACTAACACCTCTTAGTATGTTTTCTAAAGGCAGTCATAATTAGTTAGTGATAATTATAATTGCATTAAGGGAGAATGTGGTTTCTTGTTCTCATTATTAAAGAATGACCCTTGATATTCATTTGCTAGTAAGACTGGAATATTTTTTTGAGGATACTATGTATTAGCTGCTTCCTTTAACAACAAATCTGTAAAGTGAAAATATAGTGGGCCTCAGTGTTACATATGTGATTATTTTCTGTGTTACAGTTTATGCATCAACAGATCGAAAGTTGGCAGTTCTGCAAATCCGATCCCCAATTATTCAGGTATTACATTTAAGCAAAATTGGACAATCTCCGTCCTAGTTTGTGTTTTAAAACAGTCGGAATTTAAACTATTTTTCCCTCCTAATATGTGAAAATAGAAGCTGGGACATGAGGGGTGGGATTTTCCGGTTGTGTTCACCGCAAAACCAGAAAAACTCCATCTGAACTCAACGGACTGTTCCAAGGTCGTCCTCCTCCCTGCTAGCAAAACAGGAAAATTTGCATCGAAGTGTCTGCAATGAATTGATTGAATTGAAAATTAGTTTAAAGAAACTTTGTTTTAGTATGCACTTAACTCTGCATTGCATAGAGGTATTCAGCAAGTATGAGTGTCTTGGCTAAGATCATTGTGATGAATCAGGTTGATCAAGCGGCGTGGATGGATACATCCAAATATATAAAATCGGGGCAGAAGTGATCTTGAGCCTTTTCCACAGTTCAATAAGATCACGGCTGATATATTTGCATTTCAAATTCCATAATCTCACCGATCCATTATTACACGATTCATTACTTATCTTCGACTCCACAATCCTCAATGCTAATGGGGATGTGCTGCACTGCCCAGATCTTGCCTGGCTTGTGTCAGAAGGTTGGGTGAGATTGATCGGCAGGCTTTTTGAACGAAATGGCAACCTGACTCAATTGCCACTTCATCTTATGTGGTTTGGATCTTTTGATAGTGAGCTGCCTTCCATCTAAACCAAACTGAGCCTTAAACTCCCTTAAAACCTCTTTATCCTGACAGCGATCAGAATGTGAAACTTCAGGCCACGGGGAGTGGTAGAGGCAAATAATGTCAATACATTTTTGAGATACTAGATAAATATGAGGGGGAAAGGATGTGTGGTGGGGTGAGGTGTGAGGCTTGTATGGAGCATAAAGCACCAGCATTGACCTGTTATGCTGAATGCCTTTTCTGAGTTGTAAATTCTATGGAATAACCAGAATTTCATCTGCCTGTTATAGGGTAAACACCGCTCATTCCGAAAACAACTCCTTTCCTGGATTAAAGAGAGTGAATTTAGCAAAGTTGTGGCCCTGTCCAGCAGTTACGCCTACCATCGTGTTGACAAACAGCTCATTGGGTAGGTTCAGTATCAACATTACTGTTGGCTTTTGGAGATGGAAGCATTAGGTATTTGGAAGTTCTGAGCGAGAACGGTGCACTACTGAGCCACGAGGGTCAGTGTAGACTGAGTTTTCCAACAGAAACAACCTATAAAGTTTGCATTTGTACTATCACTGACTTAGGAGTTTGTAATGTGTGAGAGTGAATTGCATCGTGCCTTGAGGTAGGAAGAAGCCTGAAAAAATAAATGTGTGGCATTTTGTTACTGTACTGCTGCTTGTTTAATTACTTTATGATGAATCAGTACATTGACTTTAGGTAGTACTATGGCAATTAATAACCTAATAATGTAAAGCTGTGTGCCTGGAAATCCTGTGATGATTGCTTTCTAGATGCATTTCGCTTACCAGATTCAACCTAACTTTATTTTAGGCTCAACTATCATCAGCTATTTCATCTATGACATTCCCTCCATCTTAAGGTCAGGAGTGGGGATGTTTGTAGATAATTGCATTATGTGCAGAACTATTCACAATTCATCAGATGTTGACCTAGTTCATGCCCATGTTCAGCAAGGCTTGAGCTGATTAGTGACAAATAATATTCATGCCACACAAGTACTGTGCAATAATCATTTCCAACAAAACAGAATCCAAGCATCTTCCCTTGAAATTCAATGGCATTATTCTTATATATTAATATTGATTCTTTATAGCGGCATTAAGCATCATATATTCATGTATTTGCCAAAACTGGCATGGCAGCTTGATGGAGAAGGAAACTGCCAGAGTGAAGAAGCAACCATATAGTGAACGTACAAGCAACCATATAATGAATGTAGATAAATCTTCATTATTTTTAGCCCTCTGAGCTTCCTAGCTTAAATTCTTCAATATCAAAAAATTGGCGATGAGCATTTTGAAAGGTGCTTGGTAGCCACCAGAGAGTAGGAAAATTACTGGAAAAGTTGGGAAAAGAAGACTTGGAAGAGAAGTTCTTTGTATGTTCTCCAGACATAATTGCTGGAATTTTACCGTCCGAGGCCAACAGAAAATGTCAACCTGTGAGCCTTGTCCGCCCCAATTCAGGGGCAGGCGAAATGTAAAATTCCAAACAATGGGCAAGACTGGATATGAGTAATGATTCTCTGCAGAGCAATTAGAGAGCCGGGTGTGCTTATAAAGAGGTTGAAGCTTGAATTGTTGTCTTGTTTAAAAGAAAAATACTAAAATAGCTCTTGGAAGTGCATTGCACAGTGTGCATAAGGGGAACCTCCGTTGGTAAGAAAATGGGAGGTTTTGGTGCTGTGGAACCCTTTGATGAAAATGTGAAATGACGGAGCTTCTATTTTGAGCGTTTTGACTATTTTGCATAGGCAGACAAAATAGCAGGAGATATTAGGGTGCCCACACTCTGAACATGATGGTGGAAAGAACGTTTAACCTCCTTAGAAGTTTAGTGCAACCGAGGAAACCAGGGACTAAAATATATGAACATATCGTAAATATTTTGGAAGCAAGTTTTGAAGAACAAATGTTTGTACTAGTGGTTAATGCTCATTCAAAGTAGCCAGAAGTCGCTATAATGAAATCTACCTAATCAGAGAAGACTATCAAGAAACTAGGCGAAGTCTTGAGCAGATTTGGCTTCTCTGAATAATTGGTAAATGATGATAGACTTCAATTGTCTCCCAAGAATTCTGAAGTTTCTTAAAAGAGAATGGTATTCAAAGTATTAGATTTGTACTGTGCCATCCTGCTGCGAATGTCCTGTTTAAACCACAAAACGTACATTGAGAGTACACAGAAAACAAGGTTTGATTAGTTCTTACTCGTGTATAGGAATATCACTCAGTTTACATACAAACCTCTCCTGTGTTATCAATGATGATGAGATAATAACATTCGGCATTCAATTTATTGAAACCTTAAAGCAAAATAAATCTCACAAATGGCAGAAAAGGAAAATATTTTGTCTTCCACCAAGGACGTGGAGTTTTGGCTTGGAATTAGTCCACAGGAGAGAAATGGGTTCCTGTCATGATCGTTGCACAGTCTGGAAGGACGTTCGCAGCAAGATGGCACAGTACAAATCTAATATGTTGTATACTTCCAGACTTGAGATGGTTTCACCTGGAAGTTGGTACCCAGGGGAAATCCTTCAGGAAGTGGAACTGGCTGAAAATCCAGGTTGAACTGTGTGAAATGCTGACACCAATAGACATTATTTGAGGAAAGAAACACCTCACCTCTAGACGGAACACATTGTAACCAGAGGTTGACTATGTCAATATCGGATAAACCAAACACTGATAACATTCATGCAAAGATGAAAATGCCAGAGATTGCAACCAATGAACAAGAGAAATCAGAGATTTGCTGCCAACCATTCCTGGGAAAGCAACCTTACTGATTATTGTTCATGTTGTACTTGTTTGAATTTGTTAGAGACAATTTCATAGAATCCCTACAGTGCAGAAGGAGGCCATTCAGCCCATCGAGCTTACAACAGTCCTACCTAGGCCCTATCCCCATAATCTCTCTGACACTAAGGGGCAGTTTAGCATGGCCAATCAACCTAACCCACACATCTTTGGATTGTGGGAGGAAACCGGAGCACCTGGAAGAAACCCACCCAGACATGGTGAGAACGTGCAAATTCCACACAGACCCAAGGCTGGAATTGATCCTGGGTTCTTGGTGCTGTGAGGCAGCAGTGCTAACCACTGTGCCAGCATGCTGTCCTAATTTATGGGGGAGAAAATGTCATGTATTAATATTGATTCTTAGCAGCTGCATTAACCACTGTTTTAATATTCAAATATTCACCAGAAATGATATTACAGGTCACAAGCACAGGAAACTGCCAAAGACAAGAAGCAGCTGTGTAATGAACAACCTGTAAATAAAGTTCTGTTATTGTTAACCCTCTGTTCTTCCCAATGACAATTCTTCAATATACAACAACTACCATCACTATCAACATGCTGCCATTGACCAGAAACCAAACTGGAACAGCCATATGAACACTGTAGCTATAAGAGCTACAGGCTTCCTCTCAGTGGATAGGAATCCTGCAATGACTAACACTTCTCCTGGCTCCCCAAAGTCTGTCCATCACCTTCAAGACCACATATGAGGAATGTAATGGAATACTCTCCACTTACCTAGATGAGTGCAGTTCCATAACATTTGAGAAACTGGACATTATCCAGGACAAAGCAACCAGCTTCACTGGCATCCCATCTATCACCCAAACATTCACTGCCTTCACCATTGGTGCAGTAGTGTGTACCATTTACAAGATGCACTGCAGCAACTCACCAAGGCTCCTTTAGCAGCACCTTCCAAACCAGCAATCTCTATTGCCTAGAAGGATAAGGGCAGCAGATGCGTGGGAACAATGCCACCTGCAAGTTCCCCTCCAAATCCTTCACCTTGCTGTTGCTGGGTGAAAATCCTGGAAGTCGCTCCCTAACAGCACTGTGTCTCTCCTCTTCACCCGAGGGACTGCAGCAGCTCACCCACCACCTTCTCGGGTAGTTAGAGATGGGCATTAAATTCTGGCCTAGCTGATGATGCCCATGTCACATGAAATTTTTTTAAAACCTTGCATATTAATTTATTCATAAATTTTGATTCTCACATATTGAGGGTGGGGAATGTTTTTAAACTGGAGTCCTTTCTGATTGTGAGGACACAAAGTTAGAAGTGGTCCTTGTTCTTGGTGGTTAGGTAGTGGGAGGGACATTCTGTTTAAGTGCCTGATCCAGTATTGTATAACATTTGGGAATGGGTGTGCAATTAAGTTATTTGTTTGGTTGCAATAAGGAAAATCAACATCTAAAAGTCAATTCACCTGAAGCAGCCTGAGAATTTAGGAACTATATTCCTTTTTCACAGCACACCTCTGCGATATTTGGCAACACCAGCTCTGCAGAACATTGTAGGAGACACATCTAAAAGTCAATTCACCTGAAGCAGCCTGAGAATTTAGGAACTATATTCCTTTTTCACAGCACACCTCTGCGATATTTGGCAACACCAGCTCTGCAGAACATTGTAGGAGACAAGTTCCACACCCTCAAATGGAAAGAACTTGAGCGAGTAGCGGCCTATCCTGGGATCAGTGAGGAGGAACAGGAGATCTATATGCCGGGAGGTGGCATTACAAAATCACTCTATAGCGACAGGTAGGAATGTTGTATCTGGTGATATTCTCAGACTGAGGTCTCTGATTCCATATATAAATAGAAAGGGCGGGGGGGGGGGAACAGAATATAACTAAAATTCAGATGGAATAGAATCCCGGCAATGCAGAAGAAGGCCTTTTGGCCCATTGAGGCTGCACCAGCAACAATCTCGCCCAGGCCCTCCTATCACTGCAATCCCACATATTCACCCTTCTCATTCTCTGATGCTAAAGGGCAATTTAACATGGTCAATCAACCTAACCTGCAATCTTTCAGACTGTGGAAGGAAACTGGAGCATCCAGACAAAACCCATGCAGACACAGGAGAATGCAAACTCCTCACGGGCAATGACCCAAAGCCAGAATTGAACCCGGGTCCCTGGCGCTGTAAGGCAGTAGTGCTAACCACTGTGCTCCTATCAATTCCAAACACACTGGCTAATCATTTTGGTTTTCACCACACGTGTCCAAGGCTGAAGCATATTAGGTTTTCAATAAGAATATAAGGAGCAACGTTGTAACCCAAGCTTTGCACTACAATACTCTGCATTCTTGGGTGCTGTAAATTGGGAACCCACAAGGTCTTCTATCTGGCTGAGTTTTTCTGGAGTATCGCTGGATTTATATAGCACTTTAATGTAGAAAAGCAATGTTTGAAGAAGTGGGAGCTTTGCTAGGAGGGTGATCAAAAGCTTGGATGAAGTGATGTGTTCTCACAAGGTTTGCAAAGGCAGGGAAGGAAAAGTGGCGACTTAATGGCATTTGTTGAGAAATTGCTAAAGAATGGAGCAAGGATGAAAGCTTTCCTGCAGAGGTAGAACAGGGAGAATGCGAACAATGGTAGACACAAGGCAGTCAAGAGGATATGGAGGCTACAAAAAATTGGGTAGATTTACAGACTAGGTCCAGCAGCCAATAGCAGTCAGAAAGTATGAGTGAATGGGACTCAAAAGAGGCTTTTGATGATTTGACTTGATTGAAGGGTAGAGGTGGAGCTGCCAAACAGGATAATTCCAAAGTCCAGGTGTAACCAGAATGGGTAAAGCTTTGGGTAAAGATAAGGTAAGGACCAAGAGGAACCATGTGATGGCTTGGAAAGCAAATAGTCTTGTACAGGGTCTGAAGTTTAGTTTTGGATTGAATAAGGCATTGAGGTTAGGGAAGAGGGTAGGTGGGAAGGAAAGCGTTTTTGGTGGGATTAAGAACAATGGCATTGCTGTTGATGATATGTAAGACATTTTGGTTCATCTATAGTTAAATCTCTCAGCGATTCTTTCCAAACTAAGACTGGAAAAAAGGCTGCTGGAAAATGAATGCTTAGTTTGGGCATGTGTGTTCCAGTGAAAAGCTCAGAACATTCACTTTCTTTTGTTCAGAAAAAGTCCTATTTAAATCTCGTTTGTCATACAACTACCTGAACATATACATCTCAAAAATCTTCCTTTTTTCATTGGCTGCCCAGGTTAGGTGATCTGTGTATTGGGCAGCTGGCTGCTGGATCTACAAGTGTCGGATTTCACAACAATTAAATCTACGTAGTTCAAATCTCTGATGTAGAGATGCCGGCGTTGGACTGGGGTAAACACAGTAAGAGGTCTCACAATACCAGGTTAGAGTCCAGCCAGTTTATTTGATAATATCAAATAATATCACTATCTCTGCCGTTGATTACTGGTTGAGATCGCCTGCTGCTCTCAGCTGAGTCACAAGAGGGGGCTCTTTGTCATACAACTACCTAAGCATACACATCTCAAAAAATACTAGAGCTCTGAGGAGTCTCCTCTGATCATGGCTTGTTGGACACAACTATAATGAGAGCCCAAAACAATGAATTATATTTGTAATGATAGCTCTTAATTTTATAATGATAAACGTTGCATGCTAACTCTTCTTGTTTTGTCTTGTGTAGTTGCACTGAAGAAATCCCTTTGGCAGTGCTTCTGATTTTCTGTTCTGAAGGAGATAATATCCCTGATGCGTTCAACCTTCTGAGCTTCCTGAATGAATGGATGGAGTTAATAGAAAAACCAGTAAGCTATGCCACTTATCTTTGTGTATTTATTTAATTTGGTGGGGAGTAAGATTAGTAAGTTTGCGGGTGACGCAGAGATTGGGCAGGTGGTAAACATTGAGGCGGAGTGTCTTGGGCTACAAGAAGATATAAATGAAATGGTCAAATGGATAGATAAGTGGCAGATGGAATCTAACCTTAAAGTGAGGTGATACACTTTGGAAGGAATAATTTGACAAGAAAGTATTCAGTGAATGGTAGGACAGTAGAGAGTTCTGTAGATCAAAGGGACCTTGGCGCATTTGTCCATCGAACTCTGAAAGGCAGAAGGCCATGTTAATAGGGTGGTGAAAAAAGTATACGGGACACTTGCTTTCAATTGAGGCATAGATTATAAAAGGAGAAAAATCATATTGGAGTTGTATATTTTGATGAGGCTACAGCTAGAGTACTTGTACAGTTCTGGTCATCACATTATCAGAAGGATGTGATTGCACTGGAGGGGCTGTAAAGGAGATTCACCAGGATGCTGCCTGAGCTGGAACATTTAAGTTACAGAGCGAATTTGGGGTTGTTTCCTGTGGAACAGAGAAGACTGAGGGTGACCTGATTGAGATGCTCAAGATTGAGATACATGGACAGAGTGGATAAAGAGCCTCTTAGTTAAAGGATCAATCACAAGCGGATTCAAGTTCAAGGGGCTCAAGATGAGGGGCAGGAGCTTTAGGGAGGATGTGAAGAAAAACTTTTTACCCAGAGGGTGGTGATGGTCTGGAATGCGCTATCTTGGAGGGTGATGGAAGTGGGATGCCTCACATCCTTCAAAAAGTACTTGGATGAACACGTGGCACATCATAACATTTTAGCTACAAGAGGCTGGAGTTAAAGAAACAAAGAATAAAACAGCAGGGGAAACAGGCCCTTCGGCCCAACATAGAACATAGAACATTACAGCACAGAACAGGCCCTTCGGCCTTCGATGTTGCGCCGACCAATATAAAAAGCAATGCCCCTCCAAACTAAACATTCCCTTCTCTTCCATATACTTATCAACTAACCTCTTAAACGCCACCAAACTTGGCGCATCTACAACTGCTGCAGGCAGGGCATTCCACTCCCGAACCACACTTTGGGTAAAGAACCTACCTCTGATATCCGTCCTATAACTATCACCCCTTAATTTAAAGCTGTGTCCCCGCGTGCTAGCTTTTTCCATCCTAGGAAAAAGGCTATCACTGTCCACCCTATCTAAACCTCTAATCATCTTATATGTTTCGATTAGGTCCCCTCTTAGACGCCTCCTTTCTAACGAAAACAACCTCAAATCCCTCAGCCTCTCCTCATAAGACCTGCCCTCCATACCAGGCAACATCCTGGTAAACCTCCTCTGTACCCTCTCCAATGCCTCCACATCTTTCTTATAATGCGGGGACCAGAACTGCACACAATACTCCAGTGCGGCCGCACTAGAGTTTTGTACAGTTGCAACATGACGTTGCGGCTCCAAAATTCAATCCCCCTACCAATAAAAGCTAAGACTCCATATGCCTTCTAACAACCTTATTGACTTGACTGCCTACTTTCAGGGATCTATGCACAAATACACCAAGATCCCTCTGTTCATCAACACTATTAAGAATCCTACCATTAGCCCTATAATCTACACATTTATTATTCCTGCCAAAGTGCATTACCTCACACTTTTCCACATTAAACTCCATTTGCCACCTCTAGGCCCAGCTCTGCAACTTGTCCAAGTCTCTCTGCAAACTAGAACACCCCTCTTCACTATCTACCACTCCAGCGACTTTAGTGTCATCTGCAAATTTACTAATCCATCCTTCAATACCCTCATCCAGATCATTTATCAAAATTACAAACAGCAGGGGCCCCAAAACAGACCCCTGAGGTACACCACTTGTCACCGAACTCCACGATGAATATCTCCCATCAACCACCACCTCTGTCTTCTATCTGCTAGCCAATTCCTAATCCAATTAGCTAAATCACCCTCTATCCCATACATCTGCATTTTATGCAGAAGCCTTCCATGGGACAACTTATCGAACGCCTTACTAAAGTCCATATATACCACATCAACCGCCTTACCCCCATTCACCTCTTTGGTCACTTTTTCAAAAAACTCAGTAAGGTTTGTGAGGCACGACCTACCCTTCACAAAACCATGCTGACTATCCCCAATCAATTCATTTCCCTCTAAATAACTATAAATCCTATCCCTAATAATTCTCTCCAATACTTTGCCCACAACAGAAGTAAGACTCACTGGCCTATAATTCCCTGGAAGGTCTCTCTTCCCCTTCTTGAACAACGGGACCACATTCGCTATCCTCCAGTCCTCCGGAACCACACCCGTAACCAACGAGGACCTGAAGATCAGCGCCAGAGGCTCTGCAATCTCCTCTCTGGCCTCCCAGAGAATCCTAGGGTAAATCCCGTCCGGCCCAGGGGACTTATCCAACTTCAAACCCTCGAGAATTTCTAACACATCCTCCCTATCTACTACAATACTTCCCAATTTGCAACCCTGTAACTCAGTGTTCTCCATAGCTACATTTCCAGCACTCTGCGTGAATACCGAAGAGAAATATTTATTCAGTGCCTCACCAATCTCTTCAGCTCCACGCACAACTTCCCACTGCTGTCTATGACTGGCCCTAATCTTGCCCTAACCAATCTTCTATTCTTAACATATCTAAAGAAAGCTTTAGGATTCTCCTTGATCCTATCAGCCAAAGTCTTCTCGTGTCCCTTTTAGCTCTCCTCAACTCACTCTTTAGCTCACTCCTGGCTAATCTATAGCTATCCATTGCACTAACTGAGCCTTCAAGCCTCATCCTGACATAAGCCGCCTTCTTCCTTTTAACCAGCGAATCAACTTTTTTCGTACACCAAGGTTCCCTTATTCGACCATGTCCTCCTTGCCTGACAGGGACATACTTATCAAGGACTCGCAGCAGCTGCTCCTTGAATAAGCTCCACATTCCAGATGTTCCCAGTCCGTGTAGTTTCCTAGTCCAGTCTATGCACCCTAATTCTCTCCTGATGGCCCCATAATTACCCTTCCCCCAGCTTCATGCCTATCCCTATCCATCACTAAGGTGAACGTAACCGAATTGTGGTCACTATCACCAAAATGTTCACTAACTTCCAAGCCTAACACATGGTCTGGCTCATTGCCCAGCACCAAATCCAATGTAGCCTCACCTCTAGTTGGCCTATCTACATACTGAGTCAAAAAAACCTTCCTGCACACTTCGTACGAAAACTGACCCCTCTAACGAGCTAGAGCTATAGCTATTCCAATCAATATTAGTAAAGTTAAAGTCCCCCATAACAAATACCCTATTACTTTCACTCCTGACCAGAATTGACTTTGCAATCCTTTCCTCTACCTCTCTAGAACTTTTAGGAGGTCTATAAAAGACTTCCAACAGGGTGACCTCTCCTCTCCTGTTTCTAATCTCAGCCCATACTACCTCAACAGACAAGTCCTCATCAAACTTCTTTTCTGTCACTGTGATACAGTCTTTGACTAATAATGCCACTCCTCCCCCCCTTCTACCTCCTTCTCTACTCTGAGCCCGCTTAAAGCAAAGGAGATTGAAGGGAGATCTGATAGGGGTGTAAAGACAATGATAGCTTTAGATGAGCTAGAGAAAAGGCGAAAAAGCCGCAGCATGCGACGGTGCAGAGGGACCTGGGCGAATTCAATGTTGGCCTTTATAGCTAGGGGGATAGAATATAAAAGTAGGGAGGTTCTGTTGCAGCTGTATAGGGTGCTGGTGAGGCCGCAGCTGGAGTACTGTGTGTAGTTTTGGTCGCCACATTCGAGGAAGGATATATTGGCCTTGGAGGGGATGCAGAGAAGGTTTACTAGGCTGATACTGGAGACGAGGGCGTCGGATTATGAGGAGAGACTGAATAGGCTAGGTTTGTACTCTTTGGAGTTTAGAAGGCTGATAGGAGATTTTACAGAGATGTATAACATAATGAAGGGGATGGATAGGGTAGAGTTGAAAGACTCTTCTCGATTAGCAAAGATAGCAGGACTAGAGGGCACAGCCTCAAGACTGGGGGGAGTGGTTCAGATCAGAGTTGCGGAGGAGTTTCTTCACGCAAAGGGTGGTGAATCTTTGGAATTCTCTGCCTGATGAAGTGGTGGAGGCTTCCTCACTGAATATGTTCAAGTCAAGAGTGGATAGGTTTTTGATTGACATGGGAATTAAGGGTTACGGAGAGAAAACAGGAAAGTGGTACTGAACCACTACAATTCAGCCATGATCTTATTGCTCAAAGGACTGGTTGGCTACTTCTGCTTCTATTTCTTATGTTCTTAGAAGGAAAAACTGTTCCCATTTGTTGACTGTAGTAGGACTAAGGGATACAGATTAAAGGTCTTAGGCAAGAGGGTCAGACAATATGAGGAAGAGCTTTTTGACACAGTGAGTGGTGATGAGCTGAAACTTGGTGCCCACAAGGTTGGAAAAGTGTAAACAATGATTTCAGAAGGAAATTGGTTGGGTATTTGAAGAAAATAAACTCCCAAGACTATGGGGAACAGGCCTATGAGCTATGGGCCAAGTACTGGTAAACGGGATTAGGTGGGAGTTCAGGTGTTTCTAATGGTTGGTGCCGACTCGATGGACCGAACAGCCTGTTCTGCACTGTAATATTCTATGGTGTGAGCACAAAGATTATGTGAACATTAGTTTGATTGTTGTTTCATTTCTCTATTAAGTATCAAATTAGTTCAGTTGCATAATTTAAATACTGTAAGCCAAAGAACAAAACAGCACGAGAAACAGGCCCTTCAACCCAGTGAGCCCGCACTGTCACCTTGATGTTCCCACTTCTGCCCATGATTCCTGTCTATGTTTATAACTCTATGATTTGGAACCAAATTTGAGACAATTTGGCAAAACAAATTCTTCCTAATCAGCCTAAGAGCACATCTTTGGGATGTAGGAGGAAACCAGAGCACCTGGAGAAAACCCATGCAAGCCCCAGACACAGGCCCAAATCCTTGTATCTGCATAGCACAGCGATAGTCACTGAGCTGTCGTGTTGCCCATCAAATGGTCCAGGTCAAGCGTACACTAACAACGTGAAGCACTAGGATACTCTCGAAAAAATCCAAGAGCAGCCCTCTCATGACCCATCGCGTGTATGCCCCTCGTTAGACAACAAGGCGGACCAAAGTACCTGTAGGATAAAACAAATACATCAATATCGTCGATATTCCCAAGGCTCGTGATCCCTATTTTAAATCAGTTTTCTATATCCCTCCATTCCCATTCTGGTCCACCTTGTTGTCTAACAAGGGGATCTTGGTGTATGTGTCAATAGATCCCTGAAAGTAGGCAGTCAAGTGGATAAAGTTGTTAAGAAGGCTTATGGAGTCTTAGCTTTTATTGGTAGGGGGATTGAATTTAGGAGCCGCAGCATCATTTTGCAGCTGTACAAAACTCTAGTGCGGCCGCACTTGGAGTATTGTGTGCAGTTCTGGTCGCCACATTATAAGAAAGATGTGGAGGCATTGGAGAGGGTACAGAGGAGGTTTACTAGGATGTTGCCTGGTATGGAGGGCAGGTACTATGAAGAGAGGTTGAAGGATTTGAGGTTGTTTTCGTTAGAAAGGAGGCGGCTAAGGGGGGATCTTATTGAAACATATAGATAATTAGAGGTTTGGATAGGGTGGACAGTGATAGCCTTTTTCCTAGGATGGAAAAAGCTAGCACGAGGGGACACAACTTTAAATTAACGGGTATGAGTTATAGGACGGATATCAGAGGTAGGTTCTTTACTCAAAGAGTGATTAGGGAGTGGAATGCCCTGCCGGCAGCTGTTGTAGATGCGCCAAGTTTGGTGGCGTTTAAGAGGTTAGTTGATAAGTATATGGATGAGAAGGGAATGGTTTAGTTAGGAGGGGCATTGATTTTTATTTTGGTCGGCACAACATCGAAGGCCGAAGGGCCTGTTCTGTGCTGTAATGTTCTATGTTCTATGTTCTATGTTCTATACACGCGATGGGTCGTGAGAGGGCTGCTCTTGGATCTTTTTCGAGAGTATCCTAGTGCTTCACATCATTAGTGTACGCTTGACCTGGATCATTTGATGGGCAACACGACAGCTCAGTGACTATCGCTGTGCTGTGCAGATACATGGATTTGGGCCTGTGTCTGTGGGAGTTTGTGCATTCTCCCCGTGCTTGCGTGGGTCTTCTCCGGGTGCTCCGGTTTCCTCCCACATCCCAAAGATGTGCTCTTAGGCTAATTGGCAAAACAAATTCTCCCTAAATTGTCTCAAATTTGGTTTTAAATCCATAGATCTATAAACATAGACAGGGATCAAGGGTAGAGGTGGGAATATCGGGGTGGTGGCGCGGGTTCATTGGGCCGAAGGGCCTGTTTCCCGTGCTGTTTTGTTCTTTGTTCATGTGCCCATCTAAGTATCTCTTAAATAACTCCAGACTGCCTGCCTCCACTACTTTACTTGGCAGCGCGTTCCATATCCCCACCACCCTCTGTGTGAAAAAACTCCCTCCAGCATCCAATGTTTGCTGAAAAAAAGCAGCGACTTTGTGATAAGCGCTGTTTTAATGCTCCAGGGAAAAACAAATACATTGTCATTTGCCAACCTCCGGAACTGTTTGATTTATGTCAATTCATTGCTTCGCACAGTCTTGACCTTAACCTCCCTGTTATTTTTGAGAACTTGCTGAATTTGCACATTGGTTGCAGAAAGCACACAATTCACACACTATTAATGAAATGTCAATCCATCTCTCTCTCTGTCATTTACAGTGCAGGTGGAGGCCATTTGGCACATGAAGTGTGTAAGCTAATTCTCTCCAGAACTATCCAGTTGGTCCCATTTCTCAGCCTGTTCCCCATAGTCCTGCAAGTTTATTTCTTCAAATGCCCAACCAATTTCCTTCTGAAATCATTGTTTACACTTTTTCCATGCTTGTGGGCACCAAATTTCAGCTCATCACCATCCACTGTGTCAAAAAGCTCTTCCTCACATTGCCTAATCCTCTTGCCTAAGATCTTTAATCTGTATCCCTTAGTCCTTGTACAGTCAACAAATAGAACATAGAACATTACAGTGCAGTATGTTGTGCCGACCAATGGAACCAATTTTATGACTCTCTATCCTAAACTATTCCAATGCTATCCATATGCCTATCCACTGACCATTTGAACGCCCTTAAACTTGACAGATAAACAGGGTTAAACTTTTTCCTAGGATGGACTCGAATAGCACAAGGGGTCACAGGCTTAGGGTGGGGGGTGTGTAAGGTATAATTTGGATGCTGGAGGGAGTTTTTTCACCCAGAGGGTGGTGGGGGTATGGAATGTGCTGCCAAGTAAAATGGGGAAGGCAGGCATTCGAGTTATTTAACAGATACTTAGATGGGCACATGAACATAGAACATTACAGCGCAGAACAGGCCCTTTGGCCTTCGATGTTGCGCCGATCAATTAGGAAAAAGCCATGACCTTCCAAACTAAACCATTCCCTTTTCGTCCATAAACTTATCTACTAACGTCCTTAAACACCACCAAACTTGGCGCATCTACAACTGCCGCAGGCAGGGCATTCCATACCCTAACCACCCTCTGGGTAAAGAACCTACCTCTGATATCTGTCCTATAACTACCACCCCTTAATTTAAGCTATGTCCCCTCGTGCTAGCTTTCTCCATCCTAGGAAAAGGCTATCACTGTCCACCCTATCTAAACCTCTAATCATCTTATATGTTTCAATAAGGTCTCCTCTTAGCCGCCTTCTTTCTAACAAAAACAACCTCAAATCCCTCAGCCTCTCCTCATAAGACCTGCCCTCCATACCAGGCAACATCCTGGTAAACCTCCTCTGTACCCTCTCCAATGCCTCCACATCTTTCTTATAATGTGGGGACCAGAACTGCACACAATACTCCAAGTGCGGCCGCACTAGAGTTTTGTACAGTTGCAACATGAGGTTCAATCCCCTATACCAATAAGCTAAGACTGCCTATGCCTTCTTAACAACCTTATTGACTTGATTGCCAACTTTCAGGGATCTATGCACATATACACCAAGATCCCTCTGTTCATCAACACTATTAAGAGTCCTACCATTAGCCCTATACTCTACACATTTGTTATTCCTGCCAAAGTGAATTACCTCACACTTTTCCACATTAATTCCATTTGCCACCTCTCGGCCCAGCTCTGCAACTTGTCCAAGTCTCTCTGCAAACTATAACACCCCTCTTCACTATCTACCACTCCTCCGACTTTGGTGTCATCCGCAAATTTACTAATCCATCCTTCAATACCCTCATCCAGATCATTTATAAAAATTACAAACAGCAGGGGCCCCAAAACAGATCCCTGAGGTACACCACTTGTAACCGAACTCCACGATGAATAACTTCCATCAACCACCACCCTCTGTCTTCTGTCAGCTAGCCAATTCCTAATCCAATTAGCTAAATCACCCTCAATCCCATACATCTGCATTTTCTGCAGAAGCCTTTTATGGGCCACCTTATCGAACACCTTACTAAAGTCCATATATACCATATCCACTGCCTTACCTCCATCCACGTCTTTGGTCACTTTTTCAAAAAACTCAATGAGGTTAGTAAGGCACGACCTACCCTTCACAAAACCATGCTGACTATCCCCAATCAATTCATTTCTCTCTAAATAACTATAAATCCTATCCCTAATAATTCTTTCCAATACTTTGCCCACAACAGAAGTAAGACTCACTGGCCTATAATTCCCCGGAAAGTGTCTATCCCCCTTCTTGAACAACGGGACCACATTCGCTATCCTCCAGTCTTCTGGGACTATACCCGTAACCAACGACGACCTGAAGATCAGAGCCAGAGGCTCTCAATCGCCTCTCTCGCCTCCCAGAGAATCCTAGGGTAAATCCCGTCCAGGGGATTTATCTAACTTCAAACCCTCAACAATATCTAGCACATCCTCCTTATCTACTTCAATACTTTCCAGTTTGCAACCCTGTATCCCAGTGTTCTCCACAACTACATTTACATCTCCCTGCGTGAATACCGAAGAGAAATATTTGTTCAGTGCCTCTCCAATCTCTTCAGGCTCCACAAACTTCCCACTGCTGTCTCTGACTGGCCCTAATCTTGCCCTAACCAATCTTCTATTCTTAACATATCTAAAGAAAGCTTTAGGATTGTCCTTGATCCTATCAGCCAAAGTCTTCTCGCGTCCCCTTTTAGCTCTCCTCAACTCACTCTTTAGCTCACTCCTGGCTAATCTATAGCTATCCATTGCACTAACTGAGCCTTCAAGCCTCATCCTGACATAAGCCTTCTTTTTCCTTTTAACCAGCGAATTAACTTTTTTAGTACACCATGGTTCCCTTACTTGACCATTTCTTCCTTGCCTGACAGGGACAGTTTTTCCTTACCTAGCTCACCTTGTCTTATCCATCTTCATCAGATCTCCCTTCAATCTCCTTTGCTTTAAGGAGAACAACTCTCCAGCCTCTTGTAGCTAAAATCCCGCATCCCTGGAATCGTTTAGATAAATCTCCACTGCACCCTCTCGAGAACACACTATCTAATATGCGGATGACGTTTTCTAGTTGGGTCCTGACCAGATCTTTATAGATGTTCAGCATTATTACCCCTGCTTTTTCCAAACAGCAGTGGAAGCAGTTTCATTGAATATTTTAAGGCTGGGAGTTAGATTGACTGACTTGTTAATCAAGATTCTGAGGTATATGCGGATAGGCAGGAAATCAGGGCTGAAGCCCACCACAATCACATCAACCACAACCTTATCAAGTAGCAGAGCAAGCTTGAAGGGCTGAATGGTCTATTCATGCCCCTAATCATATACTCATTATTACTAAATCTCGTCAATTATAATCCCTTCTGCCACATTGACTTCTGTCACTATATCATTCATCAATCTCCTCTCCTTCATTCCTTCTGGGTTTTGGGCTGTAGTTACTGCTTTGGGTACAACAAAGAACAAAACAGCATGGGAAACAGGCCCTTCGGCCCAACGAGCCCACGCCGCCGCCCTGATGTTCACACCTCTACCCGCGATCCCTGTCCATGTTTATAGATCTATGGATCAAAAACCAAATTTGAGACAGTTTAGAGAGAATTTGTTTTGCCAGTTAATCTAAGAGCACATCTTTGGGATGTGGGAGGAAACCGGAGCACCCGGAGAGAACCCACACAAGCATGGGGAGAATGCACAAACTCCCACAGGCACAGGCCCAAATCCATGTATCTGCACAGCACAGCGATAGTCACTGAGCTGTCGTGTTGCCCATCAGATGGTCCAGGTCAAGCGTACACTAACGACGCGAAGCAGTAGGATACTCTCGAAAAAAGATCCAAGAGCAGCCCTCTCACGACCCATCGCATGTATGCCCCTCGTTAGACAACAAGGTGGACCAAAGCACCTGTAGGATAAAAACAAGTACATCAATATCATCATCTATTTACACACTTCCCAGGGACTCCCAAGGCTCATGATCCCTATTTTAAATCAGTTTTCTATACCCCTCCATTCCCATTTTGTTCATGTGCCCATCTAAGTATTTCTTAAATAACTCCAGAGTACCTGCCTCCACCACTTTACTTGGCAGCGCATTCCATACCCCCACCACCCTGTGTGTGAAAAAACTCCCTCTAGCATCCAAATTATATCTTACCCCCCCCTCGTGCTATTTGAGTCCATCCTAGGAAAAAGCTTAACCCTGTTTACTCTATCTATCCTTCAAAATCTTGTACACCTCTATCAGGTCTCCTCTAAGTCTACGTCTTTCTAAGGAAAACAGTCCCAATTTGCCTAATCTCTCCTCGTAACTCAGACCTTCCATACCAGGTAGCATCCTGGTAAACCTCCTCTGCACTCTCTCCAGAGTCTCCACGTCCTTCCGGTAGTAAGGCGACCAGAACTGGACGCAGTATTCCAAATGAGGTCTAACCAGCGTTTTATACAACTGCAACATTAAAGGCCAGCTCTTGTACTCTCTACCCCTTCCTATAAAGGCTAACATACTATATGCTTTCTTCACAACCTTCTCCACTTGCTCTGCCACTTTCAGAGACTTGTTAACCTGCACCCCCAGGTCCCTCTGCGTTTCTATAGTCTTAATAAGTCTACCCTTTATCATATACCTCCCCCCTGCATTCTTTCTCCCAAAATGCATCACCTCACATTTATCAGGATTGAATTCCATCTGCCATCTGTCTGCCCAAGCTACCAGCCTATCTATGTCCTGCTGCATCGCCTGACAATGCTCCTCACTATCCGCAAGTCCAGCCATCTTTGTATCGTCTGCAAACTTGCTGATCACTCCACTTACTCCCTCTTCCAAGTCATTTATATATATTACAAATAGAAGAGGTCCCAGTACTGAGCCCTGCGGCACACCACTAGTGACCGACCTCCAGCTAGAGAAACACCCTTCCACTATTACTCTCTGTCTCCTATTACCAAGCCAGTTACTTATCCATCTAGCTACCTGTCCTTGTATCCCATTTGCCTTGACCTTCTCGACTAACCTCCCATGAGGGACTTTGTCAAACGCCTTACTAAAATCCATATAGACAACATCAATGGCTCGCCCTTCGTCCACTGTTTTCGTCACCTCCTCAAAAAATTCTACCAGATTTGTAAGGCACGACCTCCCCTTAACAAATCCATGCTGCGTATCCCTAATCAGATTGCAATGCTCTAAGTGCCTATACATCCTATCTCTAAGAATCCCCTCCAACAGCTTCCCTACCACTGACGTCAAACTCACCGGCCTATAATTTCCAGGGTTATCTCTACTACCCTTTTTAAACAACGGTACAACATTAGCTATTCTCCAGTCCTCTGGGACCTCACCTGTGTCCAAGGAAGAGACAAAGATTTGCGTCAGAGGCCCAGCAATTTCACCTCACACCTCCCTAAGCAGCCTGGGATAAATGTCATCAGGCCCCAGAGATTTATTAGTTTTAATGCCACCTACAAGCTCTAACACTTCCTCCCTCGGTACGGATTCCTATGGTCTTTCTCCACAAATCTGTAACTCTTCGTAGCCATGTTTTCTCAACACTTTTTCAGTTGTCTCTTTTGTACCACTTCGGGCCTCAATCATATTCAAAGCAATGGGAATTATCCGAAGTATATTGTAATTGGGATTACCATACTGTATTTGATCCAAACATTCTGGACGTTTTTGTCATTTTAATTTGGGTGGGGTTCTTTTGGTGCTATTTTTATCATTATTGTAACATTATGATTTACTTCCTTATTCTTTTAGAATATTTCTCTTCATTTTGCTGATTCCAATGTGGACAGCACAGACAGTATTACCACTTGGAGCAATTGGCCTCATACAATCTTGTAGCAAGTTCTAGATTTACCCATTCTGGGTTTTCCTGTTACCAGTGTGTTCACTGTAACTGAGGTATTGTGTGCTTGTTAACGTTCCTGGGTCAGTCAAAGCTGTTCTTTACACAAATCTGTTCCCCCTTTTTTTTACTGAAAAAGGACGTACAAAGTACAGATCCTTAAATATTTTTTCAACTGTTATCCCTGTGCAGGTGACCATTGAAGAACATCATGGGTCACACATCTGCACCACATAATTTGCAGACACAGTCTACGTTACTTCCTCCTTTTCCTTTCTCTTCCTGAAAAAAATCCCAAAAAGTGTATTGATGTTTTTGTAGGTTCAAGGCAGAGACAGTGGCATAGTGGTGAAGTCACTGAACTAGTAAAACAGAGGAAAGCTAATGTTCTGGAGACACTAGTTTGAATCCCAACACAATAGCTAGTGGAATTTTAAAAATGATCTGATTATCTGCAATATCCACTTCTTGATAAAGCAATGTGGAATTTGGGAAGAGAGAGAGAGTGTGTCAGGGCCCATAAAGCAGTGCAGAGTTTATAATTATAGATCCCCTAAAACAGTGCAGAATTTGGAGAGAGAGCTTACAGATAAATTCTAAAAGTGAAGTTGCAGGAGTCCTGTAAATTGGTTAGTAAAAATAGGCCATTCCAGACATGGCACAGACAAAAGATTGATGAATGTCAGTGCAGCTGGCCATGGAATGTGCATCCTGTGGGATGTGGGAAGTTGTGCAGGCACAAAATGCCCATCAATGACTACAGCTGCAGGAAGTTTCAGCAGTTGCAAAAACCATGTTGTGGCACTTGAGTTGCAACTGGATTAACTGTGGTACATCTGCTAGACTACAAGAAGTATATATAGCTATGAAGTACACAGGCAGAGAGAGAATGGATGACATCCAGAGCATCTAAGAGAAACAGATGGAATGCAGGAATCCCTTGAGGCTATCTCGCTTTCAAACCACTTTTCCATTTTGGATACTGATAAACAGGTTCAAAGAACAACACAGCATGGGAAACAGGCCCTTCGGTCTAACGAACCCATGCTACCATTTTAACAGTGTGAGTTCTCTCTTCCACCTTCCTCAGAAGACTTAAGCAAGAGCCAAGTTTGTGGTACCACTGTACACAGTGGGGGCAAGAGAAAGAGTGGAAGTGATCCAGTGATAGGGGATTCCACAGTTAAGAGAGCAGACAGGTATTTCTATGGCTATGGCTGTGATTCCAGGATGGTATGTTGCCTCCCTGGAGCCATGGTCAAAAATGTCACAGTGCGGCTGCAGGTCATTCTTTTGGGAGAGGTGATAATCCACATTAAGACCAATAACATAGCATCTCAGAGCTCTATTATCTCTCACCATTTAGATCTTACAAATATTTTTCCCACTAAAATGAACCTGTTCGCATTTTCCCACATTTTGCTCTGTATTTCCCAAATCGCTGCCCACTCATTTAACCTATCTGTATATCCCTTTATAGTCTCATGTCCTCAGCACAACTTCATTTCCTACCTATGTTTTTGTATCATCAGCCAATTTAATAACCATACCTTTGATCCCTTCATCTAAATCAGTTATAGAAATTGTAAGAAGTTAAGGCCCCAACCCTGATCCCTGTGGCACACCACTCATTGCATCTTGCAACCAAAAAATGATCCATTTATGCCTCCTCTAACATGGGCTGCACAGTGGTTAGCGCTGCTGCCTCATAGCATTAGGGACCTGGATTCGATTCCAGGCTTGGGTCACTGTCTGTGTGGAGTTTGTACATTTTCCCCATGTCTGCATGGGTTTCTTCTCCCGCAGTCTGAAAGGCGTGCTGGTTAGGTGCACTGGCCATGCTAAATGCCCCTTCAGTGTACCCGAACAGGCACCAGAGTGTGGCAACTAGGGGATTTTCACAATAACTTCCTTTAAGTGTGAATACTTGTGACACTAATAAATAAACTTTTTACTTTAATGGGAAACCATCAATCTGCCCCCTACACCATAGATTTTATTTTCCACAATAACCTTTTGAGTAGCACCTTATCAAATGCCTTTTGGAAATCTAAGTACATTCACCTGATCCCCATTATACACAGCACATGTTACTTCTTTCAAAAAATTAAAACAAATGGGGTAAACAAGATTCCCCTTTCAAAACCATATTGATTCTGCCTGATTACCAGTCCTGTGTGGTTCTAAGCTTTTCCCTATGACAGAAATTAAGCTAACTGAACAGCATAACATGATGCAACACAATGTGGATAAATGTGAGATTATCAACTTTGGTAGCAATAATAGGAAGGAAGATTATTACTCAAATAGCTGTAAATTGAAAGAGATGGATCTCAGCAAGACCTTGGAGTCTTCTTGCATCAGTCACTAAGTAAGCATGCAGGTACAGCAGGCAGTAAAGAAGGCAAAAATGGTATGTTGGCCATTTGAGGTTGAGATATATAGATGCAATTGTATAGGACATTGGTGAGGCTACACCTGGAGTATTATGTGCAGTTTTGGTATCCTTATCTGAGGAAAGATATCCTGGCTATAGAGGGAGAACTGTGAAGGTTTACCACGCTGATTCCTGGGATAGCAGATCTATCATGTGAGAAGAGACTAAATTGATTAGGATTATATTCTCTGGAGTTTAGAAGAGTGAGAGGGGCTCTCATATAACTTATAAAATTCTAACAAGGTTAGAGTAGATTCAGAAAGAATGTTCCTCTTGATGAGGGAGTCCAGAACTAGAGGTCATAGTTTAAGGATAAGTGGAGAACTAAGATGGAGAAATTTCTTCATCCAGAGGATTATGAGTGTATAGAATTCACTACCACCAAATGTGGTTGAAGCCAAAATGATGTCTGGTTTGAAGAAGAAATTAGATATATTTCTTGGGGCTAAAGGGATATGGGAGGAAGGGGGAGGGAAATCAGGATATTGAATTCGATGATCAGCCATAATCAAGATGAATGGTGGAGCTGAGTTGAAGGGCCGAATGGCCTCCTCCTGCTTCTATCTTCTATGCTTCCTGATTTCTGTTTACCATTTTTGAATAAAGGAGTTACAATTGGTCTTTTCCAATAAAACAGAAACTTCCCCAAATTGAGGGAATTTTGGAAAATCAAGACCGATGCATCAACAATCTCACTAACCACCCCTTTTCAGACGCTAGGATTGAAGTCCATCAGACCCAGGCACTCATCAGTCTGCAGCTCCAATACTTTGCTCAGTATCACTTCCCTGGTAATTGTAATTTTCTTGTGTTCCTCCTTCCCTCCCTCCCATTTCCTTTAGAGAGCACCACTGTCTGAGAGCAGCACAGTGGTTAGCACTGCTGCCTCAAAACTCCAGGAATCTGAGTTCAATTCTGGCCTTGGGTCACGGTCTGTGTGGAGCCTGCACATTCTGCCTGTGTCTGCGTGGGTTTCCTCCCACAGACCAAAGTTGTGCAGGATAGGTGGATTGGTCGAGCTAAATTGCTCTTTAGTGCCCCAACATCTGTAGGCTAGGCAGATTAGCCATGGGAAATGTGTGGAGCTTATTATTGTCCTTAAACTAATTTCGGAAAGTAACTCTTCTATTCCTGTAGAAGTTCAATCATTGAATATGTTTAAAGCAGAGAGTGATGAATTCCTAAATAGCAATGACGTAAAGGGATATGGGGTTAGCATGGGAGGAAAAAGGGTTGAAGAGGATGATCAGCAATGATCATATTGGATGGTGGATTAGGTTTGATGGATTGAATGACCTGCTCCTCCTAGAATGTTTTAAACTGGTCACAGAATACGAAAATAAACTTGCATTTTACTCCTGTAGTGAGTAACCTTTTCTAAGAAATTTACATTTATTAAATTGTTTTCATGCTTTGTATTTTTTATCAATCCAACTCTCTTTTCCTGAGTTTGTTTCTGATTTGATTAATCTGCCCTCTTCCCCCCTCATTCCTCTTTCAATTAGTGAAGGAGTTGTCCCTTTCTTCTGATTTTGTTTTGATTTGGGAGCTGAAACCAGGTTTTTACAACCTGTCCTGATAGTTAAACATTCCTGAGTCCTAAATCCTGCACTGATATCTCTAAAATCACATGGTGTAATGAGTGCCTTCATTTCTTACAGTGGACCATCATGTTCAGCTCCCACCAAAACACAATCCTGAGCTCATCCTTCTCCTTCGCCACTATGAGACTGAACTTCGTTTGTCTGTAAGCTGAGCTTAACTCCTTATCCTAACCAACACATAAGCAGAATATTTCCATTTTGACAGCATTATCAGCTGTCCCCATCAATCTGGGATCTTTTCTGTTGGAAAGAACTTTTGGGAAATCTATTACCGAATAGGTTGTAGTTAATTATGTATTAGAGGATATGTCTTAGTTTGGCAGGCTGTTTAAGCCAAGCATGGCAAGTAGGCCATTTCAACTAAGGTGATGCTCACAAAGGGTTCATTTTGAGGCCATGTCTGAGGCAATTACATAAAATTATTTTTTAAAAAAATTCATAAATGTTCTCTCCCTGTCATTTACTTTCTAGCCAAGATCTTGCCCTAAACACTAACATAAAACATTTACTGGGCTGTATATTAGTTATTTTGAAAAAAACACTTGCTGGGCTGTGTATTAGGGTTGCTAGTGTTTAGGATTCAATGTTTGCCTTGTGTCCCAAGAACCAAAGGCAAAGCTTGGAATGTAGTCTTGTGTAGCGTTGAGAAATAACAGCTGGTTAGCAGGCTGAGAATAACACTGACAGTGATTCGATTAATGGTCTAGAGTTTAACACTTTTAGGGAAGACTCATATTTCAGCAGATGATCTAATATTCTGGCTAACAGATCATAATTTTGGAATTTAATGGACTTGAAATATTTGATTAACTGAAATGCTTTACTTCTTCAGAGTGATCAGAACACCATAACACAAGCACAATGGAAGATCCCAAGTTCTTGGAGATTACTGTTTGGCAGTGGTATTCCACCAGCTCTCTTCTAATTCAGCAAATGGATTGAAACTGTTTTTACATTCAGACTTGTTGGTGACCCATTGACATAATGGCAATATGCGAAAAAAAACTTCGTATTTAAATTATGTCCTTTATATCTACACATCAGCTGTTGAAACCATGCTGCTAACATTTCTTAAATCTACGTTCAATTCTAGATATGTAAACAGATAATTGTAAGCAGGCTTGCTTAGAATTAACTTGTAAAATTGACTGTGTAAAATGAGTGGGTGATGGTATTTTAAATGCTAAGTTAGTTGCACATGAACAGTTTGAATGTGTGGATATAAAGAATGTTTCCTGTTGAGGGATAAAGAGCATAAGTACAAACCATCAATATGAAATAGTTACCAAGAAATCCTACATGGAACTCAGAAGAGCAGTGAGAACCTGGAATCTGATGGCAAAGGAGTGGTTGAGCAAATAATATGGATGCATTTAAAGAAAAGCTGGACAAGCACATGATGGAGAAGGG
Organism: Sphyrna mokarran; assembly: GCA_024679065.1. Classification (NCBI taxonomy): domain Eukaryota; kingdom Metazoa; phylum Chordata; class Chondrichthyes; order Carcharhiniformes; family Carcharhinidae; genus Sphyrna; species Sphyrna mokarran. The sequence continues at coordinate 14,477,225 of JAGIQG010000007.1, read as the reverse complement.
AGCATTATGATCATAGATTTAGATGAAAATGGGAGGTGGCTGAAATAGGACAGAGACAGGCCATTCAGCCCAATCAGGTCATCAGGTGTCTTGTGTTTTGCATGAGAATCTTCATTTTCAGAAGTAGCCTAACATTGTATATATCAGTTCTGTTTTCTCCTAGATCACATATATGCACCCTCCAATGTGAAAGTTTCAGTTAAACCAGAAATAAGATATGAGAATGTTGTTACTTCTAAAAAAATAAATATTTTCTCTACTCTTAGCATCTTGCTTATGTTTTCAAATTGTTGTTTCTGACTTTCCCAGATTTTATGACAACTCACTGAGGTAGTTAACAAAGGCTGAGGTCAAAGAACAATAACAGGATACAGACCTTTTGGCCCAACGAGCCCATACCACCATTTTAACATTGAGCGCTTGTCTATAGCTATCAGGAAGATTTGTTACACCAGTCAGCCTAAGAGCATGGTTTTGGGATGTGGGAGGAAACTGGAGCACCTGGAAAAAAAACCCACGCAATCACAGGGAGAATGTGCAAACTCCCGCAGACACTGCTAATCTATGTACTTACACAACAAACAATGATAGTCATTAAGTTGTCATGTTGCCTGTCAGATGGTCCAGTTTAAGTGTACACTAACAATGTGAAGCACTAGGCAACTCTCGAAGCAACATCCGAGAGCAGCCCCTTGGTCGGACTGAATCAGCTGCGAAGTAAAAGAAAAGACATCAATAGACATGCAAAAACTTAGACATTTACGGAATCCCCAGAAGCATATAAATAAAGCAAGTTAGCCATGAAATATGTTGGAAGGTCCACAGGAATCAATTGATTCCCAGGGATGTCCCAAAGCTCATAATCTTTATTTAGAAAAGTGTCCTGTATCCCTCCATCTCTGCTCATGTACCTAATTAAGCATGAAACAACCCTAAATGTGTCTGCCTCCACCACCTTACTTGGCAGTGCATTTCCAGGCTCCCACTATCCTTTGTGTGAAAAACCTCCTGCTAACATATGAGTTATACCTTGCCACCGCTCCCCCCCGCCCCCCAACCTCCCGATCCTAACCCCCCATGACCCCTCGTAATTATTGTATCCAACCTAGGAAAAAGCTTACCACTTCACTTTATCTGTATCCTTCATAATCTTATACATCGCTATTAGATCTCCCCTCATTCTCCGCCTTTCTAAGAAGAACAGCCCTAATTTGCCCAATCTTTCCTTGTAATCGGCCCTTCCATACTGGGCAACATCCTGGTAAACCTCTCTGCACACTCTCCAGGGTCTGCATGTCCTTCTGGTAGTAAGGCAACTAGAACTGGACGTAGTACTCCAAATGCAGGCGAACCAACATTCTATACCACTGCAACATTAGATGCCAGCTTTTATATTCTATACCCCTCCCTATAAAGGCAAGCATACCTGAGGCCTTCTTCGTCACCCTCTCCACCTGTACTGCCATTTTCAAGGACTTATGTACTTGTACCCCAGGTCCCTCAGTGTTTCTATATTCTTAATAGGCCTACCATGTAGTGTGTAACTGCCCCCCTACATTATTTCTTCCAAAATGCATCATCTTGCATTTATCTGGATTAAATTCCATCTGCCATTTCTCTGCCCACTATATCAGCCTATCGATATCTCACTGCATTGCCTGACACTAGTCTCACTAAATCCCACCATCGTCGTATCATCTGCAAACTTGCTGATCACCCTACTTACTCCCTCTTCCAAGTCATTTATGTATATTACAAATAAAGGTCCCAGTACTGAGCCCTGCAGCACACTACTAGTTACAGACCTCCAGTTAGAAAAGGACCCTTCCGTTACTACTCTCTGTCTCCTATTACCAAGCCAGTTCTCAATTCATCTAGATACTTGTCCTTGTATCCCATGAGCCTTAACCTTTTCCCAGTAAGAAGGCTGACAACGGGTTTAAATCCAACCAATTAATTTGATAGTAAACTTACAAGTTTCAATGAATGAGGTGTTCTGGTCTCAACCAGCACATATAACAGCACAGACTGTTTACAGACTACCAACTAGAATGCAAATCTTTACACCTAACCTGCTATTCAAGTCTTAAAGTGGCTAACGATGTGAGTGGACGGAACACTGAGCATTGGTTAGAGAGATGTATATTGTTTCCAGACAACAGTAAGTGAAGATTTTTGCTAACCCAGGCAAGTCATTGGGGGGTGGTGGTTACAGATAGTGTGACATGAAGCCAAGATCCCTGTTAAGATCGTCCTCATGTATACAGAACTTGGCTGTCAGGCTCTGCTCAGCGACTCTGCTGTCATGTGTCATGAAGGCCACTTTGAAGAACATTTACCTGAAGGTTGGAGGCTGACCGCTGTAGTGTTTGTCAACAGGAAGGGAACAGGCCTGCGTGGTGATTGTTGAGCAGTGTTCATTCATCTGCTGCCATAGTGTCTGCATGGTCTCCCCAATGTACCATCCTTCAAGACATCCTTTCTTGCAACATATTAGGTAGACAACATTGGCCGAGTTGCAAGAGTATGTACCGTGTATCTGGTGAATGGTATTCTCACATGTGATGATGTCATCCTTGTTAGAACCTGTATGTGAAGATGTTGGCATATTGAGGTGTGAATTTGATCCCCATGGCCGTTCTGTGTGTCTGGATGAAAAACTGGTTGTTGAAGATGAAGACATTGTCATCCAGGATAAAGCAGATGAGTTGTAAAATTGCATCCGGAAACTGGCAGTTGCAGCAATACCATCGTTGTGGGGGATGTTGGTGTAGAGTGCCGAGATATTTATTGTGACTGGTTCAACTGCTCCATGTGTGCTGAGTTTCCATAGGAAGTTTGTACTGTCACGACAAAAGCTGGGGGGTTCTTTGTACAATGGGTTTCAGGATGCCCTCAACATACCAGAGAGGTTCTCATACAGGGTCCCACTGCCTGATACTACAGGATGGCCAGGTGTTTTTTTGCTTTGTGTTTCTTTGGGCAGCAGTAGAGATCTCAGGTTCAGATGCACAGGTTTGACAAGACTTCTTCACACTTGATACATGGCTGACAGTTTTTTTCTTTGGACTCATGGTGAACAATCATTGAAACAACTATATTTTGAAATCAAGTTCCATTCCCCCTTCAGACTCACCATGGACTATTCTCCAAAATCAGTTGCATTCTTAGACACATGCACCTCACTGCACTGCAAGCCTCCAGGCAACCTTAATAATGCTCCACTTCTCCAGGTTCCACCCCTAAACATTTTAAAGAGGTCATCCCTTATACACAAGTCCTCCATATGCACAGAATTTGCTCAGATGAGGAGGATCGTGAAAGACACCGCCAAACACTGAAAGATGCTTTCATGACAACAGGATGTGGCACTCAACTCATCAATAGTTCTGGTGTGCCACAGCATAAAACCACACTGACCTCTTTAGAAGACGAACACAGGATATGGTAGACAGAGTACCCTTTGTTGTCCAGTACTTCCTGGGCACAGAGAAGCAAGACGTCTTCTTTGGAGTCTTCAACATATTATTGTTGAAGATGGCCATCCCCACATCTTCTTGCTAGACAACTGCGCAACCTCAGACCATTGTTCGCAGCAAACTACCCAGCCTTCAGGAGAACAGTGACCACAATACCACACATCCCTGCCACAGCAACCTCTGCAAAACATGCCAGATCATTGACATGGATGACATCATCATATGTGAGAATACCATTCACCAGGTACATACTCTTGCAACCCAGCCAACATTGTCTACCTAATACATTGCAAGAAAGGATGTCCCGAAGCATGGTACACTGGGGGCGACCATGCAGAAGTACAACAGCACATGGGTAACAAATTGTCTCTACATGGGAATCTTCAACAATGGGCATAGCCTAAAATCAAGGCTATGTCATTAAGACGTTAGGATGGTGGTGTGGGCTCATTGGGCTGAAGGGCCTGTTTCCTATGCTATATTGCTCTTTGTTCTTTGTTATGAATGAACATCGTTCGACAATCACCAGGCAAGACCTTCCTGTTCGACCACTTCAGCGGTCACGGGCATTCGGCCTCCGACCTATGGGTAAACGTTCTTCACAGTGGCCTTCACGACACACAACAGCGCAGAGTCGCTGAGCAGCGACTGATAGCCAAGTTCCGCACACATGAGAACGGTCTTAACAGGGATCTTGGTTTCATGTCACACTATCTATAACCCCCATGACTTGCCTGGGTTAGCAAAAAACTTTACTTGCTGTGCTGTCTGGAGACAATACACATTTTAATCTGTGCTCAGTGCTCCATCCACTCACATTGTTAGCACTTTAAGACTTGAATAGCTGGTTAGGTGTAAAGATTCACATTCTAAACAGTCTGTACTGTAATACGTGCTGTTTCAGACCAGAACACCAGAGACTTGAAAGCTTGAGGGGTTACTATCAAATAAATCAGTTGGATTTAAACCTGTTGCTGTCAGACTTCTTACTGTGTTTACCCCAGTCCAACGCCGGCATCACTACACCTTAACTTTTTCCACCAACCTATCATGAGGGACTTTGTCAAACACCTTACTGAAATCCATGTAGACGATAACCATGGCTCGTCCTTCATCGACTGTTTTTGTCACCTCCTCAAAAAATTCCAGCAGATTTGTAAGGCACAACCTCCCCTTTACAAAGCCATGCTGCCTATCACTAATCAAATTGCCACACTATAAATGCTTATACATCCTATTTCTAAGAATCCTTTCCAATAACTTCCCTACCACTGACATCAAACTCACCAGCCTATAATTACCTGGGTTATCTCTACTATCTTTTTAAACAACAGTACCATGTTCGCTATCCTCCAGTTCTCTGGGACTCACCCGTATCCAAAGAAGAGACAAAGATTTGGTAAGAAACCGAGCAATTTCATCCCTTGTCTCCCTAAGCAGCCTAGGATAAATACCATCAGGCCCCGGAGATTTATCAGTTTTAACACTACCTAAAAACCCTAAAACTTCCTCCCTTGTAATAGATATTTCCTCTAATGGGTCTTCAACTCCTTCCAAGACTGTACCTGACAACAGGTCCCTCTCCTTTGTGAATACTGATTCAAAGTAATCATTCAGGATCTCCCCCCTTTCCCTCAGACTCTCGGCATAATTCCCCTCCTCTATGCCTAAGAGGACTAATTTTTCCTCTAACCACCCTTTTATTCCTAACATAGGAGTAAAATGCTTTTAGATTTTCCTTAATTCTTTCTGCCAAGACCATTTCATGCCCCCTTTTCACCCTTCTAACTCCCCATTTGAGCTCTCTCTTACTCTTTCATCCAATGTTCTCTCCATAGACCTAACATACACCTCTCTTTTCCTCCTGACCAAGTCATTAATCTCCCTTGTTATCCATGGCTCCCTGATCCTACCTTTCCCATCCTTCCTCTTAACCAGCATGTCTTTCCTGCAATCTTTTCAGCTTTCCCTTAAAAGACTCCCACATGCCGAACATGGACTTGCCCTCAAACAACCTCTTCCAATCAGTATCTATAAGTTCCTGCCTAATCCAGCTGTATCTAGCCTTCCCCCAATTTAGCACCCTCCCCTTCAGACAGCACTCATCTTTTTCCATTAGTATCCTGAAGTAGACTGAATTGTGGTCACTGTTCGCCACATGTTCCCCTACTACAACCTCGACCATCTGACCAGCCTCATTTCCCAGAACTAAATCCAATATTGCCCCCTCTCCAGTTGGGCTAGCGACGTACTGCTCCAAAGACCCTTCCAGTACACATTTTACGAATTCCTCCCCATCCAGGCCCCCAGCCCTAGACACTTTCCAATCCACCCCAGGGAGATTAAAGTCTCCCACGACAACAACCCTATTTTTTCTACACCTGGCCAGAACTTCTTTACATATCCTTTCTTCCATCATGACAGGGCAACATGACAGCTCAGAGACTATCGCTGTTGCTGTGCTGACACATGGATTTGGGCCTGTGTCTGCGGGAGTTTGCGCGTTCTCCCTGTGGTCGCATGGGTTTCCTCCGGGTGCTCCGGTTTCCTCCCACATCCCAAAAATGTGCTCTTAGGCTGATTGGGTAACAAATTGTCCCTATATTGGTCCCTATATGGGAATCTTCAACAATAGGCATAGCCTAAAGACAAGGATATGTCATTAGGACGTTAGGATGGTGGCGTGGGCTCGTTGGGCCGAAGGGCCTGTTTCCCGTGCTGTGTTGCTCTTTGTTCTTTGTATCTCCCACGGGCTATTTAGTGGCCTATAGTATACCCCTAGCAAAGTGATCACTTCCTTCCTATTCCTGAACTCCACCCACAGCGACTCATTTCCCGACTCCTCTAAATTATCCTCCATCTGCACCACTGTGATGCTCTCCCTAATTAACAATGCCAATACCCCTCTTTTTGACCCTCCTCTGTCACACCTGAAACACATACCCAGGAATGTTTAGCTACCAGTCCTGCGCTTCTTTTAACCATGTCTCTGTCACTGTAACCACATCTAAATCTCTTGCAAACATGAAGGCCTTAAGTTCATCCATTTTACCCATTACGCTCCTCGCGTTAAAACAGACACGCTCCAGACCTCCAGTCCCACACGGATTCTCCCCCTCTGGATGATTTTCCTCTTACCCTGTCACCCAACTTGCTCCCAAATCCGGTGCCTATGGACATGTTTCATCCCCACCTCTCTCCACATTAGTTTAAACCCTGCCAAAATACTCCAGCTAACATCCCAGCTAAGATATTCGTGCCTTTCCCCTTTAACTGTTCCGATCCCTCCTATACAGGTACTCTTCTCTCATGAACACTTCCCAATGACTAACAAATGTAAAACCCTCCGTCTTACGCCAATCCTTCAGCCATGCATTTAGCTGAAGGATCTCAGTATTCCTAGCTCCACCATCCCTGGGCACTGGTAGCAGACCAGAGATCGCCACCCTGGAAGCCCTGCTCTTCAGCCTGGCACCCAACTCCCTAAACTGCCTACATATTTGCCCCCTGCTCTTCCTTCCTATGTCCTTCTCACCTATATGCACAATTACATCAGATTTGTTCCCTTCAGAAACATCTTGTACCCCTGCTCCAGGGAGGCAGACTACCAACTTCATTGTTAGCTAAAGAATCTTAGCATGATCCAACCAAGTTAAAGGAAGTCATGTTCAAATTCTCTATGGCACTGGGACTGTGTGTGACCTATTTCAAACCTCAAGACTCTTGGAAGTGGCGTGCCCTCTCGTCAGAAACCAGTTAGAGATTTGGAAGGAAGTTGTACAATCTAGATTAATGCTGAAAGAGCTCTTGCATTCATTAGGACAAGTGCAAGAATGCCAATTGTTGAAGAAACAAGAATTAATACTGACTGAGAAGAAAATGCTCATTGGTTGGCAAGTGGACTTTGGTAGAAGTGCTGCCATGGAAAATGCACCAAAGTACAGACAACCAGCAACTTTTGTTCAAATTCAAACCAGGTGCTCACATTGCCAAGAGGAATGAACTAGGGAATAGTTGTACCCCAAGCCTTTGCTGAGTTGGAAAAGGAACAATGTGTGAATATTGTCACTCTTAGCATGTATAAATGAGCCACACTGCAAGCCCATCTAATAATCTTAAATCAGTTATTAGTGTAACTCTTCGTAATCAGGATTGTGTAGCAGTGGTGTCCAGTTGTGGAATCACGTGTTGGACATTTTTGAGGTTTGTAAGCATGGACTGGTTGGGTATGGTCTATGCTCTGCCTGTTGCAACAAGCTAAAGGAATGCAGTTAGATAAGGTTTGCTGCTCATTGGAATGTGCAACCGACAGTACACCAACACTGAAATTAAGATACAACATTACTCTTTTTGGGATGGGAAAAACATTTTTGGATTGATGGCAGAATCCTGTTTGTGGAGAATACCACTTGTGTTGTCACCGTATAATAACAACATGAAATGGCTTGAAAAAATTAGTTAGATTTGTCACAATTAGCTCATTGCCAGGGAGATTAAGCTGGCTGGACTGTTAGCATGTGGTTCAATTAATGGCAACAGCATAGCATTCAATTCCTGTTATGACTCCGATTTGGGGCCTGCCTCCTCATCCTGCCCACAGTTAAAAAAACACACCATGCTGCCATGGTTAGGTGAATAATCACCAAAGACCTACCTTAAAACGAAAACACAAGACAAGGAATTGACTTATTTAAAGCATTTGTTTCTTTACTACTGTGATGGACTAAGACTTTGCACTATATTCTTTTAAAAATATATAGATAATCTCATGGCTATTTTAAAACTAAATAACAATCCTTTAAATGGTTGAAACTGACAGTGAACTCCAGAACAAAAGAAGCCATTTTGCAGTTTCAGGAATCTCACACCTCTATCTCGGAGGAGCTAATGATGAACACCTGGGGACTGCAAAACCCAATTTCAAAGGGAACAACATCAAAGACATTTTGCATTTGATAAGCCAGTAGCAATGCAGCATTTACTAAGACAATGACCCCTTCAAACCTTCCCTTTAACTCATGAGGACCATCTTGCTGCATGCAATGTGACCGGCTCTGTTTTGCCAGCGGAATTGACTTTTGCCCTTTTAGATGATTTGCATATCATTAACTCAAGAGGCTCAGCATCGTCTGGCCCAACTTGCACTTATCTCTTCACATGTTGGCCCTCACACCAATGAGAATCACAGCTGGTCTCTACCAACAGGGACCAGACATCATGATCTCACTAGGGGAAATCAAGGCTACTGAAACCCCTGGGAGGTTGAGCACATAGCAGAATGGTGCCCACTGGTAGAGTCTATTGGGCACCATAACTGTGATGTGGAGATGCTGGCACCGGACTAGGGTAAACACAGTAAGAAGTCTCACAACACCACATTAAAGTCCTTTGTTAGGTAAATGGGGAGTTCTGATCACAAATGGGGCATGTAAAGGCACACACATTTTAATTACTGATTAGAATGCGAGCCTTTACAGCTAATCAAGTCTTAAAGATATAAACAATGTGATTGGAGATAGCATTAACATCTCTTTAATCTATGCTTAATGCTATCTCCACTCACATTGTCTGCACCTTTAAAACTTGATTAGGTGTAAAGACTCGCATTCTAATCAGTATTCCGTAAACTGTGTGTGCCTTTACATGCCCCATTTGGGATCAGAACTTCTCACTCACCTGACAAAGGAGCAGCATTCCGAAAGCTAGTGGCATTTACTATCAAGTAAACCTGTTGGAGTTTAGAACATAGAACATTACAGCACAGAACAGGCCCTTTGGCCTTCGATGTTGCGCCGACCAATTAAGAAAAAGCAATGACCCTCTAACCTAAACCATTCCCTTTTCATCCATAAGCTTATCTACTAACCTCTTAAACGCCACCAAACTTGGCGCATCTACAACTGCAGCAGGCAGGGCATTCCATACCCTTACCACCCTCTGGGTAAAGAACCTACCTCTGACATCCGTCCTATAACTACCACCCCTTAATTTAAAGCTATGTCCCCTCGTGCTAGCTTTCTCCATCCTAGGAAAAAGGCTATCACTGTCCACCCTATCTAAACCTCTAATCATCTTATATGTTTCAATAAGGTCTCCTCTTAGCCGCCTTCTTTCTAACGAAAACAACCTCAAATCCCTCAGCCTCTCTTCATAAGACCTGCCCTCCATACCAGGCAACATCCTGGTGTTCTGATCTGCAAAATAGCAGACCAGAACACCTCATTTGCCTGACAAAGGCCATAAAGCCGAAAGCTTGCGAGTTTACTATCAAATAAATTGGTTGGATTTAAAACTGGTGTTGTCAGATCTCTTACTGTGTTTACCCCAGTCCAACGCCGGCATCTCTACATCATAGGGGGAGCAGCACAGGGTATTGGCAAAACGTGGGGATGTGCAGGGTGGGGATAGGTGGGTACTCATCAGAAGGGTTCCAGTGCTGGTGACCACGTACTTCCATGGGGATGATTACAATGCCACTGATGATTGGGGCCAAGTTGGGGGAAGAGAAGGTGGTGGCTAGAGGTCCAAGAGCTCTGAAGCCAACTTCACCATTGAGCTTATGCTTGCTCCACCCACCAAGAAACTGCTGAGTTGCATTCCTGTTCAAAAAGGGTGTCATAAGATTTCATTTTCAAATTCACCCAGGAAATGGCTCTAAAACTGTCATTTTATCACTCATTCAGCACTTGGAATTTTTCTTGTAAGATCGCAATGTCAGTCCTTGAAAACCAAGCCCAATTTCAGACCCTGAATAAACATTTTTTGCTAAAATCTTGCAGTGAGATAATGTCATGTGACCCAAGCTTCTGGCTGTTGAGCAAGTTGGTAATAGAAAATTGTTTGAAGAAATGATAAATGTTGCCCAAGAAATATTTAAGTTTGGATTAGCATTCATTGCTCGTCACAATTCTTATAAACTAAATCCGGATTGGACTGCTTGGGCCAAATAGCCTGTTTCAGTGCTGCATTTAATCCTATGTAATATTGATCTATTACAAAATCCTCATAAATTAGGAACATTAAATTGCTGTTTTCTGCAACTTGCATTTTTATTACAGCAAAAGGTGCTAATATACTCTCAAGAATTTCAGAGGTATCTTATCAAAATTTGAATATGACCCACATTATATTAGAACATGCTAATCAAGGATAGTAACCTCACTAAGTTTAAGCAGCACAATTCATAAAATATGAGAAGGGGAAAACCAACGCTTCTTTAAGTTTTTTTAATGATTATTGCTATGGTCTGACCACAGCCAATTACAAGCATAAAATATTCTTGACTACAACAGCACTTTAGCAACATCTTCTGTAAAGTATTGCAATACCAGACCTTGGGTCTATAAACTATGACATCACCATTGCTTAATTAATAGAGGCATATACACAGGTTTCAAATTTTTGTTGATAACGTTATGGAAATAAGCAAATACTGTTAAAAAATTCATAAAAGCAAATTTTGCCATTAAGTCACATGAATTTCTATTAATTGTACAAAATTACATTGTACAGTTAATATTTCTGTCAGCATCACCTTGTGATAACAGAACTCAAGGAACATTCAACTTTTTCCAATATTGCTGTACACAATAATTCGTTTTGGTAACAAAGTCTGGGTGTTTAATGGTATGAAAGCTACATTGAAATGTCTTGTAGCTGACACACCAAAGCATGAATAAAGCCCAGCAAAAAACTTAACAGCTAGAAAGCTGGCATCTGCATTTGTATGTTCTGATCTGTGCAGCTTTGCATGTTAAAAAAGTTTTTTTTAATGAAAATGTATGTCTACAAGGAACCAGAAGGATACCTATCAATTTAAAAATGCTAACATCTGAGAGAACCAATTGTATTTGCAGTTCATTATTACACCAGATGAGCTAAATATTTAGTACGACTATTTATATTAATGGAGTTGGCAGGGATTCTAGTGTATAATTATAAATTGCTTAACTAGAGCAATAGAAATTCCTGTATATAAGATTTTATTAACTTTTACATTGTGTGTGCTTCCACTGCCATTTGCTTTAAATATACATGGCAGAGTTGTGAATTAATGCGATTCGTCACCATGTCATTCCTTTGGATGGATCAGCACTCTTTTTCTTCAAGGTCAATTAGGAATTGGGCAGATTCATAATTTATCCTACTGCTCGATCATTGAGATTTGCCAATTTTGTATGACAAAATCTTAGACAAAGCCAAATACAATTGGCTCATTTAACTTTTAAATTCACAACTGCTATCACATTGCTGTCCTAACTTTGGTTCAAATGGCAAAGCGCCTCTGGAGTATGTCACTGTGGCTATGCTGTGCAGCTGTGAACCATTTGATCCAGATTTTGACATACTGATGCTGTGTGTGTGTGAGAGAGAGCTAGCGAGACAGATGTAAACTCACAGCCCACTTGTTTGACAGCTCCATCTCTCCACCTATGATTCAGCAACTGAATCTCTCAGACTAAAGGCATTGTACAATGTTTACTTCAAAAAAATAAATGTCAGAACATGGAGGACCTGATTCTTATTGTTAAAGTTGTTTGAGAATCTAACTCCAATTGTTTTTAAATAGTTTAGACAAGTTTGATTGTATATTTAAAATAATTCAAAGTAGTAACCTATTGGAAAAGACTATAAAGGCAATTCTGTCTTCCTTCAAACTAATACTGGTTCAAATGAATGACAACTGAAGGACAGACAAAAATTGTGAATATTCTGTTGCATTTTTAACGGTAACTTAGCAAATTTTCTTCACTGCAAAGTTCCATTTACAAGTGAGAATTCTGTTACGTACAAACGGATCAACTACCTCCCCCAACTACAGAAACAATAGTCAAGTTCAGTAATTTCACCTTCTTACTTCAGCATTATATGATAATTTTTAGGAAAATAAAGTACATAGATTTTTTTTCTTTATGTATTACTTTGTGAATTTTTGTTTACAAAAAGGACAAAGCACATGGTAGGCATTCATAAATTCTATGCCACTGTTAAAATTTGTCATTTATACATTATCATACATTATTAACAATGTCTTTTTACTACCCATTGGGCAGGATATGTGCATAATATATTCAAGTTATATACAGCACCTTACAAATAAACATAAGAGACAGACAACAAAAGAAGCACCATATTTAAGTGAGGCACAACAAAGGTGGGAGCTCAAGAGTGCAAGGGGATTCCTATATCTGCTCAAACCTGAAAATGAGGCACCTTATCTGCTCACATACTAGTAACATGCAAGCCTCTTCAAAAAAATCAGTTTCTACCACAGCTTACAGAACAAGCTAACATTGAAAGCATAAAGAGGCTTCTTCACACACCAAGTGCCTTATGATATACCATATGATTATTATAAGCTGACATACAAATTATTCAAAGCAATATAGCAGCATTAGAAGCAGCAGGTAGCAGCAATAGCAGCAACACCACTGAACAGGTTAACTGGCAGTTTCAGAAATCATACACCTTCTGATACAAAAAAGGAACGCTTCAGAATCAAATAAACATAGTGACTAAGATTTCTTTATCTTTCATTCAAAAGTCATACAGGATACTGCAATGCATGAGGAAAAGTCATTTATGAAAAAAATATTCTTTTAAAAATAGCAAAAGTGCAATATTGCCTGGTGTTGAAAATACATCTGCAATAGCAAAGATGCATTATGTGTTAAGGTATTTATTTTATTCTAGCATGTCTAAAAAGGTACATCTCGTCTTAAGTTCCTACCCCAGGCCATTCCTAACTTGAGGCTATATGCAATGAGAAAAGGCTAAAGTAGGAGGCAAGATTCTAAAAAGATCCTTCATAGCCCTTGAGAAAACAGACCTAAAGCTAATTTAAACATTGTAAAATTTGTCTGTCAACTTTTCTTATTTAACATGTGACTGGTGAATTATAAATGTTCACATTAGTCTAAGAAGAATGTGCTCTTTGAAGAAGATACATCATTAACCAATAGTATCTGTGGTATAAACGTTAAAAAGGACACAAAAGGGCAAGCTAGGAAACAGTGGACAAGTTGGTTGAATGACATGCTGTTCAGTTCTAATCATTTACTGTTCAAATCTGCAGCAGTTATCTACTTCTGTTATAATGACTTTCATATTAATTTACTGATTGAAGAAACATCATAACATTTAGGTGGTTTGTATTTCCCTGTTATTTATAAAGAGAATATTCTGATAAAAAAATGGCAAGAAATCGGATACATCATGGCAGCTATATGTCAATTGTACATTTAGCTCATTATGATCCTGTTCACTGTGCAACTTCTGTCTTTAGTACTGACATCTTTGTGTCCACAAAGGTATGTTTCATGATATTGCATTGTGTGAGGAAAACTCTAAATCTTTGCACCCATATATAGCTCTACATGGGACTGAAAGGAGAGATTGTTGTGTTGGGAAGGGAAGATAAATGTTTTACAATCCTGTAATATAAACAAAGCAATGTTTATTAGTGAAACTCCATTTAATTAAAATAAACAAAGTAACTTTGCTACTTGTGAGTTACTATCTAAGATGGCTAGGCTATATAACTGAAATATTACAGTGCATGCTAAGTGAACTTGTAAGTTGAGTTGTGAGTTATAATAAAGGAACATGACTTTCCAGATTTTTAACACTACTTACTGATTATTTCTGCCCATACCTATTTTCACTAGCAACAATGAAACATAGAAAAAACACTGAAGTATTACTATTCAAACAGTTCTAATTTTTACCACTATGCTACTCTATTAATACCTTCCCTCTCTCACTTCAATGAATGTATCAGATTTATTCAAAGCCACGACACAGTGAAATATATAAGCATTACTTATTAAGTGCATTCTGCTCACTATGAAACATTATCGCCGGGATTTTCCAAGCCCACTAGCATCTCCTCCCCACTGGGAGTGGTTTCTGTCAGCGGGGTTTACAACTGCTCTCCACTAACTGAAAATAGGCGCCCTCACCTCGCTGCTGGGGACACAGGCCAATGTGCACCCCCTCCCTCCCCCCCCACTAGTCATGGGTAAGGTGAGTGCCCTTGGGCAGTGCCAGGCTAGCAAATCAACACTATCCACCAGGCACTTTGGCACTGCCAGGCATGCCAAGGGGGGCAGGGCATATAAAAGGCCTATATGGGGTTGATGGGGGAGGAACGACGATCGGGACCTGATCCTTGGGGTTGGGGGCTGTGGAGTAGGAAGGCAAGCAATCATGCGATTGTGGGGAAAGGCCAGCAATCTCAGCACAGACAGATTGGTGCATGCACAGTGGCCCGCTCAGTGCTTGGCTCTCAGCCTTTTGGGCAGGTTGAGGCCTGTCCCCTGCTTTTTAGGGCGAACAATGCTGTGATACTCTGTGTTGGAGGTTCGTTTTAGTACTCAAAAAACAGATGAGAAATACTCCCGTTTTTCCATCTGTTGGGCACTTAATCTTGTTTGGGGAAAATCTTGGCCTACGTCTTGGAACTCAATTGCATGTTTTTCTTACAATTTTCTGAAAACAAAAGTCTCAAGGGTGTTTTAATGCAAAAAGTTACACTGCCCGTTCTGCACAGACAGTAAAAACGCACAAAGGCGAGAAAAGGTGAAAAATAATGCAGAAATTTGGTAAACCAGAACTATTTGGTATTTTTAACTACAGCCGCTGAGGACTAAGAAAAATCAACTAAAAGTCAATATAATTTCAAGTATTCAGTTTACAGGTAACTTCAAAAAAGGTAGTTTGGAAACATGAGGAATGAAACACAAGCTAACAATTTGTAATGAGGAATGCAGTCAGCACAGATTATTTGTCACTCCTGGGAGATTCTCAGTGCCTGTATGTGTGTCTCTGGTAATATTTGATTCTAATTTCTACAGATAGACATCGAAACAATTAATGAACAGACTGAAAACAGTAGTTAAAATTCATATGGAAGGACCTTTGCTTTTGTTGAAATATCTTGCACATGCTGAACCTCAGTTTTTGACCAAAATGTGTTGGGCAAGTGTTTGAAAATTTCTAAAAGCAATAGGCAGTAAACAGCTCCAATTTGTATAGAAAACCTTTAAATTGTGAACATTGAGAAAAAAAACCTCAGAATAATAGATCTGTGCACCTGAATCTTAGTCACTGCACACCAAAACTGAATTAGAACTAATCTATAACCTATATTTCACTTCTGGAATTGAACATAAACTCTCCAAGTTCTAAACATTCAAGTTTTTTGGCCCACAGGCAATAAGCTGAACTAAACATTTACTGCACATTTGCAAATGTCAAAACTGTTACGCGAGTACTCTAATGAGGAGCTTATTGTGATATCCTGCAAACTTCACTTTACATAATGCCATTTAACTAATTTCATGAGACTAAGATTAAGCATGTGCAAAAAGGCTGATATCTTTGAGCAGTTGAAATTATGCATTTATTCTAAATAGCTGCAGACTTGGAGTAATTGAGCTTTAAACCACCTTCCATCTTGTAGACTTCAAGATGGAAATTCTTACCTAATAGTTATTGCAACAACAGTTAACAGTTTGTGTCCCTGTATTTTCCATTTCCTGTATAAATAGGCATTAGGCTGGAACCAGAAATCATTTTTTCAAAAACAACCTCCATATACTGAAAACACTAACTAGTCCCTTGCATCCTTAGAAATTCTACTCCATGTGTGAAGACAAGTTTAAATTTTCCCATAAAGCAATCCCCCTTTTTTCAAACAAGAAAATAGTGCAACATTTCAATTTTTCCACAAACAAGCTAAATCATTGCATTTTTCTTCCACCTTTTTATCTTGGCACTCAAAAGGAATTTCAATTTTTTGTTTGAAAATATCACAAAACTGGCCAAAAATGTACAGTTATCATTAAACACCTTAAGCATCCATCTCGGGCAATTCAGTTACTACAAAAAATCTACAAGCCAACAGCAGAAATTCTGTGTTAAAGATCTTTAAAATTAAATAATTCAGATAAAAAAACTTTTGCCAAAAGCTGCTAGTTTGCCAAAGTGGAAGTTATACCGTTAGAATCAACATATCATGCACTCCCTTAAAGGAAACTAACAACTTTTTGTTTGGTATTACTAAACTGTAGCAGATCCCACTGAATAACATTGTGCCACAGGGGTGCAATCCAATGATGGCACATCTGTTTCAGTTCACACATCCAATGAGGCAGTCAAACAATTTTTCCTGTGTTTGTGTCCTTCCTTCTGAATGGGACAATTGTACTGTCTTCACTATTCTGCTGAAAATTGTATCCATTGCCCCCATGTGTTGAAGGATGCATATTGTGCTGATGATGGAAAAAGGCTGATCCTGGGTAGTGACCCATGACCTCACTGTAAGTGGGTGGTGGTCCTTCCATCCTTCCATTGCTGCTATAATTTGTTGCACTTATGCCCGAATTACTACTTGGTGGGCGTGGTCCTCCATTATACATAGCGACATCAATCAAGTCACTATCAAAGATAGTTCTGTTAGGTGGAGCCCTAACAGACTCTCGGTTGAGTTCCAATTGTTGTTCAGGATCTCGAAGTTGCAATGTGCACAGCCCCTGATATGGAGGAGGTTCCTCTCCATCTGACAGTGAAATAGTAGGAGGAAGGTCAATCTCATGTTGCATGTAGGGGTAGGTGGGTTGGAAGCGGCTAAAGCGTTCCCTCTGCATGAACGATGGGGCTGTAAATCTGTCTCTTGATCTTGGAGTATACATCAACTGAAAGCAACAAAAGAAACATTTCAGAATTGCATTTGGATGAGAATATAAGTGATGATTTTTATATGACATTTCTTATTACATTAAGCATTTTTACAGACAACATCAGGAATGCAACTATCAAATGAATCTTAGATTTTTATAATTACTATTAAGCTTACATTTATTGGTAATCAAAGTATGTTTGAAACCACTGGTCTGTGTGTGAAAATGGGCTGTGAATTTAAATATATATCAATGCAAAAGTAACATTATAACTTGGTGTCAAATTGGCAATCTGATTCAGGGGTTAGGGCTTCTTACCCAGTAAATCTGGTGAAAAGTTAGGTTCCAAAATTGCCAAATCAGTACAGAAAGAGAAAGGGGTGCTCTCCTTAATCTCCCCTAACATCAAAATCTGGGAGTGGCTGTTAGCAGTATAATTTGGATCTGCTAGTTATTTACAGCACTGAACACACACTCGTCTCAGACTGTACTATCATAGCATTGTAAATTAAAAGTGATCCTACAGCAAAAGCCAAGGGCAATTTTAAAAAGGTATATTTTAAATGTATAAGGATAAACTAAATAAACTTTGATACTTCAAAAATACTAGCAAATACTGAACATTCAAAATAGTACTGAATACAAAAGGTGAATGGTTACCCACGGAAAAGGTAAGGTAAACAAGCAGTTCCTCGGCTGAATAATAAAGAGCAATAGAAATGGGAAGGAAGATGAAAAAGCAATCTAAGCAACAGGAAAAAATAAACTGGAGAACAATGGGAGGTTTAGTGTACTCTGTAAAACATTAAAACAGATTTTGAGTTTTGAAAGGGCTGAAGATGAGATGTAGCATTCTAGTTGAAACATTTTTACAAAACCAGAATCAAAAAAGTACTTAAAGAAATTAAAATTCTCAGGATGAAAGTGGTGATGAAATTGAAGTTTTGAAATATTAATTAAATCGGATCTCAGCATGTTTTACATACATCCATATCAGAGAAATTTGATAATGGCGTAGCAGGGATACTTGATAAGAATCAACTAAAGCTGGGCCCGTTTAGCAATTGTAGCAATACAGTGTTGAATGATAATGAAGCAGAAAAGCCACGTTTAATCTACAATACAGGAATAATTTGATTTGGGATAGTTAGAAAAAAATTATTTGATTTGATTAGGGATAGTCAACATGGTTTTGTGAAGGTTGTGCCTCACAAACCTTATTGAGTTCTTTCAGAACATGATCAAAGAGGTGGATGAGGATAAAGCAGTTGATGTGATGTGTATAGATTTCACTAAAGCATTTGATAAAGTTCCTCATGGTAAGCTACTGCAGAAAATACGGAGACATGGGTTGAGGGCGAGTTGGTGGTTTGGATCAGAAATTGGCTAGCCGTAAGACAAGAGGGCGGTGGTTGATGGGAAATGTTCATCCTGGAGTTCAGTTACTAGTTGTGTACCGCAAGGATGTATTTTGGGGCCACTGTTGTTTGTCATTTTTATAAATGACCTAGATGAGGGCGTAGAAGGATGGGTTAGTAAATTTGCGGATAACAAGTCAGTGGAGTTGTGGACAGTGCGGAAGGATGTTGCATATAACAGAGGGACATAGATAAGCTGCAGAGCTGGGCTGACAGGTGGCAAATGGAGTTTAATACAAAGTGTGAAGTGATTCACTTTGGAAGGAGTAGCAGGAATACAGAGTACTGGGTTGATGATAAGATATTTGGTAGTGTGGTTGAGCAGAGAGATCTTGGTGTCTGTGTGCATAGATCTTTGAAAGTTGGCACCCAGGTTGATAGGATTGTTAAGAAGGCCTATGGCATGTTAGCTTTTATTGGTAGAGGAGTTAGTTTAGGAGCCATGAGGTCATGTACAAAACTCTGATGCGGCTACATTTGGAGTGGTGTGTGCTATTCTGGTTGCTACATTATAGAAAGGATGTGGAGGCGTTGGAAAGGATGCAGGGGAGATTTACCAGGATGTTGCCTGGTATGGTGGGAAAGTCTTATGAGGAAAGGCAGAGGGATTTGAGGCTGTTTTCATTACAGAGAAGAAGGTTAAGAGGTGACTTAATAGCAGCATGTAAGATAAGAGGATTAGATAGAATGGACAGTTTTTTCCTCGGATGGAGATGGTTAGCACGAGGGGACGTAGCTTTAAATTGAGGGGTGATAGATATAGGACAGATGTCAGAAGGTAGGTTTACTCAGAATAGTAAGGGTGTGGAATGCCCTGCCTGCAACAATAGTGGACTTGCCAACCTTAAGGGCATTTAAATGATCATTGGATAAGCATATGGATGATACTCGAATAGTGCAGTTTAGCTGGGCTTTAGATTGGTTTCACAGGTCGGCGCGCTGAAGACCCTGTATTGCGCTGTAATGTTCTATGTTTGCAAGCATGCAAAATGGCAGGAGACACTGGTCATGGCACAGGGCCTCAATATCTTTTAGAACTTCCCTGCCCCATCTATTTTGGATTGGGGACAAGCCAACTGATAATGTTTGATTATATTCACGCATCACCAGTCTCCCTTTTCTGATGTTTTACACATTTCAAACAATATAGGGAGGTGTTTCATAATATTCAACTTCGTGTGAGGAATCATTTAGCTGGAACATACCTCTGAACCACCATGACGAGACACTGTGCTATCTGATGGACACAGGTACCCTTCCTGTTGAAAAGCAGCAAGTCATTACATAAATAGTACACTACTGATTAACAGTTTACATAATTGTGTCCAAAATAGAAAGGAGGTAAAACTTTCTGCACTCAAGGTTTAATATTTACTGGTGATGGCAACAAATCTGCTGTCCAAGTGCTAGAATTACATTTGGTTATAACCAATACATTCAATTCCAACAAGTTAGGACAAGCTTGTTGTTTCTCTCAGCTTCAAGCAGCTTCTGAAAAGTGAAACTAAAAACTGGACTTTTCTGTGAAGCTTACCTGTTTCTAGCCACATGATATGACCTGTCAATCATTCACAATCAAGCTTCACTCAGCAACTCCAACAGACCATTAAAAACCAGAATACTACATTAATTCAGATTAAAATCAACATGATATCAATTATACTGCATCAGTAACAATACCAGATGCCCACAGACAATATGGAGCCAACAAAATATCCTGCAAAGAAACATGATTAAAATATATTTCTTAAAGGCACAGTGTCATCACAACTGTAGCTCCCCATTTTCTCCTTCTTAAATAGCGAGGTTAAATAGTGGGGTTACACTTGCTCTCTTCCAATCTGCAGGAACGATTCTATAATCAATAGACTTTTGGAAGATGACAACCAATGCATTTATAGTCACTTCCTTCAACACTATAGAACTTAGATCATCAGGCTGGCAGATTTATCAACTTTCAGTCCCATTAATTTCTCCAGTGCTTTTTTTAAAGAAATGTTAATTTCTTTCAGTTCCTCATTCCTTTTAGTTCTTTAGTTCTCCAGCATTCCTGGAGAGATTGTTCGTTATCTTTCTCCATCAAAAGAGACAAATTGACTGCACCTGCATTTGCTGCAAATGCAACAGTGATGTGGACACAAAATATCATGAGAGTCTGAAAATGAGAACCTTATTGGCGAGATCTCATTTTTCGAAGGAATGGGGAGCTTCCCCTCATTGATTGGGAGGACCTCCTTGTGCACGTGGGAAGATTGTTGCCTGGATGTTGCCTGGTATGGAGGGCAGGTCCTATGAAGAGAGGTTGAAGGATTTGAGGTTGTTTTCGTTAGAAAGGAGGCGGCTAAGAGGGGATCTTAGAACATAGAACATAGAACAATACAGCACAGAACAGGCCCTTCGGCCTTCGATGTTGTGCCGACCAAAATAAAAAGCAATGCCCCTCCTAACTAAACCATTCCCTTCCCATCCATATACTTATCAACTAACCTCTTAAACGCCACCAAACTTGGCGCATCTACAACAGCTGCAGGCAGGGCATTCCACTCCCTAATCACTCTTTGAGTAAAGAACCTACCTCTGATATCCGCCCTATAACTCATACCCCTTAATTTAAAGTTTTGTCCCCTCGTGCTAGCTTTCTCCATCCTAGGAAAAAGGCTATCACTGTCCACCCTATCCAAACCTCTAATTATCTTATATGCTTCAATAAGATCCCCCCTTAGCCGCCTCCTTTCTAACGAAACAACCTCAAATCCTTCAACCTCTCTTCATAGGACCTGCCCTCCATACCAGGCAACATCCTAGTAAACCTCCTCTGTACCTCTCCAATGCCTCCACATCTTTCTTATAATGTGGCGACCAGAACTGCACACAATACTCCAAGTGCGGCCGCACTAGAGTTTTGTACAGCTGCAACATGATGCTGCGGCTCCTAATTCAATCCCCCTACCAATAAAAGCTAAGACTCCATAAGCCTTCTTAACAACTTTATCCACTTGACTGCCTACTTTCAGGGATCTATTGACACATACACCAAGATCCTTCTGTTCCTCAACACTATTAAGAACCCTACCATTAGCCCTATACTCTACACATTTATTGTTCCTGCCAAAATGCATTACCTCACACTTTTGAAGCATACAAGATGATTAGAGGTTTAGATAGGGTGGACAGTGATAGCCTTTTTCCTAGGATGGAGAAAGCTAGCACGAGGGGACACAGCTTTAAATTAAGGGGTATGAGTTATAGGACGGATATCAGAGGTAGGTTCTTTACTCAAAGAGTGATTAGGGAGTGGAATGCCCTGCCTGCAGCTGTTGTATATGCGCCAAGTTTGGTGGCGTTTAAGAGGTTAATTGATAAGTATATGGAAGAGAAGGGAATGGTTTAGTTTGGAGGGGCATTGCTTTTTATTTTGGTCGGCACAACATCGAAGACCGAAGGGCCTGTTCTGTGCTGTAATGTTCTATTCCCTGTTTGTGAGGGGGGGTGGTGCAGTCTGCATGTGTATGTGTGTGTATATGGCGGGAAGGGGGGTTGGGGGCTCTTGTATTGCCTATCAAAGATGGGACAATTCAGGATTCCCAGCTGCCAGCTTTTACAGGCCCTATCCCACCAGTTTGATGAGGTGAGCAAACCTCCAAATTCCTTCTGAGTGCTGGATTATCTTGAGAGAACAACCACTCTACAGTCTGTGAATTGTATGTTTTTATGTTTCTCACTCTATTCCTTTATCAGTTTCTTGGCCCTTCTTTGCTGAATTCTAAATGATCTCAATTTACTGGGTGCAATCTTACCAGCGCAGTGGGCCCATTGATTAGCGTTGCAAGGCTGAAAAACAATGTGCGATGCTAGAAATCAGATTCGTGCCTGGTGTTGAGTGGCTTGGTATCTTTTAGTTACTTTTTCCTGGCACGAAATGCTTCATGCCCAAAATGGGTGGGAAACTTATTAGCATGTATTTGAATGGATTTCAGTAATCATTAGAGAGTTTCGGAAGGCCGTTTCCCCCTCTCTAACCTTTCCTGTCTCTCCAGTGTGATGTTACACCAACGCAAATCACAGAGCCTTTATAAAAGTCTGGTGCAGGGACAGCAGTAATGAAGAATGAGAAGGTGAGTAACACTGAACACCAACTCCTGGAGTGCAGGGAGCTTCTCAGCCACTGCCATGTTGTGGCATGGGGCGGGGTGCATGCATGGCTGCAGGGATTTGAGGTGTTTGTGCCACTCTGGGATCCTCAGGTCAGGGCTCAAGTTGCATGCATTCCCTAAGTGGTTTCACATGAGGTTGACTACCAACTCCACGAATATCACTGGTTGTCCTGCCAGCTGTCTGGTTTATTGATGACATTCCATCCTAGGCCTCTCTAACTGTAACAGGAGCCATATCAGGCAGTTGTTGCCCCAAAGGAGTCCTGCAGTTGTTAACAGAGCTCCTAACACTGACTGGACCCTGCAGTACTGCCTTCGATGGGGACCCATCTCTTTATAGTCATAAGGGTGCCTCTCCACTATCTCCATTCCTGGAAGCTACTGCATGATATATCCAAGGTAGTGCACCCATGTCTCTGCTTCAAAAGTTCTCAATGGGCACTCCTGTACAATCATCCGTATGCTCTCTGTTCCCGTGATGAGGATGTGTCAATATTAGGCAACCCATAGTGTCAGGTTGTCAGCGCCCAAACTCATGGGACATTGGTTGCAGGAAAGGGAAGAAGTGAAGGGCCCAGAATGGATAACGTTACTAACTGTTTCTCACTGTCACTTTGCCTATCAAGCCCCCGAGCATAAATATAGAGGCAATAGAGATGGCGTCATTCTTCCAACTGTTGAGGTGGAGGGAGATATCCCCGCATTGTGAGGCCAGCATGGGACAGAGGGCTGTCGGTTGGGGGCCAGGACATGGCTGTTCATCAGCCAGCAGGAGGGCCAGGGGATGGGGGAAGACCGAGACCCGGGATGTACAGGACCCTTATATGCTTCGATGGGCTGACGGATGCCATGTACCGCTGCAGACTGCATTTCTTTAAGGAGACAGTACTATACCTATGCCAGGTCCTCACGGACCTGGCATCTCCTGATACAGGAGGACACTAGCTCCTGGTGGCAGTGAAGGTCACAGTGGCCCTCAACCTCAAAGCCACTGAATCCTTCCAGATCTCCAGCAAAGACCTCGGTGGTAGTGCACAATCCTCTATGCACAAGTGCATCCTTGAGGTAATGGATGCCCTATTCACCCAGGCAGGCAATTATATCTATTTGATGTGGACCAGGCCCAACAGGAAGCAACTCTCTCCAGTAATAATGGGGCTGAGATGAAAGCAAACCATTTCAGACCAAGCGCAAATCAGACTTTTCACATTGCATACAATTTACCCATCCTGATATGCGGATCAACGGGCATGCCAGTAAGATCACAGTAAGTGTCTGACAACACCAATTTTAAATCCAACCAATTTATTTGATAGTAAATCTGCAAGCTTTTGGCCTTTGTAGCCTTCGTCAGGCGAATGAGATGTTCTGGTCTCCAAAAGCACACATACAAGCACAGACGGTTTACAGATTGCTGATTAGAATGCGAATCCTTACACCTAACCTGCTATTCAAGTCAAAGTGGCTAACAATGTAGGTGAGGAATATTGAGCACAGGTTAGAGAGATGCGTATTGTTTCCAGACAGCACAGTAAGTGAGGTTTTTTTGCTAACCCAGGCAAGTCATGGGGGTTACAGATAGTGTGACATGAAGCCAAGATCCCTGTTAAGACCATCCTCATGTGTGCGGAACTTGGCTATCAGTCTCTGCTCAGCGACTCTGCGTGTGTCGTGAAGGCCCCCTTGAAGAACATTTACCTGAAGATCAGAGGCCGAATGCCTGTGACTGCTGATGTGTTCGCCCACAGGAAGGGAACTGTTTTGCCTGGTGATTGTTGAGTGATGCTCATTCATCCGCTGTTGTAGTGTCTGCATGGTCTCCCCAATGTACCATGCTTCAGGACATCCTTTCTTGCAATGTATTAGGTAGACAACGTTGGCCAAGTTGCAAGAGTATGTACCGTGTACCTGGTGAATGGTATTCTCGCGTTTGATGACGTTGTCCATGTCGATGATCCGGCATGCCTTGCAGAGGTTGCTGTGGCAGGGTTATGTGGTATTGTGGTCACTGTTCTCCTGAAGATTGGGTCTAAAACAATGATCTGTTTGAGGTTGCGCGGTTGTCTGAAAGCAAGAAGTGGGGGGGTGGGGATGGCCCTAGCGAGATGTTCATCTTCATCAATGATATGTTGAAGATTCCGGAGAAGATGTCGTAGCTTCTCTGCTCCGGGGAATTACTGGACAACAAAGGGTACTCTGTCCACCGTGTCCCGTGTTCGTCTTCTGAGGAGGTCAGTGCGGTTTATTGCTGTGGCACGCCAGAACTGTCAATCGAAGAGTCGAGCGCCATATCCTATTTTCACGAGGGCATCTTTCAGCGTCTGGAGGTGTCTGTCACGATCCTCCTCATCTGAGCAAATTCTGTGTATACGGAGAGCTTGTCCATAGGGAATAGCTTCTTTAATGTGTCTAGGGTGGAAGATGGAGAAGTGGAGCATTGTGAGGTTGTCTGTTGGTACAGTGAGGTGCTGAGGTGTACGTCCTTGATGGAGATGCGTGTGTCCAAGAATGCAACTGATTCTGGAGAATAGTCCATGGTGAATCTGATGGTGGGATGGAACTTGTTGATATCATCATACAGTTGTTTCAATGATTGTTCATTACGAGTCCAAAACCCATCATGAGTCCCCACCCCCCACTTCTTGCTTTCAGACAACCGCGCAACCTCAAAGAGATCATTGTTCGCAGCAAACTACCCAACCTTCAGGAGAACAGTGACCACAATACCACACAACCCTGCCACAGCAACCTCTACAAGACATGCCAGATCATCAACATGGACGACATCATCAAATGTGAGAATACCATTCACCAGGTACACAGTACATACTCTTGCAACTCGGCCAACGTTGTCTACCTAATAAATTGCTGGGCCACTGGCGGAAATCTTTGTCTCTTTTTTGGACACAGGTGAGGTCCCACAGGATTGGAGGATAGTTAATGTGGTACCGTTATTTAAAAAAGGTAGCAGGGATAACCCGGATAATTATAGGCCATTGGACTTGGCGTCCGTGGTAGGGAAGTTATTGCAGAGGATTCTTAGAGATAGGATGTATGCGCATTTAGAACGGAACAATCTCATTAGGGACAGACAGCATGGTTTTGTAAGAGGGAGGTCATGGCTTACAAATTTGGTGGAATTTTTTGAGGAGGTGACAAAAATGGATGACAAAGGAAGGACCATGGATGTCGTCTACATGGATTTCAGTGAAGTGTTTGACAAAGTCTCTCATGGCAGGTTGGTAAAAAAAGGTTAAGCTCATGGGATACAAGGACAGGTGGCTAGATGGGTTGAGAACTGGCTTGGTCAAGGAGACAGAGGATAGCAGTGGAAGGATTTTTTTCTAGCTGGCGGCCTGTGACTAGTGATGTTCCACAGGGCTCCGTACTGGGACCTCTGCCATTTGTGATATATATAATTGATTTGGAAGGAGGAGTAACTGGTGTGATCAGCAAGTTTGCGGATGACATGAAGATGGCTGGACTTGTTGATAGTGCTGAACCTTGTCAGAAAATAGATCATGACATAGATAGGCTGATAAATTGGACGGAGAAATGGCAGATGGAATTTAATCCAGATAAAGTGAGGTGATGCATTTTGGAAGAACTAATGTAGTGGGGGGTTATACAATAAATGGTAGGACCATCAGGAGTACAGAAACAGAGTGACTTAGGTGAGGCACACCACTAATCATTGATTGCCAACCAGAAAAACATCATTTACCCCCACTCTTTGCTTTCTGTTAGTTAATCAATCCTCTATCCATGCTAATACATTACCCATAACACCGTGCACCTTTATCTTATTTAGCAGTCTTTGGTGCAGCATCTTGTCAAATGCCTTCTGGAAATCCAGATACACCATATCCACAGGTTCCCCACTGAGAACATTACATGTGCAGTGGACAAAGAATTCCACCTGCCCTTCATGAAACTATGCTGTGTCTACCAATGGGACAATTTATATCCCGATGTCTTGTTATTTCTTCCTTGATAATAGATGGAAGCATTTTCCCTACTGCAGAAGTTAAGCAAACCTGTCTTTTGTCTACTTCCTTTTTTTAAAACAGTGGTGTCACATTTGCTGTTTTCCACTTTGCGGGAACCACCCCAGAGTCCAGCAAAATTTGGTAAATTACCATTTGCTATTTCTCCTGCCATTTCTTTTAGTATCCTGGGATGCTTCCATGAATACCTTTGTCTACCTTTAGGTCCATTAACTTGCCAACACTACCTCTTTCATGATAATGATAGTGTCTAGGTTCTCATTTACCATAGCCTTCCTGTCATCAATTTTTGGCATGTTATTTGTGTCTTCCACTGTGAAGATTGTCACAAAATATCTGTTCAATGCCTCAGCAATTTTTTCATTTCCAGTTATTACATCCTCCTTTTCATCTTCTAAAGGACCAATGTTTATTTTGGCCACTTTTTTTCATTTTATATATTTGTAGAAATCAATAATTTCATGTCATCAGCAGATTCTTAATTCCAGATTTTTTTTTATTGAATTCAGATTCAACTATTTGCCATGGTGGGATTCAAACCCAGGTCCCCAGAATATTAGCTGTGTTTCTGGAGTAATAGTCTAGTGATAATACCACTCGACCATCGCCTCCATATGACATGCAAACCCAAAAGACATGAAACACATCTAGGAAGTCCTAAATTATATGACAATGGCTAGGAAAATGCAATGTTTTCTGCTTGTACCATTCACTCTTGGCCGCATTTCCACTCTCTCAACCACACTATGATTTATTTCCAATCCACAATATTTCTCTCCAGCAGTATTCTTCAATGGCTAATTGTTCCATGATTAAATCTCCTGACAGCCAATCTGAATTCTTATTTGAGCTTGTCACCTTTCTCTTCGTCATAGTCCTCCACTACCCTCTCCAACATGCTGCTCTAAACTGCAAGAAACTACCAAAAGTTATGGGTGTAGCCCAATCCATCACACAAACCAGTCTCCCATCCCACCTACTCTTACATTTCCTGCTCCCTTGGCAAAGCAATCAGCATCAAAGAACCCCACATTCTCTCTTCCACCTTCTTCCGTTGGTAAAAAGGTACAAAGCTCATGTACCAACTGACTCAAGAACAGCTTCTTCCCTGCTGCTGTCAGATTTTTCACTGGACTTCTCCTGCATTAAGCTGATGTTTCTCTACACCCTAGTTATAACTGTAACACTATATTCTGCACTCTCTCCTTTCCTTCATAATGGCATGTTTTGTCTCTACAGCTTGCAAGAAACAATACTTTTCATTGTATGTTAATATATGTGACAATAATAAATCAAATAAAAATGTTGGTTTTGTTATACTACACTCAACTTTTTCTTAATAAAAAATTGAGATTTAAAACTGTATTAATTATTAGAATTCACAATTCTGCTTGAATTTGAACAATGCCCATGAACATTATACCTCTTATATAATAAAGACTGATTTTTTGTGACAAACTGAGGCAACAACTACTGGAAATCCATTTACACTATACCTACTGCATTCCCTAATCCATGCAGTTGGCCACTGCTTTGAAAAACTAAGAAACAAATGCTTTTAACATAGAACATAGAACACAACAGCACAAACAGGCCCTTCGGCCCACAAGTTGTGCCGAACACATCAAAACCTACCCAGCCATAGACCTATCTATAACCCCCAATCCCATTGGATCCCATATACTCATCCAGAAGTCTTTTAAAAGACCCCAGCGAGTTCGCCTCGACCACCACCGACGGCAGCCGATTCCATTCACTCACCACCCTCTGAGTGAAAAACCTTCCCCTAGCATCTCCTCTGTACTTGCTTCCCTGCACCTTAAATCTGTGCCCTCTCGTCGCGACCATTTCAGCCCTGGGAAATAGTCTCTGAGAGTCCACCCTATCTATTCCTCTCAACATCTTGTAAACCTCTATCAGGTCGCCTCTCAACCTTCGTCTCTCCAGGGAGAACAGTCCCAGCTCCCTCAACCTGTCTTCATAAGGCATGCCTCCAATCCAGGCAACATCCTTGTAAATCTCCTCTGCACCCTTTCAATAGCTTCCACGTCCTTCCTATAGTGAGGCGACCAGAACTGCGCACAGTACTCCAAGTGTGGTCTGACAAGGGTCCTATAAAGCTGCAGCATTACCTCCTGACTCCTGAACTCAATCCCTCGATGAATGAAGACCAGTACACCGTAAGCTTTCTTAACCACATCCTCCACCTGGGAGGCCGATTTGAGATACTTATGGACCCGGACCCCAAGATCCCTCTGCTCTTCCACACAGCTAAGAGTCCTACCTTTGATAGTGTACTCATTCATCCCGTTGGATCTGCCAAAATGGACCACAACACATTTATCCGCGTTGAAGTCCATCGGCCACAAACAAACATTAACAAATCCATTTATTCTTGATCATATGAATCATAACAACAATTTACCTTTAATGTAAAGAAACTTCCAAACTGCTTCAAAAATTGTGTCATAATACAAAGTATGATACGAAGCCACATGAGGAGAATTAGGTTGGTTAACCAAAAGCTTGGTCAAAGAGATGGTTTTAACAAGTGCCTTAAAGTTCTCAACAATTTATACCAGACAAAAATCAACCTCACAATAACGAAGAACAATACAGCACAGGAACTTCGGCCCATCAAGTCTACACTGACACATGACACCTTTTTAAAGGAGTGGTCTATATCCCTCTATTCCCTGCCTATTTATGTATCTGTCAAGATGCCATTTTAATTTTGCCATTGTATTTGCTTCTATCACCTCCTCTGGCAGTACATTTCAAGCAACTAATTTGATTTATTATTGTCACATGTATTAGTATATATCGAAAAATATTGTTTCCTCCACACTATACAGACAAGGTATACCATTCATAGAGAAAGAAATGAGAGAGTGCAAAATGTTGTGTTGCAGTCATAACTAGGGTGTAGAGAAAGATCAAGTTAATGCAAGGTAGGTCCATTCAAAAGTCTGACAACAGCAGGGAAGAAGCTGTTCTTGAGTAGGTTGGTAAGTGACCTCAGACTTTTGTGTCTTTTTCCGGACAAAAAGTGGAGCAAGAAAGTATGTCCGAGGTGCATGGGGTCCTTAATTATGTTGGTTGCTTTGTGAAGCATTGGGAAATGTAGAATCAAGGGATGGGAGGCTGGTTTGTGTAATGGGCTGGGCTTCATTCATGACCCTTTGTGGTTTCTTGCAATTTTGGGCAAAAGCAGGAGCTCAAGCTGTTATACAACCAAAAAGAATGCTTTCTGTGGTGCATCTGTAAAAGTTGCCAGATTTTCTTAGCCTTTTAGGAAAGTAGATGCATTGGTGGGCTTTCTTAACTATAGTGTCTGCATGGAGGGGAGCAGGATAGATTGTTGGTGATCTGGACACCTAAAAAATTGAAGCTGTTGACCATTTCTACTTCATCCCTATTAATGTAGATAGGGCATGTTCTCCACTATGCTTTCTAAAGTTAATGATTATATCCTTCATTTTGTTGACATTGAGGGAGAGATTATCGTTGTTGCATCAACTCACCAGACTGTCTATCTCACTCCAGTACTCTGTCTCATCGTTTGAGATCCGACCCTCTACAATGGTGTCATCAGCAAATTTGAAAACTGAGTTGGCCACACGAGTATAATAGGGAGCTGAGGGTACAGCCTCCACTGGTGGAGCACTGATGTTGAGGATGATTGTGGAAGAGGTGTCATTGTCTCTCTTACTGATTTGTGGTCTATGGGTTAGCAAGTTCAGATCCAATTGCAGATGGAGGAGCTGAGCCTGAGACCACAGAGTTTGGAAACGAGTTTTGTCGGAATAATGGTGTTGAAGGCAGAGCTGTAGTGAATAAATAGGATTGTTCACAGATTAAGAATCACAGAATACTACAGTGCAGAAGAGGCTCTTCAGCCCACTAAGTCTGCACCAACGCATGAAATGCCCTGACTTACCTACCTAATTCCATTTGCCAGCACTTGGCCCATAACTTTAAATGTTAGGGCATGTCAAATACTGATCAAGATACTTTTTAAAGGATATGAAGCATCGCGCCTGCACCACCCTCCCAAGCAGTGCATTCCAGACTGTCACCACCCTCTAAAAAAGTTTTTCCTCAAAGCTCCCCCCGCCAAATCTCCAACACCTCACTTTTAACTTGTGTCCCCTTGTGACCTGACCCTTCAACTAAGGAGAGCAGTTGCTCCCTATCCACCCTGTCCATGCCCCTCATAATGTTGAATATCTCAATCAGGTTACCCCCTCAGTCTTCTCTGGTCCAACTAAAACACCCCAAGACTATCCAACCTCTCTTCATAACTTAAATGTTTCATCCCAGGCAGCAGCCTAGTAAATCTCTTCTGCACTCCCTCCAGTGCGTTCACATTCTTCCCACAATGTGGCGAGCAAAACTACACACAGTTATTCCAGTTGTGACCTCACCAAAGTTCTATACAACTCCATCATGACCCCTCTGCTTTTGTAATCTATACCTTGATTGATAAAGGTGACTGTGGCTTTTTAAACTAATATGGGGGGGGGGGAGAGGGTCAGAGACCGATAGCTCGGTAGGGAGCGAGATAGGAGATGGAATAAGCTTGGATGAAAGGAAATAGACCAGGGAGAAGGAGGTTCCGAGAGGGCTTGGAGGTCTGGAGTGTGTCTGTTTCAATGCAAGGAGTGTTACAGGAAAAATGGATGAACTTAGGGCCTTAACGTTTGCAAGGAACTTAGATGTGGTTTCAGTTATGGATATGTGGCTAAAGGAAAGGGAGCAGTGGCAGCTGAATATTCCTGGGTATAAGTGTTTCAGGCGTGACAGAGAAGTGGGGGAGTGGCATTGTTAGTTAGGGAGAGCATCACAGCGGTGCAGAGGGAGAATAATACAGAGGAGTTAGGAATGGAATCGTTGTGGATGGAGTTGAGGAATAGGAAGGGGGCGATTACTATGCTAGGGGTGTATTATAGGCCACCCAACAGCCCGCGGGTAGTTGAAGAAGGCATCTATAAAGACATTTTGGATAGGTGCAGAAAGAACAGAGTCGTTATCGTGGGAGATTTTAATCTCCCTAGGGTGGGTTTGAAGGTACCTAGAGGTAGCTAGAGCTAGGGGTTCGGATGGGAAGGAATTTGTAAAATGTATACTGGAAGGATCATTGGAACAGTATGTGGCTAGCCTGACTAGAGATGGGGCTATACTGGATTTAGTTCTGAGTAATGAGCCAGGGCAGGTGGTTGATGTTGTAGTAAGGGAACATGTGGCTAACAGTGACCACAATTCTGTCTACTTTAGGATACAGATGGAAAAGGATGCTTGTTGCCCTAGGGGCAGGGTGCTGAATTGGGGGAAGGCTAACTACAGTCGGATTAGGCAGGAACTTATGGAAACTGATTGGAACGGTTGTTCGAGGGTAAGTCCACACTAGGCACGTGGGAGTCTTTCAAGGAAATACGGAAAATGTTGCAAGAAAGATATGTGCCGGCTAAGTGGAAAGATGGGAAATGTAGGATTAGAGAGCCGTGGATTACTAAGGATATTGAGGACTTGTTTAGGAAGAAAAGAGAGGCGTATGTTAGGTCAAAGCAGCTGGGAACGAAGAGCACGTTGGAGGAATATAGAGAGAGTAGGAGGGAGCTCAAACGGGAGTTAGAAGGGCAAAAAGGGGGCATGAAATGGTTTTGGCGGATAGAATTAAAGAAAATCCAAAGGTTTTTTACTCCTTTGTTAGGAATAAAAGGGTGGTTAGAGAAAAATTGGACCTCTTAGGGACAGAGGAGGGGAACTGTGCTTAGAGCCCGAGGGAATGGGGGAGATCCTGAATGAATACTTTGCGTCGGTATTCACGGAGAGGGGCTTATTGACTGGTCCTGTCCCTGAGGGAGATGTAGACCAATTGAGGGAAATATCCATACCATGGGAGGAAGTGTTAGAGCTTCTAGGTAGCATTAAAACTGATAAATCTCCGGGCCTGATGGTATTTATCCCAGGCTGCTTAGGGAGGCGCGAGGTGAAATTGCTGGGCTTCTGACGCAATTCTTTGCCTTTTCTTTGGACACAGGTGAGATCCCAAAGGACTGGAGAATAGCTAACGTTGTACCATTGTTTAAAAAGGGGGTTAACCCTGGAAATTATAGGCCAGTGAGTTTGATGTCAGTGGTGGGGAAGCTGTTGGAGGGGATTCTTAGAGATAGGATGTATAGACACTTAGAGCGTTGTGATTAGGGATACGCAGCATGGCTTTGTTAAAGGGAAGTTATGCCTTATGAATCTGGTAGAACTTTTTGAGAAAGTGATGAAAATGGTCGACGAAGGGCGAGCCGTTGATGTCGTCTATAAGGATTTCAGTAAGGCGTTTAACAAAGTCCCTCACGGGAGGTTTGTTGAAAAGATCAAGGCTAATGGGATACAAGGACAGGTAGCTAGATAGATAAGTAACTGGCTTGGTAATAGGAGACAGAGAGTAATAGTGGAAGGGTGATTTTCTAGCTGGAGGTCGGTCACTAGTGATGTGCCACAGGGCTCAATACTGGGACTTCTTCTATTTGTAATATATATAAATGACTTGGAAGAGGGAGTAACTGGAGTGATCAGCAAGTTTGCAGATGATACAAAGATGGCTGGATTTGCGGATAGTGAGGAAC
Source organism: Sphyrna mokarran (assembly GCA_024679065.1). Classification (NCBI taxonomy): domain Eukaryota; kingdom Metazoa; phylum Chordata; class Chondrichthyes; order Carcharhiniformes; family Carcharhinidae; genus Sphyrna; species Sphyrna mokarran. Next base: position 14,443,859 of record JAGIQG010000007.1, on the reverse strand, counting down.
ATTGTCAGACAATGCAGCAGGACATAGATAGGCTGGTAGCTTAGGTAGATAGATGGCAGATGGAATTCAATCCTGATAAATGTGAGGTGATGCATTTTGAGAGAAAGAATGTAGTTGGGAGGTATATGATAAAGGGTAGACCTATAACAGTATAGAAACGCAGAGGGACCTAGGGGTGCAGGTGCACAAATCTCTGAAGGTGGCAGAGCAGGCGGAGAGGCTTGTGAAGAAAGCATATGGTATGCTAGCCTTTATAGGAAGAGCTATAGAGTACAAGAGCTGGCCTTTAATATTGCAGTTGTATAAAAGGTTGGGTAGACCTCATTTGGAATACTCCATCTAGTTCTGGTCGCCTTACTACTGGAAGAACGTGGAGACTCTGTAGAGAGTGCAGAGGAGGTTAACCAAGATGCTCCCAAGTATGGAAAGTCTGAGTTAAGAGGAGAGGTTCGGCAAATTGGGGCTGTTTTCCTTAGAAAGAGGTAGACTTAGAGGAGATCTAATAGAGGTATACAAGATTATGAGGGGTATAAATAGAGTAAACAGGGTTAAGCTTTTTCCTAGGACGGACTCAAACAGCACAAGGGGTCATGGGCTTAGGGTGAGAGGGATAAGGTATAATTTGGATGCTAGAGCAAATTTTTTCACTCAGAGGGTGGTGGGATATGGAACGTGCTGCCAAGTAAAGTGGTGGAGGCAGGCACTCTGGAGTTATTTAAGAGATACTTAGATGGGCACATGAACAGAATGGGAATAGAGGGATATAGAAAACTGGATTTAAAATAGGGATCATGAGCCTTGGGAGTTCCCTGGGAAGTGTGTAAACAGTCGATGATATTTATGTATTTGTTTTATCCTACAGGTACTTTGGTCCGCCTTGTTGTCTAACAAGGGGCATACACATGATGGGTCATAAGAGGGCTGCTCTTGTATTTTTTTCAGGAGTGTCCTAGTGCTTCACGTCATTAGTGTACGCTGACCTGGACCAGTTGATGGGCAACACGACAGCTCAGTGACTATTGCTGTGCTGTGCAGATACATGAATTTGGGCCTGTGTTTGTGGGAGTTTGCGTATTCTCCCCGTACTTGCGTGGGTTTTCTCCGTGTGCTCTGGTTTCCTCCCACATCCCAAAGATGTACTCTTAGGCTGATTGACAGAACAAATTCTCCCTAAATTGTCTCAGATTTGGTTTTAATGCATAGATCTATAAACATAGACAGGGATTACAGGTAGAAGTGGGAACACTGAGGTGGCGGTGTAGGCTTGCTGGGCCGAAGGGCCTGTTACCCATGCTGTTTTGTTCTTTGTTCTTTTTCATCACCCTATTTACCTGCCTTTCCACCTTCAGAGACCTATGGACAAGCACACCAAAGTCCCCTTTCTTTTCAGAACTTCCCATCATCAGATCTTTCATAGTATACTTCCTTGTCAAGTTACTCCTTCCAAAGTGCATCATCTCACACTTTTCAGGGTTAAATTCCATCTGCCACTTATCTGTCCATTTGACATCTTGTCTATATCTTCCTGCAACCCAAGACACTCAACCTCATTTAATCACCCGGCCAACCTTTGTGCCATCAGCAAACTTACTGATCCCACCCCCCACATATTCGTATTTGTCATTTATACGAATGACGAACAATGGTGTGGCAGTAGGCAAACTGTAGTGGATCTAGGCAATCCGGGATGCTGGAATTGATTCATGCCATGACAACCTTTAAAAGCACTTCATAATAATGAATGGCAGAGCAATCGGACAATAGTTATTAAGGCACACGGCTTGGCTTGATACCAGGATGATGGTCAGCTTCTTGAAGCATGTAGGGACTTCAGATTGTTGTAGAGAGGTTGAAAATATCTGCAAATACCCTCACCCATCTGCTCTGCGCAGGATCTGAGTGCTTGTCTGGGGACTCCATCTGAGCCAGATGCTTTCTATGAGCTGACCTTCAAGAAGGCTGCTCTGACATCAGCAATGGTGACCCCAGATACGGGTTCATCTGAAGCTTCTGGGGTGAAGGGTGTGTTTTCGCTGATGTCTTGCTTAAAAAGGGCACAGAATGCATTGAGTTCATCAGGGAGCCAGTAATTTTACATGCCTTTATCTTGTAGCCTGTTACGTCTTGCAGACCTTGCCATAATCAGCTTGAGTTTGTGTGGCTAGCCTGGGACTCTAACTTGGTCTGGTACTGGATTTTGGCATCTTGATGAATGGTCACCACCTTCTGCAAAAAAACCTGCTTCTTGCATCTCCTTTAAATGCCTTTTACCTTAAGCTTATGTACTGTAGTAATTGACCATTTCTATCCTAGTTTCTTCTGATTGTGGGTCAGGTGATAGAGGTAGGAGAAGGAGCAGCATTAGGGAGAATGTTTTCCTTCACCAATGATCTATTCCACAAGACATCTTGCTGGTTATTAAAACACGAACACATAAGAACAGCACCACCTGCAAGTTCTCCTAGAAGCCACACATCATCCAGACCTGGAACTAATCACCATTTCTTCACTGTCCAAAATCCTTGAACTCCTCTTGTAACAATACTTTGGGAATATCCAAACTCGATTCAAGAAGACAGTTCACCATTACCTTCTCAAACCCATATATGAATAAACATCAAATGCTAACTTGCCATTAATGCATGTATCCCATGAAATAAATTTTAAAATTTTAATTCCTACAACCAAAGAACAAAGAAAATTACAGCACATGAACAGGCCCTTTGGCAATCCAAGCCTACACTAACCATGTTGTCTGACTGAATTAAAACTCCCTACCTTTCTGGAACCATATCCCTCTATTCCCATCCTATTTATGCATTTGTCAACACACCCCTTAAAAGTCACTATCATCTGTTTCCAGTACCTCTCCAGGCAGAGAGTTCCAGTCAACCACTACCCTCTCTAAAAAAACTTGCCTCATACATCTCCTTTAAACATTGCTCCTTGCACCTTAAATCTATGTCCCCTACTAATTGACTCTTCCATCCTAGGAAAAAGCTTCTGACTATACCATGCCTGGATATGCAAAACGCCTTTCTGACTTGTCCACTATATTGATCTATTTACCTTTATGCAAATTATATAGAGTCACAGGTTTACAGCATGGAAACAGGCTCTTTGGCCAACTTGTCAATGCCTTTTTTTTAAAACCCCTAAGCTAATCCCAACTGCCCACATTTGACCCATATCCCTCTATATCCATCTTACAAGTGTAACTGTCTAAATGCTTTTTAAAAGATAAAATTGTCACCCACCTCTACTACTACTACTTCTGACAGCTTGTTCCAGATACTCACATCCTATGTGTGAAAAAATTGCCCCTTGAGACACTTTTCTATCTCTCCCCTCTCACCTTAGACCTATGCTCTTTAGTTTTAGCCAATATCTTTTCGCAAAGATAGAAAAGTCTATCTGGTTGATCTGTGCGCCTCATTATTTTATGGACTTCTGTAAGATCACTCCTCAGCCTTCTACACACCAAAGAAAAATGTCCCAGTCTATCCAGCCTCTCCTTATAACTCAAGCCATCAAGTCCTGGTAGTATCCTAGTAAATCTCTTTCTAGTTTAATAACATCTTACTAACCACGCCTCCTATATTCTCATCCAAATCATTAATATAAATGATAAATAACAGCAGATCCAACACTGATTCCTGAGGCACACTGCTGGTCACAGACCTCCAGTTTGAAAAACAACCCTGTACAACCACCCTCTGGCTTCTGTTGAGAAGCCAATTTTTATCCATTTAGATATCTCATCCTGGATCCCATGAGATCTAACATTATGCAACAATCTGCCATGCTGTACCTTATCAAAGATCTGGCTGAAGGCAACGTAGACACCATCAACTACACTACCCTCATCTATCTTCTTGGTTACTCCTTCAAAAAACTCAAATTGTAAGACATGATTTTCCACTCACAAAGCCATGCTGACTGTCCCAAATCAGTCTTTGCGTCTTTAAATGCCTGTAGATCCTGTCTCTCAAAATACCTTCCAACAACTTATCCACCATAGACATGAGGCTCACTGGCCTGTAGTTCCCAGACTTTTCCCTGCAGCCCTTTTCAAACAAAGGCACAACATTTGCCTCCAATTTTCAGCAACTCGCCCATAACTATCATACTATATGCACTCCTAATTATCTTAATCACTTATAATCACTTGAGAAAATTTTTAAATCTCAAATTATACTTTTTAAACATGCGTGGATTTTTAACCTAATGAAATCAAAGATTTTTATGATGTGTCTTAAGCAAAACCTAACAAGCACTTCAAATATCTGAGCATGAAATATGAAAATCCTAACGGCAAAAAGTCTATGCATTTCTCTTTTCAAATTCAAGATTAAGTTTATTTATTAGTATCACATGCAGGCTTACATTAAAACTGAAATGAAGTTACTGTGAAAATCCCCTAGTTGCCACATTCCAGCGCCTGTTTGGGTACACCGAGGGAGAATTTAGCATGGTGAATGCACCTAACAACGGATTCCTCATTATATTCAAAATTTCAGAAGCCAACATTTATTGTCCAACAGATGTATATCTTGCAAAAATAGAGCACTTAAAGTTTAAAAGATTCTAATTCTTGCATACTCTTAAACTTTCTACAAATAGCCAAAGTTTTGCAAAGTAAATAAAGTGATCAATAACAATGTGATGAACAATCTAGGAACAGAAATCAGCATATATTTAAACAGTCCTTTGGAATGATCTGGCTATACATTTACAATCTATATTTCCACACTGCTTTTCTATAAGATAGTTTCAATTTGAGCAATAAGTATACAGTGTTGAACTTACTGGCTGCAAAGCTTCCTCTTGCCGCCTGCCCTGACTTTGTCGGTTTATGAAAGACCGCGTTAAAAGTTTGTAGTGGTTCAGCAAGCAAATGACCACAACGACCATCACTGTCATTACCACAACAATGATGATTATCTTGACAAATTCTTGTTCAGCTGAAACAACAGAAAAAAATAATTTGCTTAAAATTGTCAGGATAGAATCTTTTTCAAATATACATTTCATTTATGAAATTTGTAAAAATGTAGATTACAAAACATTTCAAATCAACTTACAGAAAATGCAATAAAATTTAACTTTTCCAATTTGTACAGGATTCTCTGAGACGCCTCAATATAATTGCAATACTTTTATTACTTACAATATACATTCCAATGTCAGGCATACATCAGGAGAGCAAAACACTAAACTGAATATTAGAGAAAATGCAACAGAATTCAACTTTCTGCCTTACTACAATTTCAACATTCACAAAATGCATTCCCGGTTAGGCATTCAGCCCAGAGATTCTACACAGCTTCTAGCCTGTCAGTAGAATATGGTTAAAAGGCCTCAGACAGCAACCTTTTTTCCCCGTTGTACCTCTACGATGGTTGTCCCAAGCTTAAATGTGTCCTTAAGTGAGGCTAGATCACACTTGAAACTGTCAGATCTTTTAATTAGCAGTCACTACTTAAAATGACTTATTTGACAGCATTTTGGCAGTTGCATATTAAAGTTCAACAAACTCCTGATTGTACCTAGTTCAAACATAAAACTTAGATAATTACTGGAAACAGTTCTCTTCAGCTGATCTTAAAATATATCCTGCAAGAAGATTTAAAAAGAGCTACCTTTTTCCCAACTCCAACCATTTGACTGTGTAACCTTCACATTGGTGACATTCACTTCATCACTCTGCATAATCAAGATGTGGAATTCAGCAATGCACATCCAGCTGCACTTGAACATGTTATATTAGCAGAGTGAGGCAGACTTCGGAGGCAGTGTGAAGCTTCACAATGTCTACATGCGCTGTAGCTATCACAAGTACTCAGGTGCTAGACTTAATACACTGTGGCACAGACAGCAAACGATAACAACCACAAATTAACTGAAATCAATGGCCGAGGACACACATCGTGTGGCAGGATGTTGCTTGCAATGTGGAAACAGATTAATAATTCTTATGGCCTTGTCTCTTTTGCTTGGCAAAGAAGTTTTTTTTGCTGGTTGTTTACTAAAATTAAATATACAGGAAAAGAACTAGACATTTCAACTTCTGGGTTCTTCAGCCAGCTCACCACAAAAGGAAACTAGAACAGTACATAAGAGTATGTGCAAAGTCCAACGGACGGATGAGGCAACACCCTCTAACTTGTGGAGAATTCTTGCTACTTGCTTCACAACACTGACATTGAAAATATCAGCGTGTATTAGACATTATCCTTTATACGCATACACCAAACATTTTTATCAAGTTCCACAGCAAGTGAATCAATATTTCTGATTTTCAAATATATATGTTCAGGATATTGTACACTCAAAGCCCTTATATTTTCCAACAAAACATTCTCTTTTATGCCACTGCACCATTTTCCAGTGCTTTAGATTTAACGGTTTACTTATCAAAAACTATTTTAAAAATTCTGCATATTGGTCCATAAAAGAAACATGCAGAAGGAGATTCACTGACCTCATCAGACAGCCAACGGAAATCCCAATGTCCCATTGAATGGGGCATCAGCTAAAAATCAGGATTGCTGCTGGGCACGAAGGTTATTGGGATTCACACAATCCACCCTTCTGACCCTGATTAAATTCCTGTCCATAGAAGGCAACAATCCAATTATTATGCAAATCCCCTAATTATAATACAATTAGCAAGCTCCACAGTTCATTCACCACACCTCCCTCATCAAGGGAAATGCACCAGACAGTCTTTGATACTGGTCATGAATGGCATGGACCTAGCATGCTGGAACCTGAGGGGCTTCGAGGAGCTAGGTTCAGTGGCCATTTGCCCCTCTACTACTGCCAGACTGCAGAAGAAGATAGTCCATGATGAAGGAGCATCTCATTCAGATCATACAAGAAATGGATTCATTTAGTAGTAAAGGAGCAGAGTGCTTAAATGGTGAAGGTTAATGACATCTGAATCAATGTGAACTTGAAGTCTGATTTGATCTGATTAGTCACGTATATTAGCATATAGTAAAAAGTACTGTTTCTTGCGTGCTATACAGGCAAAACACACCATTCATAGATAAAGAATGAGAGTGCAAAATGTAGCGTTACAGTGATAAGATAGGATGCAAAGATCAACTAAATGCAAAAGTAGGTCCATTCAAAGGTCTGATGGCAAGGGAGAAGAAGCTGTTTTTGAGTTGGTTGGTACGTGACCTCAGGCTTTTGCAGCCTTTTCCCCAAAGAAAGAAGGTGGAACAGAGAATGTCCAGGCACGTGGGTCCTTAATTATGCTGGCTGCTTTGCTGAAGCAGCAAGAAACGTAGACAGAATTAAGGGATGAGAGGCTGGTTTGCGTGATGGATTGGGCTATATTCACGTCCTTTTGTAATTTCTTGAAGTCTTGGGTAGAGAAGGAGCCATACCAAGTCGTGATACAACCAGAAAGAATGCTACGATGCATCCGTGAAAGTTGGTGAGAGTTGTAGCTGCCATGCCAAATTTCCTTAGTCAAAGTAAAAGCACTGGTAGGTTTTCTTAACTATAGCGTCTGCATGGAGAGACGAGGACAGGTTATTGGTGATCTGGACACCTAAAAACTTGAAGCTCTTGACCTTTTCTACTTCGTCCCCATTGATATAGACAGGAGCATGTTCTCCTGTATGATTCCTGAAGTCGATGACAATTTCCCTTCGTTTTGTTGACATTGAACAAGAGATTATTGTTGCTGCACCAGTATACCTGATTCTCTATCTCATTCCTGTATTGTCTCATCATTATGGTTAATCTTGGGTTAAAATGGTTAATCATTGAGATCTGTCGGTGGTGCCATCAGCAAACTTGAAAATCAAATTGGAAAGGAATTTGGCCACGCAGTCATTGGTATATATGGAATATAGTGGGGGGGAGCTGAGAACACAGCCTTGTGGGGCACCGGTGTTGAGGATGATCATGGAGCAGGTGTTATTGCCTATCCTTTGTTGATTGCAGTCTGTGGGTTAGGAAGGATCCAGTCGCAGAGAGAGGTGCGGAGGCCCAGACTCTGGAGTGTAGAGATGGATTTTATGGGAATAATGGTGTTGAAGGCTGAGCTGTAGTCAATAAATAGGAGTCGGACATGGATGTCTTTGTTATCTAAGTGTTCTAGGGTTGAGTGTAAAGCCAAGGAGATGGTGTCTGCTGTGGACGTGCTGCAGCAGTAGGCAAACTGCAGTGGATCCAGGTAGTCCGTGAAGCTGAAACTGATTCATACCATGACTACCCTTTCAAAGTGTTTCATAATGATGGATGTCACAGCCACCAGATGATAATCATTGAGGCATGCCGCTTGGTTTTTTTCCCTTAGGTACCAGGATGACAGTCATCTTCTTAAAGCAGATAGGGATCTCAGATTTTTGTAAAGATACGTTGAAGATGTCTGCAAATAGCCTACTAGCTGATGCACAGGTACGCCATGTGGGCCAGTCGCTTTCCATGGGTTGACCTTCGAGAAAGCTGCTGACATCTGCAATGGTGATCCCAGATACAGGTTCATCCACAGCTTCCAAGGTGGAGGGCATATTCTCACTGACGTCTGCTCAAAATGGGCATAGAATGCATTGAGCTCATCAGAGAGAGGTATGTTGGAACTGGTGATTTTACATGCCTTCATCCTGGAGCTTGTTATGTCTTGCAGACTTGCCATAGTCAGTGGGGTCTGTGTGGCAAGCCTGGGACTCGAGCTTGGTCTGGTACTGTCTTTTGCATCTATGATGGATCTTAGATTGTGTCTGGCTTTCTTGTATAGATCAGGGTCACCTGACTTGAATGCCTCTGACCTGGACTTCAGCCAGTAGTGTTCATCCATGGATTCTGGTTGGGGAACACATGGATTTGCTTCTTTGGCACACAGTCTTCTACACACTAATTAATGAAATCAGTTACTGTAATGGGGTACCTTTTCAGGTTGGTTGCAGAGTTTTTAAATATTGACCAGTTTACTGAATCTAAGCAGTCCCATAGTCTGAGGAATTGCATGATCTCCTAACACTGCAAAAAACTTTTTGATGGATTCTCCTGCTTCAGTTTTTGCTTGTTTTCCAGGAGCAGGAGCACAGACTGAACTTAAGCCACCTCCCCCGAGCAAAGAAGGGCATCCTCATCCCCCAGCATTTAAATAACAGATCAACACTCCCCTCCCCCCCACACTGACCATTCAGGCTTAGGGTGACCTGATCCAACATCCCCACCTCAGGCTTCCATGCTCTCCTCAGACCCCCACTTAGCTCTTCACCCTCAAGACCACCACTCTAGCATCCTGGCAGTGACAACCTAATTGTGTGTGTGTGTGTGTGTGTGTGTGTGTGTGTGTGTGTGTGTGGTGGGGGGGGGGGGGGGGGGGGGGGGGGGGGGGGGGGGGGGGGGGGGGGGTATTACGGAAGTAGGTCCAGCTGCTGTTTTCCCCTCTCCTGCCATCAGGATCCTGAGGATTTGTTAGGTTTGGCCGGGTGTAATGGGTTGATCTCACCGCTTGCTCCGGGATGGAGGTCTCATGTTTGGATTGCCCATTGTAGCCCTGACAGACCTAACAATCATACCTGGCATGGTGATTTCTAGCAACTTGGTCATTAACATCTTCATTCCTGCCTGTCAACTGTGAAGATATGAAGCAGGCTGGTCACTTTAATCTCCATGCCCCTGGACATCTGGCAAGCTTTAAATCACAGTAGCACTCCATTCTTTAGCAGGATTTTGATTCCAATGTATCCATACAGCTTTTATTTGAGTCCTCCTGGAAAGCTGGAACCTTTGAAACCCACTGTTCCATTGAAAACCTTTGATCCCTTTCAACTTAATAGTGCAGTGTTTTAAGATGTGATTTGATTGACAGCTCAATGGATTTCTATAGCCTCCAGTCAGCTATGTTTATTTCCCTTTCCCTCACACTTAAATTAATCTCAAGTATCTCCACTGTTCCTAATCACATGTTTATAAAGACTCTAAGCCTGATTAATAGCTGTGGTTTCCTCAAAGAAAAGGAATAGGTGGTTTCACTTCCTCTTCTATGTGGTGGTAGTGGTGTTGATGGGGGGACATTATTTGGGTGGTGGGGAGAGATTGCCCCTTTTAGCTAAGAAGTTGGTGATGCACCTCTCATCAGCACAGGGGAGGGTGACATCATTTCAATTTTTGGGAGGAGAAGGTTACCTGTTCACAAGCACCCTAATGGTGCTCTGAACAGCAAGTGGCTGGCGTGAATCATAGGATGCATATATTTGCATCCATTGGGTGGGTGAATCCAACCTGACAGATGTTCCCAGCAGCAATACAATTCACTCCTATTTTCACAGCAGTGGAAATACTTACCCTGAAAAGAGTAAAAGTTTGCTTGCTGTATTTCTTCTTTAGCTAACAAATTAATGACCCCATCAACCAACTTTGCTTCTATACAGTCAGACGTTTACAGCATGGAAACAGGCCCTTTGGCCTGTCCATATCATCCTTTTTTTTAAACCCCTAAGCTAATCTTAATTGCCAAGATGAGCGCTGATGCACAAGAGTGAAATTTCCATCAAAAGTATTGTAAGCAATTATTAAAATCTTTTAATGAGCACGAGAAAAATCAGCAGGCATATTGAAAAGCATGGATTTTTAACATTAAAATTATATCATCAAGTTAAAAAGATCTTGAGGCCATCTAACATTTCCACATGATCCACATCTCCATTTTTAAATATGAACAACTGCACATTACAAAATCAGGGGAACTGGAATAGTTTAGACAAAAGATCAAAGAATCCAACAATGTACAAAACACCATTTTTTAAAGGAATCACACAATTTTTTTGCCAGTCTTTTTCTAGTTATTTCTTTCATTTTATTTCTCTGTTAGATTCCTGTGATAACTCAGTAAGGCCTGTGGAGAATCACTGATTAATCTCCCTGTGGGGTTTGTTGATTATGGCTTCTCCTAGGAAAAGGCAGGCCTGCTTAGCTGGAACCCATCACCTGAGCCTTTAAGGCAGGCCCAGAACTGAGCCTGCTGAACTGTAGTCCTTGGCATGTGTTTACACCACGGTGGTGGTTTTACTTTGTACCCTGTAATAAAGTATATTCCTTTCCAATCAGGCTTCCTTATTTATTACAATTCCCAACGCCTTATCCCATAGGATGTGGTAATGCAAATGCATTGCATTTTTTTCCTTTCTTTGGAATCACTCGGAGTTACATAAGACATAACAATATTTGTCGCCAAGTGGCTGGGAAGTGCTAACCTGAATATAAAATACTGCTTTGTTTCTCATTTATTTTTCATAGATTTGAATTGTTTATTTTATTCATTTCTTCGGCTACCTTTACAAACTGACCAATTTTGTATTAATAAAGCAGGGTTTATGAAGCAGAATTTATCCACATCATTCTAAAAGATTATGAAACTGAAGTCAGTATTCAACACATCCAATACAATCTAAACAATATTTATTACCCAACGTTTACATGATTATTTGGTGAAATGAAGCAATAAACGCATGCAATGCTTATGATTTCAGAAATCATTAAACTCACTAATAACTTTGGGGTTGTTCAGGGACAAAAAATGGTATCTTCTGCAACTATGTTCATTTTTACACTCTGGATGCTATTCAATTACTTTCACTGATTTTCCAAATATATAAAAGTGACAATGTGTACTTTTCTTCATTGTTAACAGTCTGTTGACAAAATTACATTCTCAGGAACAGCATGTTGCAAAGCTCCAGCAGTGTCACTCTGTACCCTTGACTCCCTCAGCCCTCAGATTCACTGCAACCTGACTCTTAGCCAACCTATCAGTCAGCTTGCCAAGAATGGAGAAAAACAAACATCGTCTCCGACAGCCACAGAAATTATGATAGAAGTGGAGAGGAATACTGCATCATTCAGTCCAGCTGACGCATTTACCCTAAAAGCTATTCTTCTTCAAAAGGCAGGTCTGACACAAAGCACAGCCATCTTCACCATGAGTAGGACAAATCCTGAATCCACTCCAACCAGAGCGGAATTCAAACCCCCATGCTGCTGGCATCAATGTAATCCACACTGGCCATCCAGCTAACTGAGCCAACATGCCTATCAAAGGAGTTCAAGTTGCTGTAGCAACATGCACTTTACATGCACATTGTAGTCTGGAGCTATGAATAATGATAAAGGCTTCAATTTTCTTTCTATCACATGGCTGATCAGGAATCTCTATCATTCCTACCACTTGGCGAGGCAATGCTTAGTGGTATTATCGCTAGACTATTAATCCAGAAACTCAGCTAATATTCTGGGTAGCCAGGTGCAAATCCCATAAAATTGAATTCAATAAAAAATATCTGGAATTAAGAATCTACCATTGTTGATGGTACTCATTTGGTTCACTAATGTTCTTACCTGGTCTAGCCTACAAATGACTCCGAAGACACAGCAATGTGGTTGACTCTCAACTGCCCTCTGAAAAATGGCCTAGCCAAGGGCAACTAGAGATGGGCAATTAATGTTGGCCAACCGACGATACCCATGTCCCACGAACTAATAAAAATACCATTTGCTATTGGAATGCGTAAGAAAGATTTTCAGATTGTTACTCAATCTACCACTTGGCCATCAAGGAATGTGACCTGTGCCCAATGAGTTTAATGATGGCCACAGGAAAAATTTATGATGCCAGTGTGACAAGTCAGAAAGATAATGTGGGAAGCCAAAAATCCAGAGCACTATGGTCCTGGCCAGTTTACTGGTGAGAACAACTTTGCGCTGAGAAACAGCACAAAGTCTATTAACACGAAAGTGGCAAAATTTAAAAGGATGTAACTGGTTCAGCGTGGCTGCTTCTGCCATTCCGAATGCTTCAGCCTTTGGCAGTGTGCTGTCACTACAAACTTTACTTTGTAATCCATATTAATCTTAAAGTCAGTGTGTATTTATGATAAGGGGAATAAAAGGGCACTGTATCATAATCCAATCTTTTCATTTTGAAAAATTTTTTTTTCTTCTTAAAACAAATTAGTGATTTTGTGAATTTGTTCCTCCTTTTTTTATAAAATAAGTTGTTACCATCTGATTCAAGATTCCATTCTGGGATCTTCCCATCCAGTTAAAACACCAACTAGAAGGGTAACAATGGGAATCAGACAGCAGACTCTCCATTGGTTGGAGTTATACTTAGTACAAAGGATGATAGTTGTAGTTGTTGGGGGTTAATCATCTCAGTTCTGGGACATAAACTCAAGAGTACTTCAGCATAGTGTCCTAGGCTCAACCAGCTTCAGCTACTTAATCAATGACACTCTTGCCATCATAAGGCCAGAAGTGGGGATGTTTGCTGATAATTGCACAATGCTCAGCACATTTGCAACTCCTTAGACACTGGAGCATGCCCACATGCAGCAAGACCTGGACACATTCAGTCTCAGGCTAATAACTGCGAACATTCACAACTCGAACTGCCAGGCAATGATCATTTCCAATAAAAGAGAATCTAACCATCACCTTTTGATAGTCAATGACATTAGCATCACTAAATCCCTCACTTTCTATAGAATCTCTACAGTGCAGGAGGCAGCCATTTGGCCTATCAAGTCTGCACCAATTCTCCGAAAGAGCATCTTACTCAAGACAAAGCAGCCTGCTTGATTGGCAAGCTATGCACCACCCCCAACATCTGCTTCCTGCTCCACTGATGCACAGTGACAGTAATGCGTACCATTTTATAGAATGCACTGCAGCAATTTGCCAAGGCTTCTATGACAACATCTTCGAAATCTGTGATCCCTGCAACCTGGCGGGACAAGAGCAGCAGATACATGGCAACACCACCTGCAAATCCTCCCCAAGGCATACACCATCCCTAACTTGGAATTCTGGCCTTGGTAATTAGCAATGGTAAATGTGAAGGGTAAAGGTACAGAGCGAGTGGGAAGGGTTGAGGGTGGGAGGACTGGAACCTCGGTAAGATGCTCTTTTGGAGCATCGGTGCAGACTTGATAGCTGAATGGCATTCTTTGATTCTACAGTCTATTGTCATTCTTTGACTGGTGCTAGCTCAAAATCCTGGAAATCCTTCCCAAACAGCACAGTTAATGTACCTACACCAAATGGACTATAATGTTTCTAGAATGTGACTCACCACCACTTCTCAATGGCAGTTCGGGAAAACAGAATCCCTTCAGTGCAGAAAGGCCACTCAGCCCACTGACTCCGTACCAACTCAGTGACAGACATCCTAGCCAGGCCCTATCTTTGCAACTCCATGTACTCCATGTTAATCCCCCTAACTAACATATCTTGGAACACTAAGGAATAAGTTAACATGGCCAATCCGCTTAACATGCACATCTTTGGACTATGGGAGGAAACTGGAGCAGTTGGAGGAAACCCACACAGGATGGGAATAAAAATGTTGGCTTAGCCAGGAACATCTATATCCCAAGAAAGAATTAAAAAAGAACTCTATAATATCGCTTCCATGTTTTTTGCCAATCTCTCCTCATCATCTTTTTCCTTCTCTTATTTTTTTCACTTCACCTCTTTCTATATTCAGCCTGGTCTTGATTGCACTAATCACACGACATCTGTTATTTGAATACTTTTGCAACTTTATCTTACTCTATCATTGAATTTATTTGTTCTTCCTTTTCCGCTAGAAATATACCTCTCTATACCCGAATTGTCACTTTTTTGATGACAGCCCATTGCTGTTTTGGTTTTGCCAGCAAATCTTTGATTCTTATTTATCTGGTCAGATCTGTTCTCACTTGCCTGAGGTTGGAACTCTATCAATTAATTAGTTCATTCTGGTTGTTCCTTTTCTATAATTAATCTAAACCATATGACACTGTATTAAATAGTGCAGCAGGCTCGAGGGCATAAACCTACTCGTGGCGCGAAGAAAAACGTTTAAAAACTTACCCTGGAAGAGCAGAGATAGCTAAGAGTTATATTGTGTCATGTTTAAGTCTTGTAATTGGTAAAAGTTGTGTTAATCCTTTTTATTATATTCTGTGTTCTTAAATAAACTTTGTTTGATAAAAGCTTCCAGGAGAGTCACTTGAATCATACCTGGAGCAAAACACCTCATGTTCAACAATGCCAAAATCAAATGTAAAACTTAGGGTCTAGGCTAACTTCAGGTCTCTACTTGCTTCAAGATGACAACCATCATCTCTGTACCAAAGAAAAGCCAGGCAGCATGCCTTCTTGACTATTGCCCAGTGGCTCTGATATCCATCATATGAAGTCTTTGGAAGGTTAGTCATGGCATGGATCAACAATGGCCTCCCAGACTGCCTGATTGCCAATCGCTGCAATCGTCCAAGCAGTCGTCATCTTCCTAGCCCTGCACTGAATCCTGACACACCTGGATAAAAAAGGCACTTACGTCAAACTCCTATTTATTGACTACTGCTTAACTTTCAACATAACTCCAAACTCTGTGGCTTAGGGCTCGGCTTGTTCTTCTGTCACTGGATCCCAGACTTCCTAGTCCACAATCAGTAAGAACATGCAGCAACACATCCTTCATGATGACCCTCAATACCGATGCCCTGCAGGGCTATGTCTTCAGCCCCTTACTATACTCCTTATATTCATATGACAGCGTGGCCCAATTCCACTCCAACTCCAATTTCAAGTTTGCTGATGACACCACCCCAGTGGCTCAGATCTCAAACAACGATGAGACACAGTATAGCAAACAGATAAAGAATTTGGTGAACTGGTACAACGACAATACTTTCTCCCTCAATGTCAGTTAAACAAAGGAGATAGTCAGCATCTTCAGGAAATATAGTGGAAGACATATCCCAGTTTACATTAAAGGGAATGAAGTGGAAATGGTTGTGATCTTCAAGTTTCGAGGTGTCACCAACTACCTGTCCTGATCCTTCCACTCTGCTGCAATGATTAAGCTCAATGATGCCTCTACTTTCTCAGGAGGCTAAGGAGACTTGGCATGTCTGCTACGACTATCACTAATTTTTGCAATACACCATAGAAAGCATCCTTTCCAAATATATTACAGCATGACTCCTGCTCCAATCAAGACCACAAGAGACTACAAAAAGGTTCTGAACACAGACCAGTCCATCATACAAACTAGAGTCCCATCTAGTGATTGTCTATACTTTCTGTATGTACAGGGTAAACAGTAGACCTCTGAAGAGTGCAGTTGAATAGAGGGATCTGGGAATACAGGTACAGAATTCCCTAAAAGTGGTGTCACAGGTGTATAGGGTCATAAAGAGTGCTTTTGGTACATTGGCCTTTATAAATTGGAGTATCAAGTATAAAAGTTGGAGTGTTCTGGTATGGTTGTGTAAGGCATTGGTGAGGCCGAATTTAGAGTAGTGTGTACAGTTTTGGTCACTAGTTACAGGAAAGATGTAACTAAGGTTGAAAGAGTGCAGAGAACGTTCACGAGGATGTTGCCGGGACTTAGAAGCTGAGTTACAGAGAGAAATTGAATAGGTTAGGATTTTATTCCCTGGACTGTAGAAGAATGAGGAGAGATTTGATAGAGGTGTACAAGATCTTGGTGGGTATAGATCAAGTGAATGCAAGCAGACTTTTTTCCACTGAGGCTAGAGGAGAAAAAAACCAGAGGGCATGGGTTAAGGATGAAAGGAAAAAGTTTAAAAGGGAATATTCGGGGGGATTCTTCATGCAGGAGAGTGGTGGGAGTGTGGAATGAATTGCTGGATAAAGTGGTAAATGTGGGGTCACTTTTAACATTTAAGAAAAACTTGGATGGGTTCATGTATGAGAGGGGTGTGGAGGGATATGGTCCAAGTGCAGGTCAGTGGGACTAGGCAAAAAAATGATTCCACACATAAGGGCCAAAAGGCCTGTTTCTGAACCATTTTCTATGGTTCCCGCTGCCTCAGAAAGGTAGCCAGCTTAGTCAAGGACCCTTGCACCCCAGACATACTATCTTCCACCTTCTTCCATTGGGAAAAAGATATAAAAGTCTGAGATCACGTACCAACTCACTCAAGAACACCTTCTTCCCTGCTGCATCAGATTTTTGAATGGACCTACATTGTAAGCTGATCTTTCTCTACACACTAGCTATGACTGTTACACTATTCTGCGCCCTCTCCTTTCCTTCTCCCCTATGTATTTTATGAACAGTATGCTTTATGTAGCACAAGAAACATACTTTTCATTGCATACCAATATACGTGACAATGATAAATCAAATTAAATCAACTTCACAAAATACCTGGAAGCTTCTGGCCTGGATCTTAACACCTGGGATATTATATTATGTTAGTTTAAATTCAAGTTCATTTATTAGTGTCACAAGGCTTACATTAACACTGCAATGAAATTACTAGTCACCACACTCTATTGCCTGTTCAGGTACACTGAGGAATAATTTAGCATGGCTAATGCACCTAACCAGCATATCTTTTGGATTGTGGGAGCAAACTGGAGCACATGGAGGAAAATCCACGCAGACAAGGGAGAACGTGCAGGCTCCACACAGACACCCAAGCCAGAATTGAACCTGGGTTCCTGGCAGTGAGGCAGCAATGCTAATCACAGTGCCAGCATGCTGTCTATGATACTGTTAAAGTGCTATAATTTGTTACTGCTGTCATATCAAACTGGACAGATTGCATCTTGAATACCAGACAAATTCTGGCCAATATGTCATAAAATTACTCACTCAATCAAGTCTTAGAAATAGTAGACAGAAGTGTAGAGAAAATAATGCTATTTTCAAAGGGTTGAAGTATAATAAAAGAATGGAGTAAGTGATAATAGCTAGTGGTGATTTTACAGAAGTAAAATAATGAAGCAGTTTATGGAACGGGATGGAAATCGTGGCAAAGTGGGTTCAAAATAGAGATTTGTGAAATTACACTCAATAAATTTGGTGATGTGTGTTTTGGCACCAGAAACATCACCATAAAATCTGCCAGACTGATTCACTATCTTTCAGGGAAGAAAACATACAAAATAATTGTTCAAGGTGACCCCAACTGCCTTTTCAGTAAATATGGCTTATATTCTGAGGATAAATTAAAAATGTGGTGAATAGTGTAGATGAGTTAAATTAACAGTGCTACTTTAATGCAAGACACAATGGTTCAATGAAGCATTTAGAAAAGATATTGTTAAATACTGTTTCATGCAAAAAGTGGACCCCTGGAATGGCCTTCCAAGTAAATAACATGATTATTTCAAGATACAGTTAGATGAAACAATGAGGAAAAATTTAAGCTTTATAACAATTTTAGAAGGATAAGCCAAGATGCAAAAAAGGTGACAAGTGTGATATGGGAGGTGGTCAATGCAGGACTAAGGTTGTTGTCCCTAAATGGATGCAGTATACCGAACAAGGTTGTCGTTTTTCCATCGTCATTGGAGGATCTCGACACGATTAGTCATTTTGAGGCTGGATGCAATGTGTCCAAAGAAGACTGATCAGGCCAATTTGGGCACGGAACGTCCTGGCACATACTGGAGAGACTTATGTAGACACTGTAGTTGTTGCGCTGGTGGCTTTGGGCTTGCGCAGCTTGTGCTTAAGCAATACACCTTACTTCGTGAACTTGACAGCCTTTATGGCTGAGGCAGCGCCAGGTAGGGGATGCGTAATATTCTGTGAAGATAAGTCATATGGAAATGATTGAGCTGTCTTGCATGCCTCTGATACACAGTCCACATTTCACAGGCATACAGGAGGGGAGTGAGTACCACAGCATTGTAGACCTTTAGTTTTGTTGCTGGGCAGATTCTTTGAAGCTCCCATACAGTGGAGCACAATCTACCAAAAGCAGAACTTGCCTTTGCTATTCTGCAGTTAACTTCTGCATCAATAGTTGCTGCTTGAGAGAGGGTGCTGCCAAGATAAACGAACTAGTCCACTGCCTATAATTTCTGCCTTTCGATTGTGATTATGGGTTTTGTGTACGGTGCATGACTTCGGTGTTTTTAATGTTGATGGTGAGTCCAAAGTTATCACAAGCCATGAAAAATTTGTCCACACTGACTTGCATCTCTGGTTCTGAGCCAGTATACAGGGTGCAGTCATTGGCAAAGAGGAAATCTCTCATTACAATCTCTTTCACTTTGGTAATTGCTCGAAGTCTCCTCAGGTTGAAGAACTTCCCATCCACTCTGTACACGAGGCTGATTCCAGCAAAACTGTCCTGGAAGGCATCATTCAGCATGGCAGTAAATATCATGCTGAACAGAGCATGTGCAAGCACACAGCCCTTTTTGATGCTATTAGTGACTGGGAAAGCCTCAGAGAATTCTCCACCAAGCAGTACTCTGGCCATCATGGAATTGGCGTACCATCTGAATGAACGTGGGGGAGGGCAGCCGAACTTTGATGTGGTCCTCCACAGGCTTTGTTGGTTTATGATATCGAAGACCTTTGTGAGGTCAACAAAGGTTGTGTAGAGCTTGCAATTCTGCTCCTGACACTTCTCCTGAAGTTGTCACACAGCATAAATCATGTCAGTAGTCCCACGAACTTTGTGGAAGCCACACTGTGACTCTGGAAGCAGGCCCAGCTCTGACCAGACGACTTAGTGGGACTCTTGCAAGGGTTTTTCCTGTGATGGAGAGCAGCGAGATTTCTTGGTAGTTGTTGCATACTTGCTGATTTCCCTTTTTCCTGTAGAGGTGTATGACTGAAGCGTCTTTAAGTTCTTGAGGAATGGATCCTTGCTTCCAAAAGGACTGGAACAACTCAGTGAGCTTCTCAATAAGTGCAGGACAAGCAGTTTTATAGATCTCTGCAGATATGGCATCTGCCCCTGGGGCTTTGCCACTGGATAACTGGCTGACAGCTTTCGTGACTTCGGTTACTATTGGTGGGTCATCCATGGTGCTGTTGATATCAATCTGGGGAATCCTGTCTACTGCCTCATCATTAATAGATGACGGTCGGTTGAGGTTGGCTTCAAAGTGTTCAGCCTATCTTTGATTACAGAGAAGGCTCAGGTCCTGCAGAGTTGTACCATCTGTACTCAGGAGGGGAATCTCGAGACAGTGTTGAGCGTGTTTCAAATTGGTTCTGTCAGCATATCCCTGTATTTCATCTGCTTTGGCGCTCAGCCAGGCATCCTGCATTTTACACAGTTTATTCTGGACTGTCCTGTGAGCACTGGTGAAAGCATTTTTCTTGGCAGCTGAAGATGGGTTGTTCTGACTGGCCTGATGAAGATGGTGCTTTTCAACAAGTAGAGCCTGTATCTCCTCATCATTCTCATCAAACCAATCATGCTGCTTGTGGATGGAGGGCCTGAGCATCTTCAGCACAAATGTATGGACAGCATCCCTGAAGCGTTCCCAGTCATCCCCAGTGCTGCCTGCGAAGTATAGGTCAGCAAGATTGATTTCTAAGTCTTCAGCCAGTGCTGAAGTTATGCTGGGGTTCTTTAGCTTGGCCGCATTAATTCTTTTCATAACCTTGCTTCCTTGTGGTCACCTCTTGGGTCTGATGCAGACCCTCATTTTGGAGACAATGAGCCTGAGATCTGTCCAGCAATCAGCACCACAGTTGGCCTTGGTTACTTTGACATCCTGCCTGTCTTTTCTCCTGACAATGACATAGTCAATAAGATGCCAATGCTTAGAGCGGGGGTGCAACCAGGATGTCTTGTTATGGGTAGGCAGATGGAGGGATGTTGGTGATGAGGAGGTCGTGTGCTGCATAGGCCTTCAGTAAGAATAGGCCATTACTATTATACTTGCCCATTCCATGCCTCTCAATGACTCCTTGCCAGATTGCAGAGTCACAGTCACACCCTACAATTGCATTGGAATTGCCAAGCAAGATCAGCTTGTCAATACTGCTCACTGCTGATAGTAGGGCATCTAGTTCTTCATAGAACTTGTCTTTCATCTCATTCAGTTTGTTCATTGTGGGGGCATAGGTGCTGATCAGAGTGGCTTGACTTTTGTTCTGTAACGGAAGCTGTAATGTCATAAGCCAGTTGCTCACACTCTTGGGTAGACTATCAAGTTTCCGAACAAGATGACTCCTGACAGTGAATCCAACTTTAGCATCACGACGCTCATCGCTGCTGTAACCGCTCCAGAAAAAAGCGTAACCACCTCTAGTCTCAGTCAATTGACCTATGTTGGCAAGACAAGTTTCGCTCAGGGCTGCAATGTCTATGTTGTTTCTTGCAAGCTCTCTGGCAACTAAGGCTGTTCTTCCCTCTGATCTGTCTGCTGTTGGGTTGTCCAAAAGCATGCGCACGTGCCAATGGTGAGCGGTGTCATCTTGTGTTTTATTTTGTCTGTTTGACTGAAAGATGGGATCCCCGGCAGCCATGGTAAACTGGCCAGGGTGTAGTGAAGCAGGCAATGTTTAGGGCATCTCTTCTAGCCCCTTCCCCATTGTACAGAGGTGAGCAGTGTGTTCCTGAAGAGGACTGCTCGGTCACGCAAGTAGACACCGGGTTCCACTGCTGCTTTGGTCAGCGGAAAACAACCATTAGACCTGAATTGCCTGTGTACAGGTCCGTGACTACAGCTTCCAATGTATCCACACCTGCTGCTTCGCCGCTCACCCATCGCCACAGGACTTCGAGGATTGAACAGGATAGTGATGATGATGATGATGATGTCGAAACTAGCACTTGATTTGAATTAAAGTGAGGGAGAGTTGTGCAGCATCAGCCTCACTCCCTCTTCCCAATTCCCCCCTAGATCCAGTGGCAAGACAAGAGTCAAGATGGCTGGATGTGGAACTAGGCATAGTGGATGACCAGGACGTCTTATAAGATAGTGAGCTTATTGTGCACATCAAAATTGGACAGTACGATGTTGCGGGCATCACAAAGACGGGGAAGCAAGGGGATCAGAGCTGGCATCTAAATATCCAAGGATATGTGTCCTACTAAAAGGACTAGCAGATGGGCAAAGAGGGTAGGGGTTGCATTGTTAATAAGAAATTAAGTTAAATCGATAGCAAGAACTAATATAGCATCAGAAAGCATAGAATCTCTGTGGGTAGAGTTGAGGAATCACAAAGGTAAAAAGACCCTGATGGGAGTTGTGTAACCTCCCAGCAGTAGTCAGGATGCGGGGCAGAAAATAAATCAGGAGATAGAAAAGGCAAATAAAAAAGGCAATATTACAATAATCATGGAAGATTTCAATATGCAGATAGACTGGGAAAATCAGGTAGGTAGTGAATCCTAAGAAAATGAATTTGTGGAGAGTCGAAGAGATGGTATTTTGGTGCAGACTGTGATAGAGCTGACTAGGGAACAGGTAGTTGCAGATTTGGTGATGTGTAATGAAGCAGACTTGATTAGGGAACTTAAGGATCAGTGTCCACAATATGATAGAATTTATCCTGCAGTTTGAGGGGGAGAAGCTGGAATCATAGAACATAGAACATTGCAGCACAGAACAGGCCCTTCGGCCTTCGATGTTGCGCCGACCAATATAAAAAGCAATGCCCCTCCAAACTAAACCATTCCCTTCTCTTCCATATACTTATCAACTAACCTCTTAAACGCCACCAAACTTGGCGCATCTACAACTGCTGCAGGCAGAGCATTCCACTCCCGAACCACCCTTTGGGTAAAGAACCTGCCTCTGATATCCGTCCTATCACAAATCAGATTAAATGGCTTTACAATTAAATAAAGGTAACTACAAAGATATAAGGAAGGAGCTAGCCAGAGTTGATTGGAAAGGGGGCCTAGCAGGGAAGATGGTGTAACAGCAATGGCAGGAATTCCGAGGTTATTCAGGAGACACAACAGAATTTCATCCAAAAAAGGAGGAAACATGCTAAGGGGAGGACAAGGCATCCATAGCTGACAAGGAAAGTAAGGACAGCATAAAAGCAAAAGAAAAAGCATACAAAGTGGTGAGGAAACTGAAAGGTCTCAAGGTGGATAAGTCAACTGGACCAGATAGAATACACCCTAGGGTTCTAAAAAGGACAGCTGATGAAATTGTGGAGGCATTGATGGTGATCTTTCTTTTAGCAATCACTGGAGGCAGGGAGGGTCCCAGAGGACTGGAAAGTAACTAATGCAAAACTGCTGTTTAAGAAAGGAGGGAGGCAGCAGACAGAAATTATAGGCCTGTTAGCCTGACTTCAGTCATTGGCAAGATCTTAGAGTCCATTATTAAAGATGAGCTGGCAGAGTACTTGGGAGTGCATAATAAAACTGAATCAACATGGCTTCGTCAAGGAGGTCATGTCTGACAAATCTGTTAGAGTTGTTTGAGGAGGTAACAAGTTAGATAAAGGAGAACCAGTGGATGTGATTTATATAATTCTCAAAAGGTCTCTGACAAGGTGTCACGTAGGAGTCTGTTAAATAAGTTAAAAACCCATGCTGTTAATGGTAAGATCCTGGCATGGATAGAGGATTGGCTGACTGGCAAAAGGCAGAGAGTAAGGACAAAAGAGTCTTTTTCAGGATGGCAGCCAGTGACTAGTAGTATGCCTCAGGGGTCAGTGCTGGGAGCACAACTTTTCACAATATACATTAACAATTTAGAAGGAGGAACTAAAGGCATTGTTGCTAAATTTGCAGATGATGCAAAGATAATGTAGAGGGACAGGTAGTGTTGAGGAAGCAGTGGGGGCTGCAGAAGGACTTGGACAGATTAGGAGACTGGGCAAAGAAGTGGCAAATGGAATACAATGTCAAAAGAGTGAGGCTATGCATTTTGGAAGGAGGAATGAAGGCATTGACTATTTTCTAAATGGGAAAATGGTTTGGAAATCAGAAACATGAAGGGACTTAGGAATCTTTGTTCAAGATCCTCAAGGTTAACGTGCAGGTTCAGCTGACAATTAGGAAGGCAAATATAATGTTAGTGTGTTAGAATTAAAGTTGAGAGGGTTAGAATACAAGAACAGGGATGTAATCGAGGCTTTATAAGGCTGTTCATGATCAGGCCCTATTTAGAGAACTGAGAGCAGTTTTGGGCCGCATGTCATATCTAAGGTGTACTGACCTTGGAAAGGGTCGAGAGGAGGTTCACAAGAATGATCCTGGAATGAGCAGCTTGTCGTATGAGGACTGGTTGAGAATTCTGGGTCTGTACTTGGACTAAAGAAGGATGGCGGGGGGGATCTTATTGAAACTTACAGGATACTACAAGGCCCAGATAGAGTGGACGTGGAGAGGATGTATCCACGAGTAGGAAAAAACTAGAATCAGAGGGCACAGCCTCAGGCTAAAGGGATGATTCTTTAAAACAGAGATGAGGAGGAATTTCTTCAGCCAGAGAGTGGTGAATCTGAGGAACGTTTTGCTGCAGAAGGCTGAAGGAGGCAGGACATCGAGTGTCTTTAAGACAGAAATAGATAGGTTCGTGATTAATAAGGGGGTTAGAGGAACATAGAACACTACAGCACAAACAGGCCCTTCAGCCCACGAGTGGCACCGATCTCATCTATACCTACCAAGCCACAGACCTAGCTATAACCCCCTATCCCATTAGCTCCCATATACTCATCCAGAAGTCTTTTAAAAGACTCCAGCAAGTTTGCCTCTACCACCACCAACGGCAGCCGATTCCATTCACTCACCACCCTCTGAGTGAAAAACTTACCCCTAACATCCCTGCTCCTTAAATCTGTGTCCTCTCATAGTGACCATTTCAGCCTGGGGAAATAGCCTCTGAGAATCCACTCTATGTATTCCTTTCAACATTTTATAAACCTCTATTAGGTCGCCTCTCAACCTACGTCTCTCCAGGGAGAAGAGTCCCAGCTCCCTCAACCTAAGGCATGCCTCCCAATCCAGGCAATATCTTTGTAAATCTCCTCTGCACTTTTTCAATAGCTTCCACATCCTTCCATCTTTCTAGGATCTGTTTCCCTATCTGCATCTCAACTTCCCTGTCGCTATTGGGCGGCCTATAGAATACACCCAGCAAAGTTATCGACCCTTTGCTGTTCCTAACTTCCACCCACAGAGACTCCGTAGACATTCCCTCCACGTCATCCACCTTCTCTGCAGCCATGACATTGTCCCTGATCAACAGTGCCACTCCACCACCTCTTTTGCCCCCAACCCTGTCCCTCCTGAAGCATCTGAAACCCAGCACCTGAAGTACCCAGTCCTGTGCCTGAGACATCCAAGTCTCTGTAATGGCCACCACATCACATTCCCAAGCAGCAATCCACGCCCTAAGCTCATCAGGAGAATGGGGATGAGAAAAATATCAGCCACGATTGGATGGTTGAGCAGACTCGATGGACTGAATGGTCTAATTCTGCCTCTATGTCTTATGCCTTCAGCTAAACTTCACCTTCATTTCATGAGCATCACGCTAATATGGATTGTGGAAATTCAAGATCTTAACCTCAAAAGTGTTAAATGATCTTCTAATGAAACAATGGCCCACAACTTCTTCAAGACCGGCAATCTCTAGTGGATTGTGACTCTGGACGATATTGAATTTCTAAAGCCCTGTCTCACCCAACCTTCCTCGCTGGGGGTGGATGTGAAAGGGTCAGCGAAGTATGGTTTTAGCTGCGTTGGTGAGGTGCAGGGAAGAAAAGAATGCCCCTTTTTACGGCACTAGCTACTGTAAAGGAGATGTTTAAAGGAACAATTTAAAAGGGAGAAGGTAAATTTCAAAAACAGACAGTTGATACAATCAGGGGGAAACTGGGAGGGAGGGAAGGGATCAGGTCAGGGATGAGGTTGGTGTGGGCGATCAGCTGTGGGGGGGAATCTTGTGTGTGTGTGGGATGTCCTACGCGAGCCTTGGTTTGGTTTTCAAATAGTTACTCTGGAGTTGGAAGTTTTTTTTTTCTAACTCTTTCAGAATAACTATAAGGTAGACAGAAGCATCCAAAATTAGGTTTAAATTGCTTCCATCAGATAGCTCTCAACCCAGCACAATTATCAAGAGGAAGTTAGCACTTCTGGAAATTGCCAGATAAATCCTCAAATGGGAACTTCCTGGGGGGATTTCCCAGCACATCATCAGCATACTTCTTAAATGTGACACTGGTAAGAGAGGGGGAGAAGTGATTTTGAGCCCGCATTCTTTGTGTGCTTGATTGCTGGCATGGGTTCAACATCTGAAAAGAATCAGGAAACATGATTCTCTCCAGAGAGATCATGTTTTTTGATTTTCTCCACGCCTTACCAGTGACTTCATGAGCATCATGCCCACAATTGTGGGAACTCAATTTAAACTGATTTTTAAGTATATTTAAATATTAACGGGCCTCTGGCATACAAATCCCCCTCATTAAATATTCATACTTCACTGATGTGGTGTTGGTCATGTTCACAAGCAGTTTGACCAAATGGGAAACAATTGAGGGGATTCCCCCAGGGGTACAGAGGTAAATATAACCCTCTGAGAGAGGAGGACAATGATATGATTGGTCACTGTGCTGGCACTGTGCCCTTGCACAGATTGGCACTATAGAAGGCTCAAAATCAGCAACAAAAACTGGTAAATAGAGCTGGAAAGCTTCACTCCAGTTTTCTATTTGAGCCCGATACTTGGAAATTTTGCTAAGATTCCCCCATTATCTAATTTTAAAATCTCAAACTCTTTGGAAAAAACAGTTGAATTTGACATTTCATTGCATGCAAATAACTAGCCAAGAGCTACAGAACAGAAATATTTACATATATTTACTTTGAAAGTGGAGAAGAAATGGGAGGCTTTCTTTAGTTCTATTTAGGCTTGACTACTATACAATGATGAAGTAAAGCTGTACAGCTCCAGAAGGCTGATGTATTGGCTAGACAATTCAGGTATTAGATACTCAAGCTGTCTGAATGCTATGAAAATCTAACTGTGTTAAGTGACTGCTGTCTACATGACAAGGTAGTGCAAAGATCATTTTTATTCCATCCACAAGACTATGATTGTATCCGTCTTTGAGTGCCTGGCATATTTGTCACCTCAAATGCATCTACGATAAGCTATTCCACGTTATCTATAGCATTTCACTAGGCAGTGCAATGAAAGGATAAGCATAACCTAATAGCCTATGCAGGTATGAAATCTTGAAATCTGTCAGCTCTGCATAAAACATAGTTTCACTATACTATGGGGAGTTGTTGCTCTGTTGATCACATTTTTTACTTGTCTTAAACTGCATTTTTCATTCAGGCAATACCAAAGGAGTTTTCAATTGGAAGGATGCTAGCATAAACCTATTTGAACTATTACTTATTGCAAACAACATTGAAATATTCAATTAAATGCAATTAAAATGATGAAACAAAATAAATCATAAATTGCATCCAGTATATGATGGGGTTATAAGGTGCCTGCCTGTCTTCTGAATAAATGTATGGTATTGAAGTGCTATATGTGTCAACTGACTCATTTTTATTATAGAGAATCAGAAGAGACAAACCAATTCATTTCTCTCTGCAAGCTCTAGTCTAATGAAATAAAAGTAAATAATTTTTAGTAAATAATAGTGACAACATATTGATCATATTGGTCCTGTTTCTTTTGGTAACGATTTTGATGTATTAAAAAGCAAGTTATTAATATCTTCTTTGAACAAAGAACAACACAGCACAGGAAACAGGCCCTTTGGCCCACCAAGCCCACGCTGCCATTTTAACATTCAATGAGTGCCTCATCTACCTTCTACTACCTATGTCTTTTGTGTACGCCCCTTGGACTCCACAACAAGGTGTGCGCCAGATTAAGAGAGGTCTAATTCAGGGACAAATTGTTAACACCAATCAGCCTAAAAGCACGTTTTTGGGATGTGGGAGGAAACCGGAGCACCTGGAGAAAACCCACGCAAGCATGGGGAGAACGTGCAAACTCCCACAGACACCTACCCAAGTCGGAGATCTGATCCAGGTCCATGTATGTGCACAGCAAACCGTGATAGTCACTGAGCTGTCGTGTTGCCTGTCAGTTGATCCAGTT
Source organism: Sphyrna mokarran (assembly GCA_024679065.1). Taxonomy (NCBI): domain Eukaryota; kingdom Metazoa; phylum Chordata; class Chondrichthyes; order Carcharhiniformes; family Carcharhinidae; genus Sphyrna; species Sphyrna mokarran. The sequence goes on along the minus strand of JAGIQG010000007.1, from coordinate 14,416,007 downwards.
TAAGCGTACACTAATGACGTGAAGCACAAGGCAACTCTCGAAGCAATATCCAAGAGCAGCCCTCGCACTACCCATCGTGTGTATGCCCCTTGTTGGCCAACAAGGCTTAACATCCATTTATTTCCCCCTTACTCTTCTGTGAAACATCTTGGGATGGATTTCTATGTCAAAAGGCCCATTCACATAACCTGTTGGATATACATTTAAAGAAGATTAATTATCAACTTCTCAAAGAGACAAAACTTTGCAAATTGAATAGATACTTTAGATAAGAACTTAAAAAAATCAGAGCAAAGGTGGACCTTTTCATTCCTCAAGCCTGATCCACCATTCAATAATGTCATAGGTTTTTTTTGTTGATGGAACGTGGGCTGGCTGGGCCAGCATTTGTGCCCATCCTTAATTGCCCTTGAAGGGGCATTTAAGAGTCAAACACATTGCTGGGATCTGGAGTCACATGTAGGCCAAACCAGGTAAGGACAGCAGATTTCCTTCCCTAAAAGACAGTGAACCAGATGGGTTCTTCTGACAATCGCTAATGGTTTCATGGTCATCATTAGATTCTTAATTCCAGATAATTTTTATTGAATTCAAATTTCACCATCTGTTGTGGCAGGATTTGGGCCTGCCATCCCAGTGCATTACTCTTAGTTTCTGGATTATTAGTCTGGTGACAATACCACTATGCCACTGCTTGATTGATCTAAATGTTGTCTTAACTCCACTTTCCTGCTTTCCCACAAAAAAACTTTTAAAATTTTGATCTGGAAGAGAGTTGTCTTACTGAGTCTATGAAAGGCAAAAATATCTGATGGGAGAAGACTGACCAGTTGAAGTCAAAAGGAAAGAACTGTTATTTATACAGTGTTCTTCAATTCTTAGGAGGACCCAAAGTATTTTACAACTAATTAAGCACTTTTAAAATATAGCCACTGTTTGAATGTAGGAAAGACAGAAACAAAAATATCCACTGCAAATCCCACAAGTAGCTCTGTGATAATGATGAGTTTTTGATTTTCTGATGTTCATCGTGAGATAAATGTTGATCAAAATACTGGAAGAACTATTTAGCTCTTCTTTGAAATAGTGCCATGGGATTTTTTGTATTCATCTTTTGTGAGGCCTCAGTTTCCAGAGAAGAGTTAGGAGAGCAACAATGGGAATGTAATTTGTTTGGCTGTAACACTTGAAGTGGGTTAGTATGGATGCGAATACTGTGAGAAGTGAAGTAGAAAGCTATTACAGCTGGTTTTTCAGTAACCTGAAGACCTTGAAAACTGCATAGGTGACTTTTCTGAAGATGGATTAACAAGATACTGCACAATTTACTGTTGCCTTCCTCAGCTATATCTGAGACTGTGCAAATTGTCTGGAAAGACAGATATAATGTGTGAGTGATGCAAGTGACTGTTGAAGCTGTTTGGAGCTCAGTCAGAGACTTCTTTTTAATGTTCATTATTGACCCAAAATGTTCCTTTCAACCTTGTCAAAATGGCACTTTTAATCACATCAGTCAAAGATGTCTTTGTGAAACAGATATCAGCCAACACATTTAATGAGCTAACATTACATTGCAATATTTAATTACATAGAAAAAAGTTTATATTTATATGGCACACTCATTAGGCAAAATAATACAGAAATGGGGGGGAATGTTAGGGGGCAGATAGCCCATCCCTACTCCCCCAACTGAAAGTTGATTGGCTTCATGCAGACCCACCCCATGGCAATAAATCACTCCAGAGTGAACTAATGAGGGCTGAGCAGGACTTGCCATCCTCAGGAACTGCTGGCCAGTCAGATTGGCTGGCAGCTCTATCAGTCCCAGCAACGCCAGGTGTCATCAGTAGCACCTATCTGGATTACGGTGGAACAGTTAGGTCCAAGATCTGGGGCTGTGTGTGTTTGAGTAGGTTGGATAGAGGGCAGGAGGAGATGTCGTCAGTTTAATAAAGGGATTGCATAGGAAGAAAGAAGTTGGGAGGGTGGGGGGGTTCAACCAAAGGATGTCTGCCTCGTGATCATCCAAGGTCATCCTATAAAGTGTTGACTACCTTTTCGTCCTCACCCTTTAAACATTTAAGTTTAAAAAAAGGGCTTCCTGTTCCTCCCCTGTTGCCTATGGCAAATATTTTACGGCACTGGCATAGCTAGCATGTTATGAAGATCAATTAGCTTGATAAAAATAAGTCGAACTGATTAATTATTCATTTAAATATGGTAACTGGGCTGCCAATTTTGGCACCTGTCCATCCCATATTATGAGGGAAAGCTTAGTGGTGGACAAGAAGATGATGGACAAAAAGTTGATGGGATGGGCACCCACCTATTTTAGATGCCCTCTCCATGTGAAACACTCCTGCCGGGGGTACAAAAAATTCAACCTCAATGACTCTGATGTCCTGAAGTCCTCGTATTACAATAAATTAATTTGCAGTAACCTGCCCTGTGAGTGAATGTAGCAGTCATTTTGAGCACAGCAAAATATCAAACAGTTAAAAACTGAAAGAAGATTTATTATGTTTTCAATTCTATTGGTTGAAAGGTTTTAGTGAGGACATTGGGAAATTTCCTTGTTCTTCATGGGGTCGTCAGCATTTTTCTACAATCAACTGGTGACAATCTGATATGGAATATTTAAAAATACAAAGAATCCTTGATAAAGCAACAGTATTGTGCTCATTTCTGGAGAGGCAGAGGTATGCTATTATCTTTGGATTAATAATCCAGAGACCCAGGATGATGCAATGGGTTCAAATCCTATCACAGCAGGTGGTGAAATTTGAATTCGAAAAAATCTGGAATTAAAAGTCTAATGATAATCATGAAAAATTGTCAACTGTTGTAAAAACCCATCTGGTTCACAAATGTCTTTAAGGGAAGGAAGTCTGCTGCCCTTACCTGATCTAGTCTACATATGACTCCAGACCCATAGAATGTCTTAAATGCCCTCAGGGTAGATAATAAATGCTGGTCCAGCCACTAATATCCACAACCAATGAATTACATTTTTAAAAATGCTCCTTCAGTGGGCCAACATAGGTATGATGAACTGAATTGCCACCTCCTGCACTGTATTTCTATGATTTGTTGACTCTGCCAGTTGGAAAGGCTATTTAGCCACACAATCTCCAGTTCAAATGCTTATATTTGTATTCATCATTAAGGTTTGGTTAAAGCAAAGTTACTTATTAGTCACAAGTGAGGCTTATATTAACACTGCAATGAAGTTACTGTGAAAATCCTCTAGTTGCCACATCCGGCACCTGTTTGGGTCAATGCACATAGCTAGCACATCTTTCAGAGTGTGGGAAGAAACACAGGGAGAACGTGTAAACTCCATACAGACAGTGACCAAAGCCAGGATTCAAACTCAGGTTCCTGGAGACTTTTTAAAAGAGGGAATTTGATAATATGGAATGTAAATTGAAAGAGATATGGCCTGAATTTGTAGCAAAAAGGGAAGGAAGATCGTTTTGGTACTCTAAATTAGAGTAAAATGGAGGAATAAAAGAGTTCTGAATTCTGCCTGCCAACAATCTTGTGTTGTTGAAGGTCAATGGGGAAGCCAAGTTGCATTACTGGGAAGATAATTTACATCATTAAACAAGGAAGTGGTACATGGAATGCAATGTGGAAAAGTGTGAGGTTATGCATTTTGGAAGGAGAAATGGAGGCATAGACTATTTTCTAAACAGGAAAATGCTTAGGAAATCAGAATACAAAAGGGACTTGGAAGTCCTTGTTCAAAATTCTCTTAAGATTAACTTGCAGGTTCAATCGGCAGTTAGGAAGGCAAATGCAATGTAAACATTCATGTCAAGGCGGCTAGAATACAAGAGCAGGAATGCACTTAAGGCTCTGATCAGACCCCATTTGGAGTATTGACAGCAGTTTTGGGCCCCATAATTAACGAAGGATGTGCTGGCCTTGGAAAGGGTCCAGAGGAGGTTCACAGGAATGATTCCTGGGATGAAAAGCTTTACTTCTGAGGAATGGTTGAGGACTTTGGGGTCTATATTCGTTGGAGTTTGGGAGGATGAGGAAGATCTTATTGAAACTTACTTATGCAAGGCCTGGATAGGGTGGATGTGGAGAGGATGTTTCCACTAGTAGAAAAAAGCTAGAACCGAGGGCACAACCTCAGGCTAAAGGGCAATCCTTTAAAATGGAGATGAGGAGGAATTTCTTCAGCCAGAGAATCCATGGAACTCTTCTTCACAGAATGCTGTGGAAACCAGGTCACTGAGTGTCTTTAAGACAGAGATAGATAGATTCCTGATTAATAAGGGGATCAGGGGTTATGGTGAAAATGCAGGAGGTTGGGGTTGAGAAAAATATCAGCCATGACTGAATGGTGGAGCAGACTCAATAGGCCAAGTGGCTAATTCTGCTCCTATGTCTTATGGTTTTATGGATACAAGGCCCTTGTGATTCACGCTGCCATGGAAATGGGATTTGAAAAGGTAAGTTTTGATAGGATTGAGTTTTAGGTTTTATTAAAATATCACAAACTTGCAGACACAGCAGACGGATTTATTCCATTTATAAGACTAAATGTAGTGACAAGTGTTTTCTATGGTGTCCACCCCGCTAACCAGAATAGTAAGAATTTGTGCCCAATTGTGAGTTTAGAAGCTCATTAATTATACATAGGTGATTCTTAGTCTGAATAACATAGCGGTTTAAGAGATGATTCACTTGTCTGTTGTCAGCTGGTGGGGTCAAAGTGCCTGGCACCATATTTAAATGCCAGGCTAACTCTCACCATCAGCACAGCATCTGGAGATGGAATTCAATCCTGATAAATGTGAGGTATGTATTTTGGGAGAAAGAATGTAGAGGGGAGGTATATGATAAAGGGTAGACTTATTAAGAGTATAGAAATGCAGAGGGACCTGGAGGTGCAGGTACACAAGTCTCTAAAGGTGGCAGAGCAGGTGGAGAAGGTTGTAAAGAAAGCATATGGTATGCTAGCTTTTATAGGAAGGAATATAGAGTACAAGAGCTGGCCTTTAATGTTGCAGTTGTATAAAATGTTGGTTAGACCTCATGTGGAATACTGCATCCAGTTCTGGTCGCCTTACTACTGAAAGGATGTGGAGACTCCAGAGAGAGTGCAGAAGAGGTTTACCAGGATGCTGCCTGGTATGGAAGGTCTGAGTTACGAGGAGAGGTTAGGCAAATTGGGGCTGTTTTCCTTAGAAAGACGTAGACTTAGAGGAGATCTAATAGAGGTGTACAAGATTATGAGGGGTATAGATAGAGTAAACAGGGTTAAGCTTTTTCCTAGGATGGACTCTAACAGCACGAGGGGTCACAGGCTTAGGGTGAGGGGGGTAAGTAATTTGGATGCTAGAGGGAGTTTTTTCATGCAGAGGCTGGTGGGGGTATGGAACGTGCTGCCAAGTAAAGTGGTGGAGTCAGGCACTTCGAGTTATTTAAGAGATACTTAGATGGGCACATGAACATTTCAGTAAGGCGTTTGACAAGGTTCCTCATGGTAGACTGATAGAGAAGGTGAAGGCGCATGGGATACAGGGTCGGGTATGTAGATGGGTCGAGAACTGGCTCGGGAGGAGGAGACAGAGGGTAGTAGTGGAAGGCTCTTTTTCCGGCTGGAAGCCTGTCACTAGTGGAGTGCCACAAGGCTCAGTACTAGGTCCTCTTCTATTTGTGGTCTACATAAACGACTTGGAAGTAGGGGTAGGTGGTGAGATCAGCAAATTTGCTGATGACACCAAGATGCTTGGATTGGCGGGTACAGAAGAGCAGTGTCAGGCAATACAACAGGACATAGACAGGTTGGTAGACTGGGCAGATAGATGGCAAATGGAATTTAATCCGGATAAATGCGAGGTGATGCATTTTGGCCGGAAAAATGTAGAAGAGAGTTATAGGATAAAAGGTAAAACTATACGGAGCATAGAGACGCAGAGAGACTTGGGGGTGCAGGTTCACAAGTCTCTGAAGGTGTCCTCACAGGTGGAGAAGGTGATAAAGAAGGCGTATAGTATGTTAGCTTTCATAGAAAAGGGTATAGAATACAAGAGTAGGAGTTTGATGTTGCAGTTGTATAGAACTTTGGTTAGGCCTCACTTGGAATACTGCGTCCAGTTCTGGTCGCCGTACTATCGGAAGGATGTGGAGTCCTTGGAGAGAGTGCAGAGGAGGTTTACCAGGATGCTGCCTGGTATGGAAGGACTGTCTTATGAGGAACGATTAGATAGACTGGGGTTGTTTTCCCTTGAAAGACGTCGGCTTAGAGGGGATCTCATAGAGGTGTATAAGATTATAAGGGGTATAGATAGAGTAAATGGAGGTAAACTTTTTCCACCTTTAGAAATGGATAGGACGAGGGGTCATGGCCATAGGGTGAGGGGGGCTATGTATAGGACGAATATTAGAGGGCAGTTTTTCACACAAAGGGTAGTGGGGGTGTGGAATGCACTGCCGAGTAAGGTGGTGGGAGCAGGCACGCTGGGGCTGTTTAAGGGTCTCTTGGACAGCCACATGAGCGGTATGCAGATAGAGGGATATATTAGGACTGTTTAACTACGGCTTTTTTCCACAGGTAATTCGGTCCATACTTTGAGCATGCATTCGGCAGGTGGTGCGGGTACAGCTCTTGGATGTTGATTCATGGGTTGCCTGGTACCTCATGTCGTAAATGAGTGCTTTATGTGGACCATCTGAAGGGCACCATGACAGCTCAGAGACTATCGATGTGGCTGTGCAGACACTTGGAATTGGGCCGGTGTCTGCGGGAGTTTGCGCGTTCTCCCCGTGGTTGCGTGGGTTTTCTCCGGGCACTCCGGTTTCCTCCCACAACCCAAAAATTCGCTCTTAAGCTGATTGGGAAACAAATTGTCCCTATGGTGAAAATTTTCCATATTAGGAATAATATATATATTATTATATAGGAATATTAAAATAGGATAATGTATTTGCTACTATATAGTATGACGGCGGCGTGGGCTCGTTGGGCTGAAGGGCCTGTTTCCCGTGCTGTGTTGCTTAAAAAAAAACAGAATGGGGCTGGAAGGATATAGAAAACTGATTTAAAATAGGGATCATGAACCTTGGAAGTTCCAGGCGAAGTGTGTAAATTGTCAAGGATATTTGTTTTATCCTACAGGTATTTTGGTCCGCTTTGTTGTTTACCAAGGGACATACACGCGATGGGTTGAGAGAGGGCTGCTCTTGGATTTTGAGAGTATCCTAGTGCTTCACGTCGTTAGTGTACACTTGACCTGGACCATTTGATGGGCAACACGACAGCTCAGTGACTATCGCTGTGCAGATACATGGATTTGGGCCTGTGTCTGTGGGAGTTTGCGCATTCTCCCCATGCTTGCGTGGGTTTTCTCTGGGTGCTCAGGTTTCCTCCCACGTCCCAAAGATGTGCTCTTAGGCTGACTGGCAGAACAATTTCCCTCTAAATTGTCTCAAATTTGGTTTCAATTCATGGATCTATAAACATAGTCAGAGATCATAGGTAGAGGTGGGAACATTGAAGTGGCGGCGTGGGCTTGTTGAGCCGAAAGGCCTGTTTCCCATGCTGTTTTGTTCTTTGTCAGAGCAGGTCAGTATGGCTGCAACTGTATAATTTGAATGACGCACTAAGGAGCTTTTAATCAAAGTTTAAGAACATAGTTAAAATATAAAGAATTACCATAACTTCTATCAATTACCAGACTTAAATATGGCACAGTATAACTCCCAACAGACAGAGATATTGCTTTTCTTCCATCAGTTCCTGGCAGCAACTGAGAAACAAAACTAAAAACTTGGAATGTTCAGTAAAAAAAAGCTGTCGACGGGCAAAGCACTGGATCTGTCAATTATCCTCAATCAAACTCTATTCTACAATCCCAGCAGGCCATTAAAACCATAGAACACTGCATTAATCCAGATCAAAAATAAACAGGATATCAATTCTACTACCTCAGCAGCAATAAAGGACACCAGTCACAGACAGAGTGATGGCAAAATTTCAAGACCTGCTAGAAACATCCTGCAGAGCAACATGATCAAAATTCACTTCTTAAAGGCACAGTATCAACACAGTAGCAAGTAAGCTGATAAGGTATTGACTTTTTTTTTTAAGTCTCAGCTTTTGGGGGAGGTAACACAAATAAGACTTTTGTAAGAATGTTATATTTGGGACTACTTCCTTAATTTAGAACAAAATGGAAAATGTATTCTGAATTATGCCCGACAAATTTGAGTGGCTTGCTTGTCAAAGGTTAAAAGGGTGTAGGGTGCCTTAATGGGAAGAAGGTGAACACCTTTTATTTACACCTGTAAACAATGACAAGGCCAGCTCTGTGACACCAGATCAACTGGGCCAAATTTTCACTACAGGGGTGGATAGTTCAAGTCAGGAAACTTCCCAACTTGGCAATCCACCTTGGTGTAAACAGCCTTTTCACACAATATTTTCTCCCTTGGAGAAGTGGGAACGGATAGACTCAGGCCTATTGCCCCCAGAAGAAGATTGGAAGCTGCCCAAGGGGCAGTAAAGTGCTAAAGCAAGTTGATTAAAATGCTCAACTGAATTTTTGGGGACTTCAGCCCAGTTGTTTGGTTGTATTTTGGATCTTCTCGCCCCCACAATTAAGGTATGGATCAGAAATCCCAAAATATATTATGAAGCCCAACCAGATACCAACAGTTTTTTAAACTTGACGTTCGTCTGAGGATAAGATGTTTCACTCCAGGTTTAATTTATTGGACATAGTGAGAGGCCTTTATCAAAACAAACAATTTCACAATGCAGTTTAAGAATAAAGAAATTAGCTTAATTTTTACCAATGGAAATACTTTAACCAACATGTCACCTGTTCTACCACAGTTTCAAACATTGTAGATCACTGCTACACAAATATCAAACATGCCTACCATTCTGTTGTCTGCCCACATTTTGGCAAATCAGACCAGAAGGCTGTGCTCCTGCTCTGAGCTTACAAAAATTGAAACGAGAGAATCTGATAAAAAAAGTCGTGCAAATTGGTCAGGGGAATCAGGTGATCTCGTATGGGGACTGCTTCAAGTCACTAGATTGGTCAATATTTAAAAACTAATCTGAACAAGTATGCCACTACAGTAACTGACTTCACTAGTAAGTGTGTAGACGACTGTGTGTCAAAGAACCAAATCTGTGTGTTTCCCAACCGCAGACAATGGATGAACAGGGAAAACCACTGTTTGAAGTCCAGGTCTGAGGTGTTCAAGTCAGGTGATCCTGACTTATACAAGAAATCCACATTTGGTCTATGGAGATCCAAAGATAGTACTGGCCAAGCTGGATTCCCTGGCTAGCCACACAGACTTCCACCAACTAAAGCAAAGTCTGCAAGATTTAACAAGCTACAAGATGAAGGCATATAAAAATCGCTGGCACCAATTCACTCCTCCCCAATGAGTTCAATGTAATCTACGTCTATATTGAACAAGAGGTCAGCGAGAACATGTCCACCACCCTGGAAGCCTTGGACAAACCTACGTAGAATCAAGTTAATCATAGAAACCCTACAGAACAGAAGGAAACCATTTGGCTCATCGAATCTACACCGATCACAATCCCACCCCCATATCCCTACTATTTTATCCACTAACCTATGTATCTTACGTCACTAAGGGGCAATTTTAACATGGCCAATCAACCTAACCCGCACATCTGTGGGCTGTGGGAGGAAACCAGAGCACCCAGAGGAAACCCGTGCAGACATGTGGAGAATGTGCAAACTTCACACAGAAGTGACACAACCCAAGGATCAAACCCAAGTCCCTGGAGCTGTGAAGCTGCATGCTAATCACTGTGCTACCGTGCCATCCACTGTCACCATTGCAGACTTCTCAAAAGCCAACCCACGGAAAGCAACTGGCCCGATTGAGATGATGTAGAGATGCTGGTGTTGGACTGGGGTAAACACAGTAAGAAATCTGACAACACCAGTTTTAAATCCAACCAATTTATTTGATAGTAAACTCACAAGCTTCCGACTCTGTGGCCTTCGTCAGGCGAATGAGGTGTTCTGGTCTCCAACAGCACACATACCAGCACAGACTGTTCACAGACTACTGATTAGAAGGTGAACCTTTACACCTAATCTGCTATTCAAGTCTTAAAGTGGCTAACAATGTGAGTGGAACGAGCATTGAGTACATGTTAAAGAGATGTGTATTGTCTCCAGATAGTAAAGTAAGTGAGGTTTTTTGCTAACCCAGGCAAGTCATGGGGGTTACAGATAGTGTGACATGAAGCCAAGATCCCTGTTAAGACCGTCCTCGTGTGCAGAACTTGGCTATCAGTCTCTGCACTGTCGAGTGTCATGAAGGCCACCTTGAAGAATGTTTACCCGAAGGTCGGAGGCCGAATGCCCGTGACCGCTGAAGTGTTCGCCAACAGGAAGGGAACAGTTTTGCCTGGTGATTGTCGAGCGATATTCATTCATCTGCTATCGTAGAGTCTGCATGGTCTCCCCAATGTACCATGCTTTGGAACATCCTTTCTTGCAAAGTATTAGGTAGACAATGTCTGCCGAGTCGCAAAAGTATGTACCGTGTACCTGGTGAATGATATTCTCAAGTTTGATGATGTCACCCCTGTCGATGATCCGGCATGTCTTGCAGAGGTTGCTGTGGCAGGGTTGTGTGGTATTGTGGTCACTGTTCTCCTGAAGGTGGGGTAGTTTGCGACAAACAATGGTCTGTTTGAGGTTGCATGGTTAGAACAAAGAACAAAGAACAAAACAGCATGGGAAACAGGCCCTTCAGTCCAACGAGCCCGCGCCGCAACCCTGATGTTCCCACTTCTACCCGTGATCCCTATCTATGCTTATACATCTATGGATTAAAAACCAAATTTGAGACAACTTAGGGAGAATTTGTTTTGCCAATTAGCCTAAGAGCACAGGGAGAATGCGCAAACTCCCACAGACACAGGCCCAAATCCATGTATCTGCACAGCACAGCGATAGTCACTGAGCTGTCCTGTTGCCAATAAAATGGTCCAGGTCAAGTGTACACTAATGACATGAAGCACTAGGATACTCTCGAAAAAATCCAAGAGCAGCCCTCTCACAACCCATCGCATGTATGCCCTTGTTAGGCAACAAGGTGGACCAAAGCACCTGTAGGATAAAAACAAGTACATCAATATCATCATCTATTTACATATTTCCTAGGGACTCCCAAGGCTCATGATCCCTATTTTAAACCAGTTTTCTATACCCATCCATTCCCATTCTGTTCATGTGCCTAACTAACGTTTTATACAACTGCAACATTAAAGGCCAGCTCTTGTACTCTATACCCCTTCCTATAAAGGCTAGCATACCATATGCTTTCTTCACAACTTTCTCCACCTGCTCTGTCACCTTCAGAGACTTGTGCACATGCACCCTCAGGTCCCTCTGTGTTTCTATACTCTTAATAGGTCTACCCTTTATCATATATCTCCCAACTATATTCTTTCTCCCGAAATGCACCACTTAGCATTTATCAGGATTGAATTCTATCTGCCATCAATCTGCCCTAGCTATCAGCCTATCTATTTCCTGCTGCATTGCCTGACAATGCTCCTCAGTAGCTGCAAGTCCAGCCATCTTTGTATTGTCTGCAAACTTGCTGATCACTCCACTTACTCCCTCTTCCAAATCATTTATATATATTACAAATAGAAGAGGTCCCAGTACCAAGCCCTGCGGCACACCAGTAGTGACCGACCTCCAGCTAGAAAAACACCCTTCCACTGTTATCTCTGTCTCCTATTACCAAGCCAGTTACTTATCCATCTAGCTACCTGTCCTTGTATCCCATAAGCCTTGACCTTCTCAATTAACCTCTCATGTGGGACTTTGTCAAACACCTTACTGAAATCCATATAGACGACATCAACGGCTCGCCCTTCATCCACCGTTTGTCACCTCCTCAAAAAATTCTACCAGATTCATAAGGCACGACCTCCCTTTAACAAATCCATGCTGCATATCCCTAATCAGATCGCAATGTTCTAAGTGCCTATACATCCTAAGAATCCCCCCCAACAGCTTCCCTACCACTGACATCAAACTCACTGGCCTATAATTTCCAGGGTTATCCCTACTACCCTTTTTAAACAATGGTACAACATTAGCTATTCTCCAGACCTCTGTGACCATACCTGTGTCCAAAGAAGAGACAAAGATTTGCGTCAGAGGCCCAGCAATTTCACCCTGCACCTTCCTAAGCAGCCTGGGATAAATGCCATCAGGCCCCGGAGGTTTATCAGTTTTAATGCTACCTAGAAGCTCTAACACTTCCTCCCTCAGTATGGATATTTCCCTCAACTGGTCCACAGGTCCCTCAGAGAGGGGAGCTGTCATCAAGCCCCTCTCCTTCATGAATACCAACGCAAAGTATTCATTCAGGATTTCCTCCATTCCCTCGGGCTCTAAGCACAGTTCCCCTCCTCTGTCCCTAAGAGATCCTCTAACCACCCTTTTATTCCTAACATAGGATTAAGGAAAATCCAAAGGCTTTTTACTCCTATCCGCCAAAACCATTTCATGCCCCCTTTTTGCCCTTCTAACTCTCCGTTTGAGCTCCCTCCTACTCTCTCTATATTCCTCCAACGCTGTCTCCGTTCCCAACTGCTTTGAACTATCATACGCCTCTCTTTTCTTCCTAACCAAGTCCTCAATATCCCTAGTAATCCACAGCTCTCTAATCCTACCTTTCCCATCTTTCCTCTTAGCCGGCACATATCTTTCTTGCAACATTTTCAATATTCCCTTGAAAGAGTCCCACATGCCTAGCGTGGACTTACCCTCGAACAACCATTCCCAATCAGTTTCCATAAGTTCCTGCCTAATCCGACCGTAGTTAGCCTTCCTCCAATTCAGCAACCTGCCCCTAGGGCAACAAGCATCCTTTTCCATCTGTATCCTAAAGTAGACAGAATTGTGGTCACTGTTAGCCACATGTTCCCCTACTACAACATCAACCATCTGCCCTGGCTCATTATTCAGAACTAAATCCAATATAGCCCCCTCTCTAGTCGGACTAGCCACATACTGCTCCAACAATCCTTCCCGTACAAATTTTACAAATTCCTGCCCGTCCAAACCCCCAGCTCTAGGTACCTTCCAATCCACCCCAGGGAGATTAAAATCTCCCACTATAACGACTCTGTTCTTTCTGCACCTATCCAAAACGTCTTTACATATGCCTTCTTCAACTACCCATGGGGTGGCCTATAACACACCTCTAGCATAGTAATCGCCCCCTTTCTATTCCTCAACTCCACCCACAGTGACTCCACTTCTAACTCCTCTGTATTGTCCTCCCTCTGCACCGTTGGTTGTCTGAAGGCAAGAAGTGGAGGTATGGGGATGACCCTAGCAAGATGTTCATCATCAATGCTATGTTGAAGACTCCGGAGAAGATGTCATAGCTTCTCCACTCCGGAGAAGTACTGGACAACAAAGGTACTCTGTCCACTGTGTCCCGTGTTCGTCTTCTGAGGAGGTCAGTGCGGTTTATCACTGTGGCACGTCGGAACTGTTGATCGATGAGTCGAGCGCCATATCCTGTTCTCATGAGGGCATCTTTCAGCATCTGGAGGTGTCTGTCATGATCCTCCTCATCTGAGCAAATTCCGTGTATACGGAGGGCTTGTCCGTAGGGGATGGCTTCTTTAACATGTTTAGGGTGGAAGCTGGAGAAGTGGAGCATTGTGAGGTTGTCTGTCGGCTTGTGGTACAGTGAGGTGCTGAGGTGATCATCATTGATGGAGATGCATGTGTCTAAGAATGCAACTGATTCTGGAGAATAGTCCATGGTGAGTCTGATGGTGGGATGGAACTTGTTGATATCATCAGATAGTTGTTTCAATGATTGTTCACCATGAGTCCAAAGGAAAAAAATGTCATCAATGTATCTAGTATATAGCCTCGGTTGAAGATCCCGGGCAGAGAAATCTTATTCAAACCTGTGCATGAAGATATTGAGGTGCGAATTTGGTCCCCGTGGTCGTTCCATGTGTCTGGATGAAAAACTGATTGTTGAAGGTGAAGACATTGTGGTCCAAGAAGAAGTGGTAAGTTGTAAAATTGCATCCGGAAACTGGCAGTTGTTGGCAATTTGCACCTCAATATGTCTCAATCGGTTGGATTTAAAACTGGTGTTGTCAGTCTTGTTACCGGTTGAGATACCAGACAAGTATCTGCATGGACCAGCTAGCAGGGCTATTCACAGACATCATTAATCTCTTTTTATAACAATCTGAAATCCCTATCTGCTTCAAGAAGACGACCATCATCCCTGTTCCAAAGAAAAGTCAGGCAGCGTGCCTTAATGACCACCATCTGGTGGTTCTGACATCCATAATTAAGAAATATTCTGAAAGGTTAGTCATGACGTGAATCAGTTCTAGCCTTCCAAATTGCCTGGATCCACTATGGTTCGCTTATTGCTGCAACAGTTCCACAGCAGATGCCATCTCCCTGACCTTACACTCAATACCAGAATATCTAAATAACAAAGACACCTATGTCAGACTCCTACTCATAGATAGCTTAGCCTTTAACACCATTATTCCCACAAAATGCATCTCCAAATTCAGTGACCTGGGGTCAGCTCCTCCCTCTTGACTGGATCCTAGATTTCCTAGCCCATGGACCACAATCACTAAGGATAGGCAACAACACCTCCTCCACAATCATCCTCAACACCGATGCCCCATAAAGCTGTATCCTCTACTCCTTACTATACATCTTATACACCTATGACTGTGTGGCCAAATTTCCCTCCAGCCTGATTTTCAAATTTGCTGATGACACCACCATAGTGTGTTAGATCTCAAACAACGATGACAGAGGGTACAGGAAAAAGATAGATAATTTGGTGAACCGGTGTGACAACAATATTCTATCCCTGAAAGTCAATGAAACGAAGGAAATAGTCATGGACTTCAAGAAGCTCAGTGGAGGGCATGTCCTTGTTCACATCAATAGTAATGAAGTGAAAATGATCAAGAGCTTCAGGTTTCTAACTGTCCAGATCACCACAACCTGTCCTGGCCCCTCCACATCGATGCTATAGTTAAGAAAGCCCACCACATCTCTACTTTCTCAGGAGGCTAAGGAAATTTGGCATGTCTACTATGACTCTCACCAACCTTTATAGATGCATCAGACAACATCCTCTCTGGTTGTATCACAGCTTGGTATGGCTCTTGCTCTGTCCAAGACCACAAAAAAACTACAAAGGGTCATGAAAGAAGCCCAGTCAATCATGCAAACCAGCCTCCCATCCAATGACACAATCAACACTTCCCGAGACCTTGGAAAAGCGGCCAGCATAATCAAGGACTCTGGCACCCCAGATATACTCTCTTCCACTTTCTTCCGTCAGGAAGACGATACAAAAGTCAGATGACATATACCAACCAAGTCAAGAACAGCTTCTTCCCTGCTGTTCTCAGTTTTGAATGGACCTACCTCACTAAGTTGATCTTTCTCTGCACCTTAGATATGACTATAACACTACATTGTGCACTCTCTCCTTTCCTTCTCTATTGATTATTCGACCGTAGCAAAGCTGAGAGGGAGCGATTCACATCAGGAATACTGAGGGTGGGACTGATTTTTTCTACCCTACTTTTTAATTGGAGTTTCTTTTCCAGTTAGGTCAACAAACCAGAAGTAGGCCGCGGGATGTCCTGGGAAGGTTTCTGCACAATAAATTTGAACAAGACACTACATGTGTACAGTCTTCCACCCTCCCCTTTAACCTAAAAGAAGCCTTGGGTGACAGCAGGTAAATTTTAAAAAAGGGACCAGAGCAAGGGAGGCAGCAAGTGGAACGCGAGACTGCGCAGGTGCCTGACGTTAGCCAGAAGTGCATGGAAGGTTTAAAAAGCAGGCTGCTCTATCCAGTGGGTAGCTGAGTGAGAGGAAGCAGAGTGGGACAGCTTTGGCTCAAACAGACTTCAGCATGAACAGGCAGAGGCAAGGGTGAGACTTTTAGAAAGAATGCGAGGCAGGATGCTTGAATGCTCCTCTTGCAAGATATGGGAAGTCAGGGAGACCTGACAACAACACCTGTAGGAGGTGCATTTAGCTGCAGCTCCGGACAAACCACATTAGGGAACTGGAGCAGGGGCTGGATAACCTCCAGATCATTCAGGAGAATGAGGAGTTTATAGACAGTAGCTTCAGGGAGGTAGTTACTCCAAAGGCACAGAGCAGATAATTGGGTTACTGTCAGGTGAGGGACGGGGAAGGGACAGGCAGAGCAGGATTCCCTTGTGGCCATTTCCCTCCACAACAGCTATACCAATTTGGATTCTGTTGTAGAGGATACCTTACCTGGGAAAAGCTGTGGCAGCCAGATCTCTGGCTCTGAGTCTGGTTCTGCAGCACAGAAGGGAGGGTGGAAGAAGAGGAGAGTGGTAGTGATAGAGGAGTCAACAATCAAGGTACAGACAGGAGGTTCTGTGGTCGTGACAGACTCTCGGATAGTTTGTTGCCAGGGTTAGAGATGTCTCTGATCGCATGTACAGCATTCTAAAGCGAAAGGGTGATCAGCCGAATGTCATGGTACACATCAGTACCAATGACATAGGAAGTAAGAGTGAGGAGGTCCTGAAGAGTGAGTATAGAGAGCTTGGTAGGAAGTTAAAAAAGCAGGACCACGAGGGTAGTAATTTCAGGATTGCTACCTGTGCTATGTGCCAGTAAGGGTAAGAGTAGGATGCTCAGGCGGATGAACATGTGGCTGAGGAACTGGTGTAGGGGGTAAGGTTTCAGGTTTCTAGATCATTCTGGGGCAGGTTGGACCTGTACAATAGAGTCAAGTTACCCCTGAACTACAAGGGAACCAATATACTTGCAGGGAGGTTTGCTAATATTTGCGGGGGGATGGGAACCAGAGTGCCAGAGCAGATAGTGGAGCGGGGATGAAAATAAATGTTGTTAATTGTTCAAGCAAAATCACAAATAGAAGGATTGTGTATGGTGGTAATAATTTTCTGAGGTGTGTCTACTTCAATGCCAGGAGTATTGAGGAGAGCAGACGAGTTGAGGGCGTGGATTGGCGCATGGAATTATGACATTATAGCCATTAGTGGAATTTGGCTACTGGAGGGACAGGACTGCCAGCTCAGTGTTTCAGGGTTCCAATGTTTCGTATGTGATAGAGGCAGAGGGAAGAAGGGTGCGAGAGTGGCATTGCTAGTCAGGGAAAATATTGCAGCAGTGCTCAGGCAGGACAGATTAGATAGAAGACTTGTCTACCAAGGCCATATGGAGTGGAGCTGGGAATTAATGCCACATTAATGGAATTGTATTGTAGACCACCCAATAGTCAGCGAGAATTGGAGGAGCAAATCTGCAGAGAGACAGCAGACAACTACAGGCAACAAAGTTGTGACACTAGGGGATTATAATTTTCCACATATAGATTGGCATTCCCATACTGTTTAAAGGTCTAGACAGGTTGGGGTTTGTAAAATGTATTCAGGAAAATTTCTAAATCTATAATTAGAGGTACCAACTAGAGAATGCAATATTAGATCTCCTATGAGGAATAGGAGTTAGGACAAGTGACTGAACTGTGAGCAGGGTAACACACTTTGGTTCCAGTGATCTTAACGTCATTAGTTTCAATTTGATGGATAGAGAGATCTGGTCCTTGGGTTGAGGTTCTAAACTGTAAAAAGGCCAAATTTGAAGAAATGAGAAAGGATCTAAAAAGCGTGGATTGGGACAGGCTATTCTCTGACAAGAATGTGATTGGTAAGTGGGAGGCCTTCAAAAGAGAAATTTTGAGAGTGCAGAGTTTGCATGTTACTGTCCGGGTTTCAGGCAAAGTGAATAATAAGGAATCTTAGTTCTCAAGGGATACTGAAACTCTGATAAAGAAGAAGAGAGATGAATGACATGTATAGGCAACAGGAAACAAATAAGACACTTGAGGAGTATATAAAATGCAAAAAACTATTTAAAGAAATCAGGATGGGGGGGGTGTTAAAAGACATAAGGTTGCTTTGGCAGTCAAGATGAAGGATAATCCTAAGAGCTTCTAGAGGTATATTAAGAACAAAGGGATAGTAAGGGATAAAATTGGTCCTCTTGAAGATCAGACTGGTCGGCTATGTATGGGACCAAAAGAAATGGGAGAGATATAAATGGCTTTTTTGCATCCGTATTTACTAAGGAAACTGGCATGGAGTCTATGGAAATAAGGCAAGCAAATAGGGAGATCATGAACCTATACAGATTAAAGGGGAGGAGATGCTTGTTGTCTTGAGGCAAACCAAAGTAGATAAATCCCCAGGGCCGGACAGGATATTCCCTGAAGGAGACTAGTGTTGAAATTGCAGGGGCCCTGGCAGATATATTTAAAATGTCAGTATCCGCGAGTGAGGTGATTGGAGGATAGCTCATGCTGTTCCATTGTTTAAAAAAGGCCTAAAAAGTAATCCAGGAAATTATAGACCAGTAAATTCGAAGTTAGTAGTAAGTAAATTATCGGAAGGAGTACTAAAAGATAGGATCTACAAATATTTGTATGGACAGGGTCTTATTACAGAGAGTCAACATGGCTTTGTGCATGGTAGGTCATGTTTAACCCTCTCAAAACTCTAATTGGTTACCAGGAAAGCAAGTGAAGGGAAGGCAATGGATGTTATCTACATAGGTTTCAGTAAGGCCTTTGACAAGGTCTCGCATGGGAGGTTAATTAGGAAGGTTCAGTCACTAGGTATACATGAAGGGGTAATAAATTGGATTAGACACTGGCTCAATGGAAGAAGCCAGAGAGTGGCAATGGAGGATTGCTTCTGAGTGGAGGCCTGTGACTAGTGGTATGCATGATGTGGAGATGCCAGCGTTGGGGTAAACACAGTAAGAAGTCTCACAATACCAGGTTAAAATCCAACAAGTTTATTTGATAGTAAACCCACAAACTTTTGGGGTTTGCCCCTTCGTCAGTTAAATGTTCTGGTCTTAAATTTGTGGTAGAACATACAACATAAATGGTAGGACATTGAAAAGTGCCGCAGAACAGAGGGATCTGGAAATACAGATATATAATTCCCTAAAAGAGGCATCACAGGTAGATAGGGCTTTTGATACATTAGAACATAGAATATTACAGCACAGAACAGGCCCTTTGGCCTTCGATGTTACGCCGACCAATATAAAAAGCAATGCCCCTCCAAACTAAACCATTCCCTTCTCTTCCATATACTTATCAACTAACCTCTTAAACGCCACTAAACTTGGCGCATCTACAACTGCTGCAGGCAGGGCATTCCACTCCCGAACCACCCTTTGGGTAAAGAACCTACCTCTGATATCCGTCCTATAACTATCACCCCTTAATTTAAAGCTGTGTCCCCTCGTGCTAGCTTTCTCCATCCTAGGAAAAAGGCTATCACTGTCCACCCTATCTAAACCTCTAATCATCTTATATGTTTCGATTAGGTCCCCTCTTAGCCGCCTCCTTTCTAACGAAAACAACCTCAAATCCCTCAGCCTCTCTTCATAAGACCTGCCCTCCATACCAGGCAACATCCTGGTAAACCTCCTCTGTACCCTCTCCAATGCCTCCACATCTTTCTTATAATGCGGGGACCAGAACTGCACACAATACTCCAAGTGCGGCCGCACTAGAGTTTTGTACAGTTGCAACATGACGTTGCGGCTCCGAAATTCAATCCCTCTACCAATAAAAGCCAAGACTCCATATGCCTTCTTAACAACCTTCTCGACCTGACTGCCTACTTTCAGGGATCTATGCACATACACACCAAGATCCCTCTGTTCATCTAGACTACTAAGAATCCTACCATTTGCCCTATACTCTACACATTTATTATTTCTGCCATAGTGCATTACCTCACACTTTTCCACATTAAACTCCATTTGCCACCTCTCGGCCCAGCTCTGCAACTTGTCCAAGTCCCATTGTTATTTATCATCTATATCAATGTTCTACATGATAATGTGGTAAATTGGATCAGCAAATTTGATGATACAAAGATTGGAGGTGTAGTGGGCAGTGAGGAATGTTTTCAAAGCTGGCCAAACATTGGCCATTATAAATCAAAGTATTGAGTATAAGAGTTGGAATGTTATGGTGAGGCTGTCTAAGATACTGGTGAGGCCAAATTTAGGGTATTGCATGCATTTTTGGTCACCTAGTTACAGGAAGGATATTAATAAGGTTGAAAGAGCGCAGAGAAGGTTCATAAGGATGTTGCCGGTACTTGAGAAACTGAGTTACAGAGAAAGGCTGAATAGGTTAGAACTTTATTCCTTGGAGTGTAGAAGAATGGGGGGAGACTTGATAGTGGTGTATAAAATTATATGTATAGATAGAGTGAATGCAATCAGGCTTTTTCCACTGAGGCTAGGAGAGAAAAAAAGACGAGAGGACATGGATTAAGGGTGAAGAGGGAAATTTTAAATACTGGGGGGGGCTCTTCATATAGAAAGTGGTGGGAGTGTGGAATGAACTGCCAGGTGAAATGATGAAAGTGGGCTCACTTTTAACATTTAAGAAAAACTTGGACAGATACATGGATGAGAGGGGTGTGGAGGGATACGATCCAGGTGCAGGTCATAAGAACATAAGAAATACTAGCAGGAGTAGGCCACCTAGCCCTTCAAGCCTGCCCCGCCATTCAATAAGATCATGGCTGATCTGAAATGGGTCAGTTCCACTTTCCTGCTCTCTTCCCATAACCCTTAATTCCCTTGTCTATCAAAAATCTACCTGTGACTTTGAATATATTCAATGAGGTGGCCTCCATCACATCAATGGGCAGAGAATTCCAGAAATTCACCACCCTTTGAGTGAAGAAGTTCCTCCTCAACTCCGTTCTAAACTGCTCCCCCCTCATTTTGAGGCTGTGCCCTCTAGTTCTGGTTTCTTTTCTAAGTGGAAAGAATCTCTCTAACTCTATCCTATCTAGCCCTTTCATTATCTTGTAATTCTTATAAGATACCCCCTTAGCCTTCTAAACAGGCCCAGTCTATTCAATCTCTCCTCATAAGCTAACCCTCTCATCTCCGGTATCAGCCTGGTGAACCTTCTCTGTACTTCCTCCAAGGCCAATATATCCTTTCACAAATAAGGGGACCAAAATGGCACACAGTACTCCAGTTGTGGTCTCACCAGTGCCTTGTACAGTTGCAGCAAGACCTCCCTGCTTTTATATTCTATCCCCCTTGTGATAAAGATCAACATTCCATTTGCCTTTTTGATCAACTGCTGCACCTGCAGACTGAGTTTTAGCAATTCATGCACAAAGACCCCCAAATCCCTTGTTGCAACTTTTCACCCTTTAAATAATAGTCCCTCCTACTATTATTTCTACCAAAGTGGATGACCTCACATTTGCTAACATTAGTTCCCATCTGCCAGATCCTCGCCTATTCACTCAGGTCAGTGGGACCAGGCAGAAAAAATGGTTTGGCACAGCCAAGAAAGGCCAAAAGGCCTGTTTCTGTGCTATAATGTCCCATGGTTTTACAGTATGGTACACTTTGTCTGTATGGCGCATAAGAAACAATACTTTGACTGTATGCTAATACATGTGACAATAATAAGTCAAATCAAAACATGACAAGATAGGTTACCAGTTAGGAATTGTATCTTAATTATTTCCAATTGGAGCAATATTCCTCATACAAACTTAAACCCCTTGTCAAAATCAGTTAACAACATGCAGACTGTATTTAACAACACAGTTTAACCATAACAAATGAATTAACAATTGAATATTTAAATATAGCAAGATACAAACCTTAACTGCTAAGCTATTACTACTAGTTCCATTCAAGCAATATTTCTCTTATAGACTTAAACACCTCTTTAAAAATAGTTAATGAAAGACAGGCATATTTGCTTTGACTTAAGTTAACAGTCTTGGAGCTTTCACACAGTCTCTGGAGAGAAAGAGACTGAGCAACACTTCTATATTCTACTAGTCCCAGGCAGCAATTGCTCTTGATTTTTAAAAATAAAAATGAAAATATTCCTGCCAGTGTAGCTCCTCCTATTAACCACATCAACCTAATCAAATTCTAATGAGTCTGCACACTCTTGTCTAAAATTCCAGGAGAAGTAAACAAAAAGTCCATTAACTCAACAAAGTAATACATTAGGGTTAAAATAAGTTATTATCCTGCATTCTTAGCATTTCAGCTACATTTTTTCCCAAAACAAAATCAATTTTTTAAAAACAACACTGCCTCTTAAAGCAGCCTCATCTAAAACAGAAAATATATAAACATAAAATATAGCATAGTACCATTCATAAGATATCAATCACAATCACCTTACACTGGCTTAATTATAATATCCAGTGTGAGGTAAAAATTAAAACACTGACAAAAGAGATCATATTAAAACAATTTATAACCTCATGGAGAAATAAATCAAGCAAAGTCAACACTTCATTGCATCAGTATAAACAAACTTATTCACATAATCTTATAAGAGTCTAGGCTCAATAAGAGCAGTAGAGGACCTGTCCTGTCTAATGAAGTGAAAATGGTCAACAGCTTCAGGTTTCTAGGCTCTCAGCCAAGCTCCTTAAGTTTTAAATGTTGAGCCAACACCTCAATTATTTCTGCTATTAACTTCATCTTTGTTAACCATTTCAAAGCATCCATGGACAAATCCAGCTGAACCAGAAAGCTTTATCAATTAAGGAAATCATTCTGATTTTCAATAAGTAGAGCACACCTTGATATAAAATTCTGTTAGTTTAAGTTTTAGCAAACCCAGCATACCCATATTAACCTGTAGATTTGAGATCTTGCAAAGAGCCCACAATTTTGGTATAATTCCATTAGAGCCCTGAGGGGAAATAATACCCACACTAATAATTTTGGAGAATAATAGCCATACAATATTAATAACTGTGGTCAGTGAAAGGTTAAACCAATAAGAACAGCCTGCACGCTGTTATTAGCAGAGACCTGCATACCAGAATAGCAAGTTGCTTTACAAAGAACAACCGTCCATGGAAGGGAGATAAGAGGTCTGAGAAAGATGTGTTCTAACATTCAGACACAACTGGGTATCCACAAACATAGATGCAATTAAAACCTCACACTGATTGGATATTATAATTAAGCCAGTGTAAGGTGATTGTGATTGATATCTTATGAATGATACCCTGCATCTTAATCAATAACCTGTGAGTGGGTAGAAATAACTCCTTTGTTTAAAAGGAAATTCAACCACCCATGGATTAACCAAAATAACCTATGGAGTACAAGCAGATAAGTGTTGGTAAGTCAGGTCAGCCATACTCTTATTGAAAGGCGGAGTAGGTTTAATGGGCTGAATAGCCTATTGCTACTCCTGTCTGATTTAATAAAATACTCACAATCAACACCATCATATAATTAATCATAAAGAGGGATGGCAAGTATTGCCAATAGTGATATTCTTTCAAGTACGTTTTAATGAAAGAAAAGCTGAGGTCAGTGGTTCAATCTTTTTTAAACCCAAGTTTTATTATTTTCTCATGGTAATTCCCTCCCACTTTTAGTAAACATTTCTGTCATGTATTGCAACTAATATTCCACTCATGACATTTATAACTCTTAACACTGTGAGACAGAATACATAGCACCAGCAGAATTTACATAGTTAGCAAAAATGACAAAACTTGAAAATTGCTCTACAATACAAATATATCAATAGAAATTTCCTTTTTTGATTTCAGTATCAACTTAATTGATATCAATAGCAAACATTTGTGAAAATAATAATGTAGAAAGTACAACACTGTGTATTGGTTTTGCAACAGACCCAATACGTCACAATATAAGTATTTAACTTACAGCAGACCAATATTAATAGAACACAGAACATAGAACATTACAGCGCAGTACAGGCCCTTTGGCCCTTGATGTTGCGTCGACCAATGGAACCAATTTTATGACCCTCTATCCTAAACTATTCCAATGCTATCCATATGCCTATCCACCGACCATCTGAATGCCCTTAAACTTGGCGAGTCCACTACTGCTGCAGGCAGGGCATTTCACGCCCTTACTACCCTGAGTAAAGAACCCACCTCTAGCATCTGTCCTATAACTACCACCCCTTAATTTAAAACTATGTCCCCTCGTGTTTTCCTTAATTTCTTGAAGGTCTAATCACAAATGTATAATAACTGGTCCATATTCAGACCACATCAACTGCCTTAGTCTTTAGTCACCTTTTCAAAAAACTCAGTAAGTTTTGTGAGGCACGACCTTCCCTTCACAAATCCATGTTGACTATCCCTAATCAATTCATTTCTTTCTAAATGACTATAAATCCTACATTGTCAAGCAGCAACTCATCTATAGAAACCTTTAAGTTCAAATGCTCCCCCATTTAATCTCTTGAAGGTCTAATCAC
Source organism: Sphyrna mokarran (assembly GCA_024679065.1). Taxonomy (NCBI): domain Eukaryota; kingdom Metazoa; phylum Chordata; class Chondrichthyes; order Carcharhiniformes; family Carcharhinidae; genus Sphyrna; species Sphyrna mokarran. The sequence goes on along the minus strand of JAGIQG010000007.1, from coordinate 14,391,584 downwards.
AAATGCATAATAATTGGTCCATATTCAGTATCCATCTCCTTCAGTACAAAGAACAAAGAGAACAAAAAAAAATTACAGGCACAGGAACTTCAGTCCCCCACGTCTGCACCGACCATGCTACCCAACTTAACTAAAATCCCCTACTCTTCCAGGGACTATATCCCTCTATTTCCAACCCATTCATGTACTTGTCAAGACGCCCCTTAAAAGTCACTACCTTAACCGCTTCCATTACCTTCCCCGGCAAAAAGTTCTAGGCACCCACTACTCTGTGTAAAAAATCTGTCATACATTTCCTTTAAACCTTGTCCCTTCTATCTTAAACCTATGCCCCCTAGTAATTGATTCTTCCAGCCTAGGAAAAAGCTTCTGACTCTCCACTCTGTCTATGCCTCTCATAATTTGTAGACTTCTATCAGGTCTCCCCTCAACCTCCGTTGTTCCAGTGAGAATAAACCAAGATTCTCCAATCTCTCCTCATAGTTAATGCCCTCCATACTAAACAACATCCTGATAAATCTTTCCTGTATCCTCTTGAAAGCCTCCACATCCTTCTGGTCATGTGGTGACCTGAATTGAACACTATATTCTAAGTGAAGCCTAACTAAGATTCTATAAAGCTGCAACATAGCTTGCCCAATTTTTAAACTCAATACCCCAACCAATGAAGGCAAGCATGCTTTATGCCTTCTTGACTACCTTCTCCACCTGCATTGCCACTTTCAGTAACCTATGTACCTGTACACCCAGATTGCTTTGTCTATCAATACTCTTAAAAGGTTCTACCATTTACTACATATTTCCTATCTGTATTAGACCTTCCAAAATGCATTACCTCACATTTGTCCGGATTAAACTCCACCTGCCATCTCTCCGCCCAAGTCTCCAACTGATCTATATTCTGCTGTATCCCCTGATGGTCCTCATCACTATTTGCAAATCCACCAAACTTTGTGTCGTCCGCAAACTTACTAATCAATCCAGTTACGTTTTCCTCCAAATCATTTATACATATTACAAATGGCAAAGATCCCATCACTGATCCCTGAGGAACACCACTTGTCACAGCTCTCCATTCAGAAATACACCTTCCACTGCTACCCTCTGTCTTCTTTGACACCAGGATAGAATCCATACTCTCAACTTGTGCTCAGGACTTAGACCAGCTGCAAAACTTTGCCAAGCAGATGAAATAAAGGAACTATGCCATCTACATGCATACCAAGAACAGGAAACTTGAGAAACTCGGCATCATCACCAGCAGCAAACAAACCTCCCCTAGTACCACAGTAGAAAACAGTATTTCTTACCTCTTTGAACTAGTTTAGTACCTACCTTGCCAGCTCACCTCCGATCCCATGCAACTTCAGCCCCAGTCTGCCATGACGAACCTTGTCAAAGGCTTTACTGAAGTCCATGTAGAAAATATCTACTGCCCTGCCCTCATCAATCATCTTCATCACTTCCTCAAAAAACTCAATCAAGTTCGTGAGACACAACCTTCCCCTTCTCAAAACTATGTTGCCTCTCACTGATATGTCCACTTATTCCCATGTGGGAATAAATCCTGTCTCGAAGAATCCTCTCCAAGAATTTCCCTACCACTGTTGTAAGGCTTACTGTCCTATAATTAACTGGATTATTCTTGCTATCCTTCTTAAAACAAAGGAACAACATTGGCTCTGCTCCAATCCTCTGGGACCTCCCTTATAGCCAGTGAGGATACAAAGATTTCTCTCAAAGCTCCTCAACCTGTAGTCTACTTTTCTCTCAAGGAGTCTATGTACAAAGCCAATTTATTATTCAGAAACAGACTGATGCATAACACCTTGGGGAATATTAACAATTTAACTGCTAATTTAAAGGAATCAGTTGAATACGTCATTATTCACAAACTATTATAATCTAGTCAATGTAATGACTCTAGTGGACAATTGATCAGTCTGCCATAGTGGCATTCTCTACAGTGCCAAAGCTTCAAAACAATGCTAATTTACAAACAGACTGACTATAGATGTGGCTCTAAAAGTGACGATGAAGCCAACTTGTGGTTCAGGCCAATTCCAATATATATATGACGTAACAAACCGCGCCACAGATTTGCAATTCTCACTCAATTTACTTGTAATCAAAGCTACATAAATGGGTTAAATTTCCAATCTTGAAACTAAATTACAGAATTGTATACATGAAGTTTTACGAGAATGATATTTAGATGAGGGTGTTGAGCTACTTGGAGAGATTGAAGAAGCTAGGATTGCTCATCTTAAATCAGAGGTGGTTAAGGGAAGATCAAAAGTTAAGAGTGTAAATGGGGAAAAATTTCCTCTAGCAAATGAATTAATTTTAATCATTTTTAATAGAATTGTTAAGACATGCAGCATAATACCTGAAGGAGTATTGGAATCAGATTGCCTCATAACTTTCAAAGAGCAATTGGATATGTACTCAAAGAAAATTAATTTGTAGGTTATTTTAGAAAAGAATGGAACATGGAACAAAATTTAACAGCTCCTTCAAAAGGTGACACAAGCATAAATGGGTTGAATGGCCTTCTTCTAAGCTCCAAGATTGTTTGATTCTAACAAAGGCTCCTAAGACTCATTATACAATGAGTTGCCAAACAGGCCATTTGGAAAAGTTGGATGAAAAATGGACCTGTTTTTGCATCTTTGGGATTTGCATTTAAATCCAACAAGCCCTAATGAGCCTTTTTTTCCTCTTCGTAAATGATATAAATGGTACCTGTAACAATATTTAAAATCAAAACGTGACCAAATAGAAACATAAAAGCTTACAATGCAGGAGGTCACTTGTTCCATTCTGTTTGCTCAGCTCTTTACCAAAGCAGTGCAAAGTTATCATATTCTGCTAACTTTGCTCTAGCCTAGATGATTAAAAGTTCACTTATGTCTATGTTTCTTGTTATTAGCTTATTTCTTTGCTTTGTTACATATAGGATTAAAAGCAAAATTTGCTCAGAAAATTGTTCCATTTCTTTTGATATATTGTAGCTTGAGAATAGATATGTTGGCAACACATACTGAGGGAGAGCTCAGTTATTCCATTTTGAATGTAAGTATTTTAGTTTAAGAAATACTTGAATTTCATTTTTCATCAAATTTTAAAGAGTAATATCTCAGCCTGTCTTATTTTAATTGAGTAGTTTTGCTTAAGCTAATCAGAAATATAGAGGTCAGCCATAAATAAATCAGAGCATCAGTAGTGAACTGACACACAAGACTAAAACAGGAATCTTCAGTTTTCTGAACAGGAAACTGTTCCCACTGAAGTTTAATGCAGTAGAGGTGGCAAAATTTTAATAATATCTCCCAAGCAGGGATAGTAAGCATGTGATTACTGTAAATCTGTACTATTTAACTGCTATATTACAATAGAGCTGACAATTGGCTGTAAAGCGCTTTGTCCTGAGGTCATGAAAAGTACTATATAAATGCAAGTTCTTTCTTTTATGTGTACCGGGTATTGCACAATTTAATAAATTGGCTTGGCAATTTAAGTAGTCAAATGAAGTGCTATGCTTATTGTATTGCAATAATTGTGGAAAATCTTATGAGATATAACAAAAATAAGTTGAAATGGAATTTTGAGGGCTTTCTATAGGTTACTTTATTTATTAGTGTCACAAGTAGGCTTACATTAACACTGCAATGAAGTTACTGTGAAAATCCTAGTCGCCACACTCCAGTGCTTGTTTGGGTACACAAAGGGAGAATTTAGCATGGTCAATGGGCCTAACCAGCACATATTTTGGATTGTGGGATAAAGTTGGAGTACCTGGAGGAAATCCATGCAGGCACTGGGAGAACATGCAGACCCCACACAGACAGTGACCCAAGCCGGGAATCGAATCCTGGTCTTGGTGCTCTGTAACAGTAGTGCCAATAACTGTGCCATTATGCTGCCCTATCTACTTAGATATTGGGTGGATAAAAGTGTAGATGGGATTAATATTGGGTGATGGATTACTTGCATGAATTTTCTGGCTGGCTGAATCTGAGAAAAATATATCAAGTGAAAAAGCAAGAATTTTCAAAAAGATCTACAACTAAGTAGATGGCAGGTGCATTTCAACATCAATAAATATAGGCCAATGTACAGAGAGACAGGAAACGTGGAAGGAATGAAGGAGTTTCTGATTGCTTGCTCCTTCCAAAAGCTAATCCATCTGCTGAGTCCACACAAAAACGCAAACACTGATTAATCGACTACAGAAGATTACAGTTGCTCAACTTCACTCTAGACAACCAACAATTCAACTGCAACCAAGGGCTTGCGACAATATTTCACAAAGGCTGATGTGAAATCTCATCTTTTATCTCACATCTTTTGTCCTTATCTGCATTTCATATCTGTATCTGTAATTCAGCTGATAACTGTCACTTTTACTACTTTCAGCGTAATTTATAGCAAACTGATGTGATAAATACTCAGATCAATTGACTGAAGCGCCCATGCACGCACCTCACCACAAACTCCAAAAAAGTGATAGTGTCAGAAAATTGCAGTGCGGAGCTTACTGAAAAGACCGACACAGAGGACTCCCATTTCTATGCTGTTGGGACTTGGAATTTTGGGGGAAAATTTCCATCTCGAAATGACACTCATTAGGATCCCTAATACACCCCCCATTATGGCCCCTTCATGATCTATCCCTACACAGTCTGGAGTCATATGTAAGCCAGATTGGGTAAGGATGGTAGATCTCCTTCCTTAAGTGAACCAGATGGATTTTCAAAACAACCAATGACAATTTCATGGCCACCATTACTGAGACTATCTTTCAATTCTAGATTTAAGTCCACCTCAATGTCAACAAAATGAAGGAGATTGTCATAGACTTCAAGGAGCACAGAGGAGAAAATGCCCCTGTCTACATCAATGGGAATGAAGTAGAAATGTCAAGAGCTTCAGGTTTGTAGATGTCCAGATCACCAACAAGCTGCCCTGCGCACCTCCCCCCCCCCCCCCCCCCCCCCCCCCCCCCACCACCACCATTGCTGTCACTATAGTGAAGAAAGCCACCAATGCCTCTAGAGAAATTTGGCATGTTAGCTATGACTCTCTCCAACTTTTACAGATGCACCATAGAAAGCATACTTTTTAGTTGTATCGCAGCTTGACAGGCTCCTGCTCTGCTCAAGACCACAAGAAACTATAAAAGGTTGTGAATGTAGCCCAATCTATCATGCAAACCATCCTCCCATCCACTGACTCTGTCTACATTTCCTGCTGCTTGGCAAAGCAGCCAGCACAATTACGGACCTCTGGCCATTCTCTCTTCCACCTTCTTCCGTCAGGAAAAAGATACAATACTCTGAGGTCATGTACCAACCAATTCAAAAACAGCTTCTTTCCTGCTGCTATCAGACTTTTGAATGGACCTACCTTGCATTTAGTTGATCTTTCTCTATACCGTAGTTATAACTGTAACAGTACATTCTGCACTTTCTCGTTTCTTCCTCTATGAACAGTATGGCACACAAGAAACAATACTTTCACTGTATGCTGATACACATGACAATAATAAATAAGTCAAACCAGCTGCTGCAGTGGGATTTGAACCCATGTTCCCAGAACAGTAGCTTGGGCCTCTGGATTATTAGTGATTCTTTTCATGATTCAGAAAGGATTTGCAGAACCTAAAGGGGAAGAAAATTAATTTAAAAATGGGGAAAATCAAAACAAGGTAAGTGAAAAAATAGAGTGCCAAGATACTGGAGTATTGATGTTTGGCATCACAGCACTGCGAACAAAAGTTTAATGCCAAATGTATTTCTCATTCCAGCTGTATTAGTGTCAAGAACCATTAAATGGAAGGACAGTGTTTCCGGAAAGATAAGAGAGAATTGTTTAACATTTGCAAGGTGACATCGCACTATAACAGAAGCCTGAGAGCAGTTGCCTGCCTCTCAGCTGCCACTAAAGTATAATAGCACCAAATAAGAATTTGTATTTTCTTTTGTACTGTATTAAGGATTTGTATTCATGGCATAGCTATATTTTCCATTTTATATCATAGATTTAAAATAACTGATAAAGCCCATTACAGTCAATTATTTTAAATCTATGACCTCTATCAATAAAATGGCATCTTTTCCATACAGATGATAATTAAAATCTAGAAAATACTATCTGATGGGATGGTAGAAACAGATTCATAGCAAATTCCAAAAGACAACTGGAAATGTACTTGAAGAGGACTAATTTGCAGGATTATGGGAAAAAAGCGAAGGCGTGGGACTAAATTGAGTAACATTTTCAACAGCTGGAACAAGAACAAAGAGCTGAATGGTCTCCTACACCATGCATTAATTCTTTAATGATTTTCTTCTGAACTTGCTTAGACATTGATCACATACTTTTCCAATATTGAAATATTTTCAGAAATTTCAATCCATACATCAGCATTTGGAATAAAATACTCCAAGTTTACAGAGAATTCAATAAGTAGATCAAAAACATTACAAAACAGCATTTCTGTTTCAGTTTTATGATTTTCAGTGGGAAGAGCTTGCAGATATGTTAACAAATCATTAAAAATTGTTTAAAGTCATAGTTCACGTAAGGACAGAAATTAATATTTTGCCACATGAAAATTCTTCTTTATAAATGGAAACCTCTCTCATAATATCACTGTCATCTTGAATTACCTGTATTTCCAAACATCATTTAATCCCTGACAAAAGCCTGAGAATTAGGGTCATTCATATAAGACAGTAACATCAGGCATGTCTAGACTCCTATTTCCACTTTGAGTTATATTATTTATCATGTATATAGTTAAGTTGCCAAAACTGGATCAGACTAGTTTAGGTTGAAACCCAAACTTAAGTAATACTCAACATGTTTGAATTCAACTACTTTAAACTGAATTATAGCCGTTTATGGACAAACAGAACAATAACTCAGCTGGGCAAAGAGCTTTGCATCGACATTTCTCAAATGCATTTTTTGACAAACTTCAACGCATTATTTTATGCCCAGAACTGTTCACATCTGTTCAGTTCTTTGAAACTATAATAAGCTTGCAAATGTAAATAGCTTTACAATTGTAATATCAAGCAGAGCGTGTATATGCCTTTCTTTTGACTGAAGAGCATTGACAACTAAATTAATGTAACATTTCCAAAAGTTAAAATAATTTAGTTCTAACAGAGTAGAAAAATTAAATATCGCAATTATATAATATAAAAGCAGAAAAAGATTAAAGTTATTATTTGTTATTTCAATGACGTATGAACAAAGTTACAAAATTGATAATTGATGTTGTTGTCTACTAGACAATATTCTTCTTCAGGTAAAGTATAATTTTATATGTCCTCAGTTTCCCACTCTAGCTGCAGCTGGTTGACAGCACACCAAGCTCAACCAGATAGCAACTTACAGTTCATTTACATTTTTAGCCATCGTAACACAGCAGCATACTATTCCACCAAGTTGAGATGGCGTGCCTGTAGAGCATACTTTACATTTACAACTCACACTGACAGTTAACAGTGCCAAATTCTATACTGATTCCTTTCCCAGTCTCAAGAACTAACCATTCACGCCACATGTGGCATGTCCACATGTGGACACAAAAACTTAATAAATGTTGGAGATTTCAGAAATAAAATATTTAGCTCGTACAAAAAAAACATAGATTAGTATTTCACCCTTTCAAAGTAATGTGAACTCCAAATTTAACCAACTGAAACTTCTGTTTTACTAAAACCCTCCCCAACCAATTAGGTTGGCCAATTGCTGTTGGAGGTGGGACTTCCACCTGAGCAGGAAGTGGAAGTATCTTCTCCAGCCAAATCATTAAATGGATGCAGGAGAGGCTTGATTGGTGGGGAATGTGTTTCCTGCTGATTCTTCGGGTAAGTTTTTCACTCAGGGTGGTGAGTGAGTGGAATTGGCTGCCGTCGGTGGTGGTAGAGGTGAACTCGTTGGGGTCTTTTAAAAAACTTCTGGATGAGTATATGGAATCTAATGGGATTGGGGGTTATAGATAGGTCTATGGCTTGGTAGGTATAGATGTGATCGGTGCAACTTTGTGGGCCGAAAGGCCTGTTTGTGCTGTAGTGTTCTATGTTCTAAAAATCTAACAGGTTTATTTGGTAGTAAATTAGCTTTTGGAATGCTGTCTTTCGTCAGGTGAGTGGGAAGTTCTGATCACAAACATGTTTGAATTCAGCTATTTTAAACTGAATTATAGCTGTTTATAGACAAACATCTAGGCAAAGTAGAACATAGAATATTACAGCACAGAACAGGCCTTTCGGCCCTTGATGTTGCACTGACCAATTAAGAAAAAGCAATGACTCTCTAACCTAAACCATTCCCTTTTCATCCATAAACCTATCCACTGACCTCTTAAATGCCCCCAAACTTGGCCCATCTACAACTGCAGCAGGCAGGGCATTCCATACCCTTACCACCCTCTGGGTAAAGAACCTACCTCTGACATCCGTCCTATAACTACCACCCCTTAATTTAAAGCTATGTCCCCTCGTGCTAGCTTTCTCCATCCTAGGAAAAAGGCTATCACTGTCCACCCTATCTAAACCTCTAATCATCTTATATGTTTCAATAAGGTCTCCTCTTAGCCGCCTTCTTTCTAACGAAAACAATCTCAAATCCCTCAGCCTCTCCTCATAAGACCTGCCCTCCATACCAGACAACATCCTGGTAAACCTCCTCTGCACCCTCTCCAATGCCTCCACATCTTTCTTATAATGTGGGGACCAGAACTGTACACAATTCTCCAAGTGCGGCCGCACCAGAGTTTTGTACAGTTTGTAAAGGGCTTTGCGCTGATATTTCTCAACTGCATTTTCTGACAAACTCCAACTCATTGTTTTTTACACCCAATAGTTCAATTCTTTGAAGCTATAATAATCTTGCAATTTATTTATTCAATTACACTTTAGCTTTACAATTGTAATATAAAGCAGAAGACGTGTGTGCCTTCCTTTTGACTAAAGAACATTGACAACTACATTAATGTAACATCTCCAAATGTTAAAATAATTTAGTTCTGATACATGCATATAAAGTAATTCTGTAAACTGTGTGTCTTTATATGCTCTGTTTGTGATCAAAACTTCCCACTCACCTGACGAAGGAACAACATTTGGTAACATTTGTACAAATAAACCTGTTGGACTTTAACCAGACTTCTTACTGTGTTTACCCCAGACCAATACTGGCACATCATGATTCTTCAGGTGGCAGGACAGCAAATCTAGCCCGATGAAAAGTTTTTGCTGATATTCAAAGGGCTATGTCATTCATGTTGCTGTTATGTAGCAGCCACTTTTATGGGGACAGTGAGGGGTGGGGGACAGTGGGGGAGAAAGTAGGGGGGTGGAAGAAAATAGGGGGGATGGTGGGGGGGGCAGGGGATGTGGGGGGGGGCGCGGGGGATGGTGGGGGGATGGGCGGGGGATGGTGGGGGGGGCGCGGGGGATGGTGGGGGGGACGGGGGATGGTGGAGGGGGACGGGGGGATGGGGATGGGGGGGGGGATGGTGGAGGGGACGGGGGGGGATGGTGGGGGGTGGGGGGACGGGGGGATGGTGGGGGGCGGGGGATGGTGGGGGGGGCGGGGAGTGGGGTGGGGGGGGGGGGATGGTGGGGGGGCAGGAGACAGTGGGGGATGGTGGGGGGGCAGGGGGGAGACAGTGGGGGGGGAAGGGGCGGGGGTGGTGGGGGGGGCGGGGGGGAGACATGGGGGGGGGAAGGGGGGGGGATGGTGGGGGGGCGCGGGCGGGAGACAGTGGGGGGAAGGGGGGGATGGTGGCAGGGGCGGGGAGACAGTGGGGGGGGGCGGGGGATGGTGGGAGTGGGGGGGGGCGGGGGATGGTGGGGGGGGGGGGGCGGGGGCGGGAGACAGTGGGGGGGGGGGGCGGGGGATGGTGGGGGGGGCGGGGGCGGGAGACAGTGGGGGGGGCGGGGAGACAGTGGGGGGGGGCAGGAGACAGTGGGGGGGGGGGCAGGAGAAGTGGGGGGGGGCAGGAACAGTGGGGGGGCGGGAAATGGTGGGGAGCTGGGGTGGGAGAAAGTGGGGGGACGGGAGATGGTGGGGGAGCTGGGGTGGGAGAAAGTGGGGGGGACGGGAGATGGTGGGGGAGCTGGGGCGGGAGAAAGTAGGGGAGGTGGGAAATGGTGGGGAGCTGGGGTGGGAGAAAGTTGGGGCGGGAGAAAGTGGGGGGATGGGAGATGGTGGGGGGCAGGAGATAGTGGGGGGGGCTGGGGCAGCAGGGGCAAGTGGGGGGGTGGGAGATATGGGGGGGGGTCTGTGGTGGCAGGGGAAAGTGGGGGGGTGGGGCAGGAAGGGGAAAGTGGGGGTGAGAGAAAGGGGGGCTGGGGTGGCAGGGGAAAGTGGGGGGTGGGGGAGCGGCGGGGAAGGGGAAATTGGGATGGGGTAGCAGGGAGGAAGGGGAAAGTGGAGGTGGAGGAAAGTGGGGGTGGGGGGAGCGGGGGGAGGGGGAAGAGGGAAGGGAAGGGAGGGGGAAGAGGGGAGGGAGGGGGAGGGAGGGGGAAGGGGAGGGAGGGGGAGGGGGGGAGGGAGGGAGGGAGGGAGGGAGGGGGAAGGGGGTAGGCAGGGAGAGGAGAGAAGGAGGGGGAGGACTGAAGGAGGGCAGGAATCCACATCAAATAAAAACTCACTCAATAGTGAGACCTATCCGTATACAAAGGTCTACAGAGTACATCTCTGTCAGCTGACAAAGAATGGGAACTATTCAGAATCTGTTGCTCAGATATAGAATTCTCTGATCTTGTTTACTTTCACCTCTCTGCCAGTGAGATCAGTGAATTTGGTGTTCAGCCAAACACCATTCATTGCAGTGGCACCAGAGAATCTGCTACGGATGAGGGGTGGGAGGTTTCTGGCTATAACCTCTGGTTTGGAGGACAGTGAAAAGAAACAGAAGGTAGAGAAAAGTTGTTGAAGTGGAGACAGAAGTACAACAAATATCTACAATATGAAACAGGGAAATAAAGTTGGTTTGGATAAGTAAAATATGTTTTACATTTTACAGAAATGCAAGCTATGCTAGTATACATCCAGTAACAGAAATCTTCATTTCAGAGGAGACTCTGAGTTAGCCATAGGATAAATATTAACAAACTGACTGGCTCCGTTACCACAATATTTGCTGTTATATCTACAGGACAAGCACTAAAAGATCAATGATCATAAGGCATCATGCTAAGCATAATTCAAATAATCCTGCTACAAAGAAAGATTCTGCAGTTGACTGAGACAACTGAACAAAAATAGCGAGAGAAAAACATGTCACACGTGCATTTTACGCTTAACTTTTTCCCCTTACCCAAAACATATACTTAGTGAGGATATTTTGTCTTGGAAATTAGTTTTCAGGCCCCAAAAGATAAGATTTTTGACTGATTACTAAATGTTTTGTTGTGGGATTTATTGGTCAGACTGGAACATGAACCATCACTGTGGTGAAAAGAAAAGCTCAGTTGCTGCATTACAATGAACTTTTCTATTTTCAATTCAGTAAGATTCTGTTCAATTCCTCCTTGTCTGATCAGAATATTCTACAAATTGGAAAGTATGGCAACATAATGTATGTAACCTTATGAATGGCAACATCAACACAAGTGGAACCGACTAAGATCCAAATACAGAACTATTTAAGCCAACTCTCCCATTTGTAGCAGTAGCCTTCAAATTTGAAATTTGAATTCCTCATAAATTTTAAAGGTGGTGATTTATGCTGGGAAATTGTTGTATTCCCAATGCCTCAAATTTCAGGACGGCTTATTCAGTACATGCCATCTTTTAAAACCTAGAATCTTTCTAGTCTCTATCTCACCATTCTATTCCCCCACTGATGATCAGGAGCCCATCCCTTTCTCCTTTCGTGACTTTGTGTCTATAGTAATTCAGCCAAATGCAAGTTTCCTATCATTAACAGTCTTTATTGAATGCGAAAGGAAGAGGGTGCTCCTCCCATGGCTTACAGTCAGGTGGGTCTTCACCGCACTTCAACTGTGGTCTGAGAAAAGATACAGGCTTAAGAAGTCTGTTGATTGTTTTCCATTGGGTGAGCCTCTGCTCACTCAATAAAGCAACCCATACTCCACCAATCCCTAGGCTTTTGTGGCTGTCATAACAGTGTCAACTCAGTAAAGTTTGACAACACCGATTTTAAATCCAACCAATTTATTTGATAGTAAATCCACGAGCTTTCGGCCTTTGTGGCCTTCGTCAGGCGAATGAGGTGTTCTGGTCTCCAAAAGCACGCATATCAGCACAGACAGTTTACAGATTGCAGATTAGAATGCGAATCCTTACACCTAACCTGCTATTCAAGTCTTAAAGTGGCTAACAGCAGAGGTTAGAGAAATGTGTATTGTCTCCAGACAGCACAGTAAGTGCTGTTAGGTTTTTTGTGAGGTTTTTTGCTAACTCAGGCAAGTCATGGGGTTACAGATAGTGTGACATGAAGCCAAGATCCCTGTTAAGGCTGTCCTCATGTGTGTGGAACTTGGCTATCAGTCTCTGCTCAGCGACTCTGCGCTGTCGTGTGTCGTGAAGGCCCCCTTGAAGAACATTTACCCGAAGGTCGGAGGCCGAATGCCCGTGACTGCTGAAGTGTTCGCCGACAGGAAGGGAACTGTTTTGCCTGGTGATTGTTGAGCGATGTTCATTCATCCGCTGTCGTAGTGTCTGCATAGTCTCCCCAATGTACCATGCTTCGGGACATCCTTTCTTGCAACATATTAGGTAGACAATGTTGGCCAAGTTGCAAGACTATGTACCGTGTACCTGGTGAATGGTATTCCCACGTTTGATGATGTCGTCCATGTCTATGATCCGGCATGTCTTGCAGAGGTTGCTGTAGCAGAGTTGTGTGGTATTGTGGTCATTGTTCTCCTGAAGGTTGGGTAGTTTGCTGCGAACAATGATCTGTTTGAGGTTGTGCGGTTGTCTGAAAGCAAGAAGTGGGGGGGGTGGGGATGGTCCTAGCGAGATGTTCATCGTCATCAATGATATGTTGAAGACTCCGGAGAAGATGTCGTAGCTTCTCCGCTCCGGGGAAGTACTGAACAACAAAGGGTACTCTCTCCACCGTGTCCCATGTTTGTCTTCTGAGGAGGTCAGTGCGGTTTATCACTGTGGCACGTCGGAACTGTCGATCGATGAGTCGAGCGCCATATCCTGTTCTCACGAGGGCATCCTTCAGCATCTGGAGGTGTCTGTCACGATCCTCCTCAACTGAGCAAATTCTGTGTATACGGAGGGCTTGTCCATAGGGAATGGCTTCTTTAACGTGTCTAGGGTGGAAGCTGGAGAAGTGGAGCATTGTGAGGTTGTCTGTCGGCTTGCGGTACAGAAAGGTGCTGAGGTGACCGTCCTTGATGGAGATGCGTGTGTCCAAGAATGCAACTGAATCTGGAGAATAGTCCATGGTGAGTCTGATGGTGGGATGGAATTTGTTGATATCATCATACAGTTGTTTCAATGATTGTTCACCATGAGTCCAAAGGAAAACAATGTCATCAATGTATCTACTATACAGCCTCGGTTGAAGATCCCGTGTGGCGAAGAAGTCTTGTTCGAACCTGTGCATGAAGATGTTAGCATATTGAGGTGCGAATTTGGTCCCCATGGCAGTTCCATGTGTCTGAATGAAAAGCTGATTGTTGAAGGTGAAGACATTGTGGTCCAAGATGAAGCAGATGAGTTGTAAAATTGCATCCGGAAACTGGCAGTTGTTGGCATTGAGTACTGAGGCAGTTGCAGCGATACCATCATCACGGGGGATGTTGGTGTAGAGCACCGAGACATCATTGTGACAAGGAGTGTCCCTGGTTCAACTGCTCCATGTGTACTGAGTTTCTGTAGGAAGTCCATAGTGTCAAGACAAAAGCTGGGGGTTCTTTGTACAATGGGTTTCAGGATGCCCTCGATATAGCCAGAGATGTTCTCACACAGGGTCCTATTACCCGATACGATGGGATGGCCGGGTATGTTTGCCTTGTGTATCTTTGGGAGGCAGTAGAGATCTCCAGTGTGGGGAGTACGTGGAATTGGAGGGTGTTCTGAAGGTCCGGATCAAAGGTTTTAATCAGAGGGTTGAGTTGACGAGTGTGATCTTTGGTCGGATCTGCTGGTAACTGTCTGTAGTGTTTCTCATTGTTTAGTTGTTGGTACACTTCTTCACAGTAGTCCATTCTGTTCAGTACGACGGTGGCGCCTCCTTTGTCTGCTGGTTTGATGACAATGTTGCGGTTGGTCTTGAGAGCACGGATGGCCTTGCGTTGTGCTTGGGTGATGTTTGGAACTGTCTTGTAAGTGCACAGTCGCTGAGCAGAGACTGATAGCCAAGTTCCACACACATGAGGACGGTCTTAACAGGGATCTTGGCTTCATGTCACACTATCTGTAACCCCATGACTTGCCTGGGTTAGCAAGAAATCTCACTTACTGTGCTGTCTGGAGACAATACACATTTCTCTAACCTCTGCTGTTAGCCATTTTAAGACTTGAATAGCAGGTTAGGTGTTAGGATTCGCATTCTAATCTGCAATCTGTAAACTGTCTGTGCTGGTATGTGTGCTTTTGGAGACCAGAACACTTCATTCGCCTGACGAAGGCCACAAAGGCCGAAAGCTTGTGGATTTACTATCAAATAAATTGGTTGGATTTAAAATCGGTGTTGTCAAACTTTACTGAGTTTACCCCAGTCCAACACCGGCATCTCTACATCATAACTTGAGGGAATTAGGAGGTAATTAGGGTGCATAGCTTGGACTAGGAAACTACAGGGACTGGGAACATCTGAAATGTGGAGCTTATTCAAGGAACAGCTACTGCGAGTCCTTGATAAGTATGTTCCTGTCAAGCAAGGAGGAAATGGTCGAGTAAGGGAACCATGGTGTACTAAAAAAGTTAATTCGCTGGTTAAAAGGAAAAAGGAGGCTTATGTCAGGATGGGGCTTGAAGGCTCAGTTAGTGCACTGGATAGCTATAGATTAGCCAGAAGGGAGCTAAAGAGTGAGTTGAGGAGAGCTAAAAGGGGACACGAGAAGACTTTGGCTGATAGGATCAAGGAGAATCCTAAAGCTTTCCTTAGATATGTTAAGAATAGAAGATTGGTTAGGGCAAGACTAGGGCCAGTCTTGCCCTACAGAGACAGCAGTGGGAAGTTGTGCATGGAGCCTGAAGAGATTGGAGAGGCACTGAACAAATATTTCTCTTCGGTATTCACGCAGGGAGATGTAAATGTAGTTGTGGAGAACACTGGGATACAGGGTTGTAAACTGGAAAATATTGAAGTAGATAAGGAGGATGTGCTAGATATTCTTGAGGGTTTGAAGTTAGATAAATCCCCTGGGCCGGACGGGATTTACCCTAGGATTCTCTGGGAGGTGAGAGAGGCGATTGCAGAGCCTCTGGCTCTGATCTTCAGGTCGTCGTTGGTTACAGGTATAGTGCCGGAAGACTGGAGGATAGCGAATGTGCTCCCTTTGTTCAAGAAGGAGAATAGAGACTTTCTGGGGAATTATAGACCGGTGAGTCTTGCTTCTGTTGTGGGAAAAGTATTGGAGATAATTATTAGGGATAGGATTTATAGTTATTTAGAGAGAAATGAATTGATTGGGGATAGTCAGCATGGTTTTGTGAAGGGTAGGTCGTGCCTTACTAACCTTATTGAGTTTTTTGAAAAAGTGACCAAGAGGTGGATGGGGGTAAGGCAGTTGATGTGGTATATATGGACTTTAGTAAGGTGTTCGATAAGGTGCCCCATGGAAGGCTTCTGCAGAAAATGCAGATGTATGGGATTGAGGGTGAGTTAGCTAATTGGATTAGGAATTGGCTAGCAGATAGAAGACAGAGGGTGGTGGTTGATGGGAGATATTCATCGTGGAGTTCGGTTACAAGTGGTGTACCTCAGGGGTCTGTGTTGGGGCCCCTGCTGTTTGTAATTTTTATAAATGATCTGGATGAGGGTATTGAAGGATGGATTAGTAAATTTGCGGATGACACCAAAGTCAGAGGAGTGTTAGATAGTGAAGAGGGGTGTTATAGTTTGCAGAGAGACTTGGACAAGTTGCAGAGCTGGGCCGAGAGGTGGCAAATGGAGTTTAATGTGGAAAAGTGTGAGGTAATTCACTTTTGCAGGAATAACAAATGTGTAGAGTATAGGGCTAATGGTAGGACTCTTAATAGTGTTGATGAACAGAGGGATCTTGGTGTATATGTGCATAGATCCCTGAAACTTGGCAATCAAGTCGATAAGGTTGTTAAGAAGGCACACGGAGTCTTAGCTTTTATTGGTAGGGGGATTGAATTTCGGAGCCGCAACGTCATGTTGCAACTGTACAAAACTCTCCCGCATTATAAGAAAGATGTGGAGGCATTGGAGAGGGAACAGAGGAGGTTTACCAGGATGTTGCCAGGTATGGAGGGCAGGTCTTATGAGGAGAGGTTGAGGGATTTGAGGTTGTTTTCGTTAGAAAGAAGGCAGCTAAGAGGAGACCTTATTGAAACATATAAGATAATTAGAGGTTTAGATAGGGTGGACAGTGATAGCCTTTTTCCTAGGATGGAGAAAGCTAGCACGATGGGACATAGCTTTAAATTAGGGGGTGGTAGGTATAGGACAGATATCAGAGGTAGGTTCTTTACCCAGAGGGTGGTAAGGGTATGGAATGCCCTGCCTGCGTCAGTTGTAGATGCGCCAAGTTTGGTGGCGTTTAAGAGATTAGTAGATAAGTTTATGGACGAAAAGGGAATGGTTTAGGTTGGAGGGTCATTGCTTTTTCCTAATTGGTCGGCGCAACATCGAAGGCCGAAGGGCCTGTTCTGCGCTGTAATGTTCTATGTTCTATAATAGTGCCAGACAGAAAAAGAGCCATTGAGCTTAGTCCCACTTTCCAACTCTTGATTCGTGGCCCTGCAGGTTTTGGCACTTCAGGTACTCATCCAAATATGTATTACATGAGTTGAGGTTTTATATCTCTACTACTCTTTTAGGTAGCAAATTATAGATCCCCCCCAAACAACTCTCTGGGTTGAAAAAACTTACCCAAGCTCCTCTCTAATCCTTCTACTAATTACTTTAATTCTATGCCATCTCTAGTCACTGACTTGTTTGCTAAAAATAGGCTCTCTCCATTCACTCTATCCAGACCCCTCACAATTCAGTACATCTCAATCAAACCTCCACTCAGTCTTTTCTGTTCCAAGGGGGACATACTCAGCTGACCCAATATTTGATATCCAGTCTGAGGATACAGGGTAGACCATTTAGAATGGAGATAAGGAGACATTTCTTCACCTAAAGAGGCATGAGTCTATAGAATTTATTACCACAGGAAGTAGTTGATGCCAAAACATTGATTGTATTCAACAGGTGGCTGGAGTCGGAGGGGGGAGTGGGATCAAAGGTTATGAGGAGAAAGCAGGATTAGACTATTGAGTTGGATGATCAGCCATGATCATAACGAATAGAGGAGCAGGCTTGAAGGGCCAAATGGCTTCCTCTTGCTCCTATATTTTATGTTTCTATTTCTTTATAACTGCAATTTTCCAGCAGCATTCTCATAAAACTCGTCTATATTCCCTGATGCAATTACATCCTTTCTATAATGAGGTGACCAGAATAGTACACAATACTCAAATTGTGGCCTAACATGCAATCTAGTTTCAGCATAACCTCCCTACTCTTACATTCTATGCCTGGGCTAATAAAGGAAATATTCCATATTCCTCCTTAACTACCTTGTCAACTTGTCCTCAGGATCTGTGGACATTCATTCCAAGATCCCTCACTTCCCCTACACTTTTTGTAGCTTCCCATCTATTGTGTATCTCTTTTCCTCGTCTGACCTCCTCAATTCATCTCACTTTGTTGGACTGCATTCCAATCCATTTGCCACTTTTTTGTCCAACTGAATTAGATTAATTTTTTTACATATCAGAACAGATATTTGTGCGTTGTGAGCATGTGCCTCATTAAAAATGCATTTGATAAAAACAGTTGTATTATTTGGTTAAAATCACATATCTGTTATGGCATAGGTGGAGGTCATTTAGCCCATTATGAATCATAGACTCATGCAGGAGGTCGCCATTCGGTCGATCAAGTCTGCTGTAATCCACCTTTTTTTAACTTATCCAGGCTGTATCCCATAATTCCGCATATTTACTCTGCTAATCCCCCTACCATACACATCTTTGAACACCAAGGGACAATTTAGCTTGGCCAATCTACCAAACCTGCCCATGTTTGTAGCTGTGGGAGGAAACTGGAGCACCTAGAGAAAACTCTATACAGACAGTCACCCAAGGCCAGAATTGAACTTGGGTCCCTGATATGTGAGGCAGTAATGCTAACCATTGTGCCACTATGTCACCACACTGTCTACGCTGGCTCCCCAAATAAAATTCATGGCTGAGTGTCATTAATATGCCTTTTCCACTTAATCCCACACATTATTTCTATTAAAATAATCATCTAATGTTCTCTTGAATGCCTCAATTGAACCTGTCTCGAGTACATTTTCACATAATACATTCCAGACTCAAATTACTCATGTGAATTTTTTTCTCACATCACTTTTGCTTATTTTACAAATCACTTTAAATCTATGACCTCTCGTTCTTGAACTTTTAATGAGCAGAAATAGTTTCTCCACATCTAGCCTTTCCAGTCCTCTCGTGATTTTGGCTATTCTTATCAAATCTCTTCTTAACCTTCTCTCCAAGGAGAAAAGTCCCAACCTTTCCAATCTATCTTCATAACTGAAGTTCCTCATCCCTGGAAGCATTCTTGCACGTCTGCATTTTTTTTAAGCATTCACATGCTTTCTATTGTGTGGCACGCAGAACTGTACACAATATTCCAGCTGGTGTTTAACGAGTGCTTTTACAAGTTCAGCATAACTTCCTCACTCTTGTACTCTCTGCTCATATTAATAAACCCCAAAATATTATAAGTTCTATTAACTCTTCTCTCCAATTGTCCTGCCACCTTCAGTGAATAATCTATGCACATATATGCCCAGGTCTCTTTGTTCCTGTACCCCTTTAAAAGTTTTATCCATACTACTATTATTTCTCCATTTTCTTTCTATCGAAATGCATAACCTCACACTTCCCCACATCTGACATCACGTAATCATACTTTCTAGCATCTAGAAAGAACTGTATGTTTGTGAGTGTTAAAGAACAAAGAACAAAACAGCACGAGAAACAGGCCCTTCGGCCTAACAAACCCACGCCGCCACCTTGATGTTCCCACTTCCACCCATGATCCCTGTCTATGTTTATAGATCTATGCATTGGAACCAAATTTGCGAGATAATTTAGGGAGAATTTGTTTTGCCAATCAGCCTAAGAGCACATCTTTGGGGTGTGAGAGGAAACCGGAGCACCAGAAGAAAACCCACACAAGCACGGGGAGAATGCGCAAACTCCCACAGACACAGGCCCAAATCCATATATCTGCACAGCACAGTGATAGTCACTGAGCTGTCGTGTTGCCCATCAAATGGTCCAGTTCAAGCTTATACTAACGATGTGAAGTACTAGGCTACTCTCGAAAAATCCAAGAGCAGCCCTCTCACGATCCCTTGTTAGATAACAACACGGACCGAAGTACTTGTATGATAAAACAGAAATACATCAATATCATTAACAATTTACACATTTCCCAGAGAACTCCCAAGGCTCATGATCCCTATTTTAAATCAGTCTTCTATATCCCTCCATATTGTTTGACTTGGAACATCTTGATAACTATTAGGGTTTATATTATATCAAGGTTGATTCTTGTAACTGGTAAAAATTATGTTAATTTTTCTTATTATATTTTAAATATGTTCTTAAATGAACATTGATGAAAGCTTTCAAATGCATCATGTGATGCTGGATTTTACTGCTTTTTAACACCTGATGTGAATTGGTCCTTTGAATGTTAAGCCACAAGGGAGGACACTAGCGGGAGCCCATTCTTTGGTCAATAAGATGAGGCCAGTTGACATTTAAAGACAGTGGAAGATTTGTTCTCATGTGGTTAGAAGGAGAAATCACTATGTAGGTCTTGGTGTTGCAAGTTAGCAATTTACTCCCCAAAGGGAGGAGGTGCTTGCTGTCTTGAGGCAAATCAGAATAGATAAATCCCCAGGATCAGATAGGGTATTCCCTCGGACCTTGAAGGAGACTAATGTTGAAGTTGCCAGATATTTAAAATGCTGGTATCCATGGGTGAAGTGCCAGATGATTAGAGGATAGCTCATGTTGTTCCGTTGTTTAAGAAAGGCTCAGAAAGTAATCCAGGAAATTATAGGCTGGTAAATTTGATATCAGTAGCAGGTAAATTATTGGAAGGAGTATTAACAGATAGGATCTACAAATACTTGGAAAGACAGGGGCTTATTAGGGAGAGTCATCATGGCTTTGTGCACGGTAGGTCATGTTTAACCAATCTATTAGAGTTTTTTGAGGAGGTTACCAAGCAAGCGGACAAAGGGAAAGCAGTGGATGTTGTCTACATGGACTTCAGTAAGGCCTTTCACACGGTCCCGGAGGTTAGTTAGGCAGGTTCAGATGCTAGGCACACGTGGAGAATGTCTAAATGTGATTAGACATTGGCTCAATGGAAGAAGCTAGAGAGTGGTAGTGGAGGACTGCTTCTCTAAGTGGAGGCATGTGACTAGTGGCGTGCCACAGGGATCAGTGCTGGACCCATTGTTGTTTGTCATCTATATCAATGATCTGGATGATAATGTGGTAAATTGGATCAGCAAAGATTAATACAAAAATTGGAGATATAGTGGTCAAGAACAAAGTACAAAACAGCACAGGAAACAGCCCTGCGGCCCAACAAGCCCGCGCCGCCACCCCGATGTTCCCACCTCCACCCGTGATCCCTGTCTACGTTTGTAGATCTATGGATTAAAAACCAAATTTGAGACAATTTAGGGAGAATTGGTTTTGCCAATTAGCCTAAGAGCATATCTTTGGGATGTGGGAGGAAACCAGAACACACGGAAAAAACCCACACAAGCACGGGGAGAATGTGCAAACTCCCACAGACACAGGCCCAAATCCATGTATCTGCACAGCGCAGCGATAATCACTGAGCTGTCGTGTTGCCCATCAAATGGTCCAGGTCAAGCGTACACTAACGACGTGAAGCACTAGGATACTCTCAAAAAAAAATCCAAGAGCAGCACTCTCACGACCCATCGCATGTATGCCCCTCGTTAGACAACAAGGCGGACCAAAGCACCTGTAGGATAAAAACAAGTACATCAATATCATCATCTATTTACACACTTCCTAGGGACTCCCAAGGCTCATGATCCTATTTTAAATCAGTTTTCTATATCCCTTCATTCCCATTCTGTTCATGTGCCCATCTAAGTATTTCTTAAATAACTCCAGAGTGCCTGCCTCCACCACTTTACTTGGCAGCTCGTTCCATACCCCCACCACCCTCTGTGTGAAAAAACTCCCTCTAGCATCCAAATTATACCTTACCCCCCTCACCCTAAACCCATGACCCTTCGTGTTATTCGAGTCCATCCTAGGAAAAAGCTTAACCCTGTTTACTCTATCTATACCCCTCATAATCTTGTACACCTCGATTAGATCTCCTCTAAGTCTACGTCTTTCTAAGGAAAACAGTCCCAATTTGCCTAACTTCTCCTTGTAACTCAGACCTTCCATACCAGGCAGCATCCTGGTAAACCTCCTCTGCACTCTCTCCAGAGTCTCCACGTCATTCCGGTAGTAAGGCGACCAGAACTGGACGCAGTATTCCAAATGAGGTCTAACCAACGTTTTATACAACTGCAACATTAAAGGCCAGCTCTTGTACTCTATACCCTTCCTATAAAGGCTAGCATACTATATGCTTTCTTCACAACCTTCTCCACTTGCTCTGCCACCTTCAGAGACTTGTTCACCTGCACCCCCACGTCCCTCTGCATTTCTATACTCTTAATAGGTCTACCCTTTATCATATACCTCCCAACTACATTCTTTCTCCTGAAATGAATCACCTCGCATTTATCAGGATTGAATTCCATCTGCCATCTATCTGCCCAAGCTACCTCACTATCTGCAAGTCCAGCCATCTTTGTATCATCTGCAAACTTGCTGATCACTACACTTACTCCCTCTTCCAAGTCATTTATATATATTACAAATAGAAGAGGTCCCAGTACCGAGCCCTGCAGCACAACACTAGTGACCGACCTCCAGCTAGAAAAACACCCTTCCACTATTACTCTCTGTCTCCTATTACTAAGCCAGTTAATTATCCATCTAGCTACCTGTCCTTGTATCCCATGAGCCTTGACCTTCTCAACTAACCTCCTGAGAGGGACTTTGTCTAATGCCTTACTGAAATCCATATAAACGACATCAACGGCTTGCCCTTCGTCCACCGTTTTCGTCACCTCCTCAAAAAATTCTACCAGATTTGTATGGCACGACCTCCCCTTAACAAAGCCATGCTGCGTATCCCTAATCAGATCGCAATGCTCTAAGTGCCTATACATCCTATCTCTAAGAATCCCCTCCAACAGTTTCCCTACCACTGACGTCAAACTCACCGGCCTATAATTTCCAGGGTTATCCCTACTACCCTTTTTAAACAACGGTACAATATTAGCTATTCTCCAGTCCTCTGGGATCTCACCTGTGTCCAAAGAAGAGAAAGATTTGCGTCAGAGGCCTAGCAATTTCACCACGCACCTCCCTAAGCAGCCTGCAATAAATGCCATCAGGCCCCGGAGATTTATCAGTTTTAATGCTACCTAGAAGCTCTAACTCTTCCTCCCTCGGTATGGATATTTCCTTCAACTGGTCCACAACTCCCTCAGAGACAGGAGCTGTCAACAAGCCTCTCCCCTTCGTGAATACCGACGCAAAGTATTCATTCAGGATCGCCGCATTTCCCTCGGCCTCTAAGCACAGTTCCCCTCCTCTGTCCCTAAGAGATCCGATTTTTCCTCTAACCACCCTTTTATTCCTAACATAGGAGTAAAGAGGTAGGATTAAGGAAAATCCTATCTGCCAAAATCATTTCATGCCCCCTTTTTGCGCTTCTAACTCCCTGTTTGAGCTCCCTCCTACTCTCTCTATATTCCTCCAACGCTGTCTCCGTTCCCAGCTGCTATGACCTATCATACGCCTCTCTTTTCTTCCTAACCAAGTCCTCGATATCCCTAGTAATCCATGGCTCTCTAATCCTACCTTCCCCATCTTTTCTCTTAGCCGGCACATATCTACCTTGCAACATTTTCAGAATTCCCTTAAAAGAGTCCCACATGCCTAGTGTGGACTTACCCTCGAACAACCATTCCCAATCAGTTTCCATAAGTTCCTGCCTAATCCGGCCATAGTTAGCCTTCCCCCAATTCAGCACCCTACCCCTAGGGCAACAAGCACCCTTTTCCACCTGTATCCTAAAGTAGACAGAATTGTGGTCACTGTTAGCCACATGTTCCCCTACTACAACATCAACCACCTGTCCTGGCTCATCACTCAGAACTAAATCCAATATAGCCCCTTCTCTAGTCAGGCTAGCCACATACTGCTCCAACGATCCTTCCAGTACACATTTTACAAATTCCTGCTCATCCAAACCCCCAGCTCTAGGTACCTTCCAATCCACCACAGGGAGATTAAAATCTCCCACTATAACGACTCTGTTCTTTCTGCACCTATCCAAAATGTCTTTATATATGCCTTCTTCAACTACCCGCGGGCTGTTGGGTGGCCTATAATACACCCCTAGCATAGTAATCGCCACCTTTCTATTCCTCAACTCCACCCACAGCGACTCCACTCCTAACTCCTCTGTATTGTCCTCCCTCTGCACCACCGTGATGCTCTCCCTAACTAACAACGCCACTCCTCCACCTCTTCTGGACCCTCCTTCGCCACGCCTGAAACACTTATACCCAGGAATATTCAGTTGCCACTGCTCCCCTTCCTTTAACCACGTCTCCATCACTGCAACCACATCCAAGTTCCTCGCAAACATGAAGGCCCTAAGTTCATCCGTTTTTCCTGTATGCTCCTCACATTGAAACAGACACACTCCAGACCTCCAAGCCCACTCGGAACCTCCTTCTCTCTGGTGTATTTCTTCTCATCCAAGCTTAGTCTATCGGTCTCAGCCCCTCCCCCCCTCCATATTAGTTTAAATCATGCCAAAACACTTCAGCTAACCTCCCAGCTAAGATGTTCACGTCCTTCCCATTTAAGTGTTCCCTGTCCCTTCTATACAGGTGCCCTTCTTTTACAAAGACTTCCCAGTTATCCACAAATATGAAACCCTCTGCCCTACACCAGTCCTTCAGCCATGCATTCAGCCGTAGGATCTCATTTTTCCTGCCTCCGCTATTACCTGGCCCTGGAAGCAGCCCTGAGATCGCCGCTCTGGAGGCCCTGCTCTTCAGCCTACCCCCCAACTCCCTGAACTGCCTTCATATATCCTCCCTAACACTTCCTTCTTACATCCTTCTCTCCTACCTGAATAATCACATCCACCTGGGTCCCCTCACCCTTCAAAATGCCCTCTACCCTGTCAGACACATCTTGCACCCCTGCTCCAGGAAGGCAAACTACCATCCTGGAGTCCCATCTTGGACTACAGAAGCGCCTATCTGTTCCTTTAACCCTCCCTTCCCCCACCACTATCTCCCTTCTAGCCCCTTTCCTTCCCTTTGAGTTCCTCTGGTCCTCCTGTCTTGCCTTTTTTAACCCTCCGCCCTCGATATTTTGGGGGACTGACACTGGGGAAGTCTTTGGACTGTCTCCCCTCTCCTTTACCCCCTTCCTGACAGTAATCCACCTGTAAGGGTTAGGTTGCCCCCTCTTAGGCTCCGGCTCCGCCACCTTACTCTGCCTCCCTTCCATGATTGCCTCGTTCTCCCTGACTAAAAATGCATCTTCCTATTGCCGCTCTAGTTACTTGACCCGAGCCCTCAGATGCTGCAGCTCCAAACACTTGATGCATACGTGGACTTTCGTGAGAGGTCTTGCCTCCAGGAACTCCCACATATGACACCGTACAGGTGAGGCGTCTTCCCTTAATCCCTGCCATTGTCATGAACACCTTTGGAGGTGTGAATGCAACTGGAAAACCAGTAGCACACTGTGGCTAAGCCTGCTCTCGCCCAAGCCCCACGAGCCAAAGCCCTTATATCTCACTCTGCTTCCCTACTCACTCACACTGCCCGTTCCCGACGCTGCCCGCTGTCTACTGCCACTTTCTTTTTATACTCCCCGGTTCCCTTCCCAGCTAGCCCCACGCCTAACAACAGCAGCAAAAAGCACTCAAAAAGAGACAGAGAGATAAAAAAGCAGATTGAAAACTTCACACTCAGCCACTAGCACTTCCAAACACTCTGTCCCAGAGAACAATGAGCAGTGAGGAAGTTTTCAAAGCTTGCAGAGGATTTGGAGCAGCTGGAAAAATGGGCTGAAAAATGGCAGATGGAGTTTAATGCAGACAAGTGTGAGGTATTGCACTTTGGAAGGACAAACCAAGGTAGAACATGCAGGGTAAATAAATGGTAGGACACTGAAGAGTGCAGTAGAACAATGAGATCTGGGAATACAGATACATAATTCCCTAAAAGTGGCGTCACAGGTAGATAGGGTCGTAACAAGTGCTTTTGGAACATTGGCCTTTATAAATCAAAGTATTGAATATAAGAGTTGGAATGTTATAGTGAGGCCAAATTTAGAGTATTGTGTGCAGTTTTGGTCACCTAATTACAGGAAGGATATTAATAAGGTTGAAAGAGTGCAGAGAAGATTTACAGGGATGTTGCTGGAACTTGGGAAACTGATTACAGAGAAAGCTTGAATAGCTTAGGACTTTATTCCATGGAGCATAGAAGAATGAGGGCAAATTTGATAGAGGTGTATAAAATTGTGATGGGTTTAGAGTGAATCCAAACAGGCGATTTCCACTAAGGCTAGGGGAGAAAAAAACTACAGGACAATGGGTTAAGGGTGAAGGGGGTAAGTTTAAAGGGAATATGGCAGGGGGGAGGCTTCTTCACACAGAGAGTGGTGGGAGTGTGGAATGAGCTGCCAGATGAAGTGGTGAAAGCCGGCTCACTTTTAACATCTAAGAAAAATTTGGACAGTACATGGATGAGAGAGGTGTGGAGGGATACGGTCCAAGTTTGGGTGGCATAGTAGCACAGTGGTTAGCACTGCTGCTTCACAGCTCCAGGTACCTGGGTTCAATTCCCGGCTTGGGTCACTGTCTGTGTGGAGTTTGCACATCCTCCTCGTGTCTGCATGGATTTCCCCCAAGTGCTCCAGTTTCCTCCCACAGTTCAAAGGTGTGTGGGTTAGGTTGATTGGCCTTGCTAAATTTGCCCCTTAGTATTCTAGAGTGCTTAGGTTAGAGGGATTAGTGGGTAAAATATGTAGGGATATGAACAAAGAACAAAGAACAAAACAGCATGGGAAACAGGCCCTTCGGCCCAACAAGCCCGCGCCGCCACCCCGATGTTCCCACCTCTACCCGCGATCCTTGTCCATGTTTATAGATCTAAATATAGATCTATAAATATATCTATTATAGATCTATGGGGTAAGGCCTTGGTATAATTGTGGTTGGTGCAGACTCGATGGGCCAAAGGGCCTCTTTCTGCGCTGTAGGGTTCTATGATTCTATGATTCTAGGTGCAGATCAGTGGAACTAGGCAGAAAAATGGTTTGGCACAGCCAAGAAGGGCATAAAGGCCTGCTTCTGTGCTGTAATATTCTATGGTTCTAAGACTTTTGACATTACAAACTCAATGAAATAGGAAGAAATGAGCTACTTGGAAGTTGGGAGTAACTTTGGACTGGTTCCAGAGGCTTAGTTCTGTGGCGAATGCAGTGTTATGTATACAGATTTTTGACTGTGCAAGGAGGTTAAGTCTTTTCTGTTGTTACAGTTTATTTGTTGCCTACATTTAGTCAATATTGATTTTAGTTTATTGCAGTAAAAGGGGGCAACCGCACCAAAAAAAAAATTGAATTAAGATGATGAACAAGCAGAAAAATGAGTTTCAGACTCATTTTTTGGGCAAGTTAAAATAAGCTATCTTATGGCATTTAGTCAAAAACAACCAGGATGTGATTCTCACCAGTAGGAGGTGGGGGGGATCTAATCTCACCAGTGAAGCCATCTGCGAGCTCTAGAGACACCACTGTGAAGGCGCCCCGTTTCTTCCAGTGTATTGTTTACACACAGTGTAATGGCAGGTTTCCTGTCATTCCTCCCCATTGCCCTCCCTCCCACAGACTTGGGATCCCACTGACAATTTCTCCCTATGCCGTCCCCCATAAATATTGCCAATCAACCGCATGATGAGCTAATAAGATTACCCGCACAATGCTTTGGTCTCGACTGCTTTCTGTGGTAGTGAATTCCAAGACTTACCACTCTCTAGATGAAGAAATTGGGGAGAACGTACAGAGGAGATGTCAGGGGCAAGTTTATCACTCATGGCTGCTGGCGGTGGTGGCGGAGGCGGATTCGATAGGATCTTCTAAGAGAATTCTAGATGAGTACATGAGACTTAGTAGGATTGAGGGTTATAGGTAAGCCTAGTAGGTAGAGGTGTTCGGCGCAACTTGTGGGCCGAAGGGCCTGTTTGTGCTGTATTTTTCTAT
Organism: Sphyrna mokarran; assembly: GCA_024679065.1. Taxonomy (NCBI): domain Eukaryota; kingdom Metazoa; phylum Chordata; class Chondrichthyes; order Carcharhiniformes; family Carcharhinidae; genus Sphyrna; species Sphyrna mokarran. The sequence continues at coordinate 14,363,885 of JAGIQG010000007.1, read as the reverse complement.
GTTCTAAGAAATTTCTTCTCATCTCAGTCCTAAAAGGTTTACCTCATATCCTTAGAGTATGACCCCTGGTCCTGGGCAATCCCACCACTGGGAACATCCTTGTAGTCAGACCAGCAACCCTGTCTAACCCTGATAGAATTCTACAGGTTTCTAAGAGATTCTTCCTCTTTCTTTTGAACTCCAGCGAATTAGTCTGGTAAACCTTCTCTGCAGTCTCTCTATAGTCTGATATGGCAGAGAACTTTATCTATTATCACTAAATAGAGAAATCTTGCGGTGATTATGGCACCACACATGGTCAGCTTTTATGTTTGTAGAGGTGCCCAAGGTTGACATTTTAAAAATCTTGTGATACTATTTCTTGTTTCTACATTTTACTGCAGAAGGCAGTCACTTCATAAACTTGTGGTCCTCATGCAGTGATATCTGAACTAGCTACTTTTTTATCGAACTAAATGCCAGGATTTCAGTCACATCAGGTGAGATAGCACATTGATCTCATATAGGTGGCTGCAGTCTTTTGTGTGATTGAAGTGGGTGCTCAACTTTCCAAGGTTTCCTCTTAGTTATCCTCACTTAATTTGGAGATGTTGCCACTCTTTAAAGTCCATACATAATCCTTAAGTTCATCACAGAAGCATTTCATGTCCTTTTGATCAGCAGCTGATTGTAGTGACTCAGCTTTCATCTTTCTCCACTTTTCTTTCATAATGCGAGATGTATTTTGAACTTGATATTTTAAGTACTAGTATGCAGCCTTCTACAATAAGCATTTACTGTCATCAATCTAAAAGAGGTGTACAAACAACACGCATAGAGGCAGTCTGATTTCCTCACTGTTATCTTTAAACTATTTTAAACTTTTTTAGCAATGCCAATAAATTTATGAAATTGCCATCTTCCTTGAAATGTGTCCAAAGGTTTCAATATAATATACTTGTGACTCAGATATGATGGTTCAATGGCTTATTTGATTTCAGGAGCTTTCATAAAATAGTCAAATTGTGACCTTCAAGTGTATCAAAATGGAATAGTCTGACAATAATTGGCCTTGTTACTTTGACTGAATGATCACTCTTCTCGTACAACTTCAGCATCCTGTATTCAGACCAGCAATTAGTATCATGTATATGATTATCCACACAATGTTGCACTGGTACACAATAATAGAAACTCAATTGTTATTGGCCAGAACAAGGACAGATCCTGGTGTTTTGGTACTTTCTGGCATGTTGAAATAAGCTTTTGATGACTATTCGAAGTGACATGCAGGTGACCAGGCGGAGAGTGCTATTGGAGTTTACACAGTCAATTTCTTGGCATGCCCTTTTTTAAAAGGTATAATCATAGCTGATCTCCAACAATGAAAACTCTAAGGATTGTTAGTTTGTCATTTTGTGGCATTGATTTGATGAACTTTCACATTATGGATGTTGGTCATGATTGGTGTGCATGCAGTAGTGATGTCATAGTGCTGTTGCCCAAAAGGGATACAACCACTTGGCTGGTGCTGCTGTATTTTTGTTAGTATGGCTTGCAGGTAATGGGCTAAATCCATGCAAATAGCATAACCTACACTGGAAAAACGACATCCGATTTTGGGTTTGCTGGTACAGTGAAATACATTAGGTAGATCTGCAGTATTATTTTGAATAGGGAAACAGAAGGATATAGGCTTTCATTTGTAAAAAAGCTAATGTAGAACTAATGGCCAATGATACTCATCAAGCAATAAATAATTTTAGGAAGGGATTGGAAGCAAAAGCCATAAATTATTTCAAGATATAGTTAGATGATGTAACAACATTTCAGGAAAAGGAAAGTTTTTTTTTGTCTGATGGATGGGAGGCTAGAGAAGAGATTTTTCCTTTGGCTTTGATCTTTAGGTCATCATTGTCTACAGGATTAGTGCCAGAAGACTGGAAGTTAGCAAATGTTGTCTCCTTGTTCAAGAAAGGGAGTAGAGACAACTTTGGTAATTATAAACCTGTGAGCCTTACTTCTGTTGTGGGCAAAGTTTTGGAAAGGATTATAGGAGATAAGATTTATAAGCATCTAGAAAGGAACAACTTGATTAGAAATATTCAACATGATTTTGTGAAGGGCAGATCGTGCCTCACAAACTTTACTGAGTTTTTTGAGAACACAGCCAAAGAAATGGATGAGAATAAAGCAGCTGAAGTGGTGTACATGGATTTCAGTAAAGCGTTTGAAAAGGCTCCCCAGGATAAGCTATAACAGAAGATACGGAGGCATGGGATTGATGATGATTTAGCAGTTTGGATCAGAAATTTGCTAGCTGCAAGACAGAGGGTAGTGGTTGATGAGAAATGTTCATCCGGAATTCAGTTACTAGTGGTGTAACAAGGATCTGTTTTGGAGTCACTGCTGTTTGTCATTTTTATAAATGACCTGGATGAGGACATAGAAGAATGGGTTAGTAAATTTGCAGGTGACCCTAAAGTTGATGGAGTTGTGGACAGTGCGGATGGATGTTACAGGTTACAGAGAGACATAGATAAGCTGCAGAGCTGGGCTGAGAGGTGGCAAATGGACTTTAATGCGGAAAAGTGTGAAGTGATTCACTTTGGAAGGAATAACAGAAATACAGAGTACTGGGTTGATGGTAAGATACTTGTTAGTGTGGATGAGTAGAGAGATCTCAGTGTCCATGTACATAGATCCCTAAAAGGTGGCACCCTAGGTTGATAGGGTTGTTACAATGGCATATGGTGTGTTAGCTTTTATTGGTGAGGGATTGAATTTAGGAGCCATGAGGTCATGTTACAGCTGTACAAAACTCTGGTGCGGCCCCATTTGGAGTATTGTGTACAGTTCTGGTTGCCCCATTATAGGATGTGGAAGCATTGGAAAGGGTGCAGAGGAGATTTACCAGAATATTGCCTGGTATGGTGGGAAGGTCTTATGAGGAAAGGCTGAGGGACTTAAGGCTGCTTTTGTTAGAGAGAAGAAGGTTAAGAGGTGACTTAATAGAACATATAAAATGATCAGAGGATTAGATAGGTGGACAATGAGAGCCCTTTTCCTTGAATGGAGATGGCTAGCATGAGGGGACAAAACTTCAAATTGAGAGGTGACAGATATAGGACAGATATCAGAGGTAGGTTCTTTTACTCAGAGAGTAATAAGGGTGTGGAATGCCCTGCCTGCAACAGTATTGAACTTGCCAACATTAAGGGCATTTAAATGGTCATTGGATAAACATATGCATGATATTAGAATAGTGCAGGTTAGACAGGTTTTAGATTGGTTTCACAGGTCGACGCAACATCGAGGGTTGGAAGGCCTGTATTGCTCTGTAATGTTCTATGAACTAAAGCTGAACTGCTTCCCTTGTCTGCATTTAAATTTTCACCTCATAAATACTTATTCTACCAAAGCAAAATTGTCCAAATGTAGGCACTTATTGCCTGAATCCTTCCTAGATTAGATATATGAAAAATGACAAAACATACGATGCATTCTGCAAATTAAATGATATAGTAAAAAGAAAATCAATTTTTATTTACATCTCATATCAAGTAATTCATGAGTTAAAGGGAAAAAGACAAAAATTAGTCACATATTTTGTGATGGATGATAATGTGATATATTTTTCTATTTTGCTTAGCTTCAAAAAACATATTATAAAGAGAAATAATCATAAAGGAAAATTGTCAACTGATGCATAGAAGCGGAATTACATTAAGGTTGTCTAGTGGCAAAAGATGTATTTCAAAGAAAATGCTGCTATAATAACATCTTATCCCGTCACTACAAACATTTGAGAATTTCTGACAAAGTAGGGGCAGGAAAATTTAATCTGATACTTTGACTACCAAACTGCCATGCTATTAACAGTGTTAACAACAAAATATGTAAAGTGTAATTTTCATCATACTTATAAAGTATCCCATCAACTAATATTGGTCTGTATAAACTGGACAAAGAGAGGGATGACAGTGAGGTGCAGAATTTCATTGAACAGGGAAAGATGCCTAGATCCCTTGTGGAGTATGGCTAATTTTGGATGGATGGAAACCGGACACAGGGTGGAATTTTCCTGTCTCATCTGCAGGATTTTTCAGCCTTGGGGTAATTGTGGCTGGAAAATCTTGCCCTTAGAGTCTGAAGTGGGTTATTCTTTGTTAAGTCCCAAGACTGTGATTTTCAGAGAGATATAAAGATATTTTAAACAAAACATCCAGATAAAATGAGGACACTAAATGTCTCTCTTTTACATTTTTATTTAAATTCAGGAACACCATCACTGAATCACAGAATGTTTAAGCTCAGGATGCCATTCAGCCTGTTGTGTCTATACTGAATCCCCAAAGCAGCAAAGTATCTCAAGCTACTTCTCTGTCTTCTTCATGTAGTCCATCTGTTATTCTTTTCAGATAACAATCCACTTCCCTCTTGTATGCCTCAACTGAACCAATCTCCACCATACTCTTCAGGCAATGCATTCCAAATCCAAATCATTCACATTAAAAAGATTTCCCTCATGTCACTATTGCTTCTTTTGTTAATTATCTTAAATTTATACCCTCTTGTTCTCGCTCCTTCCACCAATGGAAACAGTTTCTGTCTATCCACTCTCTCCAGACCATTTATAATTTTCTATCAGATCGCTTCTCAAACTTCTTTTCTTCAAGGAAAAAAGTCCCAACTTCTGCAATCGACCTCCGGAACAGAAGTTTCTCATCCCTGGAACCATTCTTGTAATGCCCTTACATTCTTCCTGAAGTGTAGGGCCCAGAACGGGACTCAATGTTTCAGCTAAGGCCAAGCCATTTTCCAATACAAGTTTAAAGTAACATGCTTTTGTAATCTATGAATCTAATATGCTTTATTATCATGCAATCAACTTGTTCCATCACCTTCAATGATTTATGCACCTATACAGTCAGATCCCTCGATTTCTGCATCCTGTTTAGAATTGGCTATCCTATTTAAGTTCACAATACTTCTAAATCTTGTATTGGTCATAAATTTAGAGGTTTGTGCCCTGTGTACCAAGGCTTCTAACGCCAAAGCCTAGGAAACTTCACTATAGACCTTTCTTCAGCCTGAAAAATATATTTTAACTGTCACAGAAACATAGAATCCCTACAGTGCAAAAGGAGTCCAATCGATCTATCACACCTGCATTGACAACAATCCCACCTAAACTCCATCTCTATAACCCCATGTATTTACCCTACTCATCTTCCTGACACTAAAGGGCAATTTCGCATGGCCAATTAACCTAACTTGCACATTTTTGGTGCATGGGAGGAAACCGGAACACCTAGAGGAAACCCACGCAGACACAGGGAGAACATGTAAACTCCACACAGTCACCCAAAACTGGAACTGAACTGAATGCCTGGCACTGTAAGGCAGCAATGGTAACCATTGTGCCACCCATTCTCTGTTTCCTCTCACTCAGTCAATTTAAGATCCATGCTGCTACTTTATTTCATTTGTTTTATTCCATGACATTTTGCTTTTCTGATAAGTCTGGTATGCAGCACTTTTCAAACATTTTTGAAAACAAATGTTTGCAATAATGGTCAAGACTAAATCCTATGGAGCAGGACAGCAACTGGCTCATTTAGTGCCACAGACTTGTGAACAAGATGGGAAGCAGGGAGGACAGAAAGAATAGGAAAAGCTTGAGGGGAACAACAGAACTAGCAACTCAGAACCACAAAATTTTTTACAATGCAGAAGGAAACTATTTGACTCATTTAGTCCGCACTGGTTCGTTGAATGCCTTCTACTGAGTCCCACTTCCTTTCTTGCACATTCTTGCTTTTCAGATAGTAATAATCCAATTACCGTTTTGAATACTTGATCGAACCAGTTTCCACTACCCTTTCAGGAGGTACATTCCAGCCTACAACCACCCTTTCTTCACGTCACTTTTATTCCACTTGCCAATTAATTTTGAGTTTGTGCCACCTAGTTCTTGATACTCTTTTGAGTGGGGACAGTTCTCACAATACACCCTGTCCATACCCCTCAGATTCTTAAATATATTTACCAAATTTGCTCAGTTTTTCTCTTCCCAAGGAAAACAGTCCAAACCCCTCTAATCAATGCTCATGATTACAGTTCTTCATCCCTGGAATCATTCTTGCGGATCTCTTCTGTAGTCCTTCCATTGCCTTTACATTCATCCTCAGGTTAGTGCCAGCACTGGATACTGTATTCAAGATGAATCTTAACCAGTGTCATTTATAAGTTCAACTTGACCTCCTTACTCTTGTACTCAATGCTCTTATTAATAAAAGCTATGCTTCATATGCTTTATTAATTGCCCTGCCATTTTGAATTACTTAAGTACATATACACCAAGGATCCTCTATTCCTGAACCTCCTTTACAATTTCTCCATTTATGCCATACAGTCTCTCCATGTTCTTTCTGTCAAAAAATGCATCTCACATTTCTCTGCGCTGAAATTCACCTGCCACTTGTCTGCCCAATCCACCATCCTCCGTCATTTTGAAGTTTAAGATTATCCTCATCACAGTTGACAGCGTTTCCAATCTCTGTATCATCTGCAAATTTTGAAATCAAGCTCTGAACACCACAGTCTAGGTTACTAATAAATGTCAGGAAGAGCAAGGATTTCAACACTGACCTTTACATAACTACACTACAAACTTCCTTCCAATCTTAAGTGCCTACTTTATTTTTTATTCTATAAGCTAAAACTTTGCTCACATGGCTATTGTTTGGTACTTTTGTCAAATTCCTTTTGAAAATACACCAAGTGATACCACACACACACACACACACACACACATTAACAGCGTTGCCCTTATCAACCTTCTTTGCTACCACCTCAAAAAGCTCTAGTTTAATTTTTCTTTACGAAATCACACTAGCTATCCTTAGTTATCCGGCACCTTTTGAAACGACTGTTGATTTTGTCCCGAACTACAGTTTTCATACGTTTTCCAATTGCTGAACTCAAACTGACTGGTCTTTAGTTGCCTGCTTTGTCCTTACACCCCTTTTTGAACAAGGGTATAATATTTGCAAATGTTATCTGATAATATCATGCAGTAGCAATATGAATGGTATTTGCCACTGACAGGATACTGCTATCAATCCAAAAAGGTGTTCTGCTCATCACATAAATAAATAATCTGGTATGTGAATTTTGGTGCAAGTGTGAGCTTGGTATGCAGGCCATATGTCCCAAAAACTGTTTAAGTTTATTTATTAGTGTCACAAGTAAGCTTACATTAATACTACAATGAGATTACTGTGAAAATCCCTTGGTCGCTACACTCTGGTGCCTGTTCGCATATACTGAAGGCGAATTTAGCATGGCCAATGCACTTAACCAACACGTTTCTGGACTGTGGTAGGAAACCGGAGCACCCTGAGGAAACCTATACAGACAGGGGGTGAACACAGATAATGTCCCAAGTCAGAAACTGAACCTGAGTCCCTGGTGCTGTGAGGGAGCAGTGCTAAGCACTGTGCCACCATGACACCCCATGACTGGCAGATTGTATCGAACAATATGTCCCTTCTACTGTTTGCAATGGGCAAAATACAAACCCAGGGTCCGGGTCCATAGGACTCTTAAATTGGCCCCGCATGTGGATGATGTGGTCAAGAAGGCATATGGTGTTACTGACCTTCATTAATAGAGGGATTGAGTTTAGGAGTCGGGAGGTAATGCTGCAACTTTATAAGACCCTTGTCAGACCTCACTTGGAGTACTGTGTGCAGTTCTGGTCGCCTCACTATAGGAAGGATGTGGAAGCTATTGAGAGGGTGCAGAGGAAATTTACAAGGATGTTGTCTGGATTGGGAGGCATGCCTTATGAAGATAGGGTTGAGAGAGCTAGGTCTCTTCTCCCTGGAGAGATGAAGGTTGAGAAGCGACCTGATAGAGGTTTATAAGATGTTGAGAAGAAGAGATAGGGTGGATTCTCAGAGGCTATTTCCCAGGGCTGAAATGGTTGCTATGAGAGGACACAGGTTTAAGGTCCTGGGGGGGCAAGTACAGAAGAGATGTTAGGGGTAAGTTTTTCACTCAGAGGGTGGTGAGTGAATGGAATCGGCTGCTGTCGGTGGTGGTAGAGGCGAACTCGTTGGGGTCTTTTAAGAGACTTCTGGATGAGTACATGGGATTAAATGGGATTGGGAGTTACAGATAGTTCTATGGCCTGGTAAGTACAGATATGATCAGCACAACTTGTGGGCCGAAGGGCCTGTTTGTGCTGTAGTGTTCTATGTTCTACATTCTATATCCAACCAGCCTGTACTTGCAAAACACTGGGCAGAATTTATGAAAATGGGAGAGTTGCAGATCTGTTATTTGGGCTAGTTTTTACATCCAATCTTGTGTACAGTGTATGAAAAAATGGGCTAGATGATCGTGAGCCCAAAATGTAGCGCCCACCGCCAAGACTGATCGAAGCCCCAACTACTGATTGTGGTGCAGAACGGCAGCGGTATCCCCCTCCCCACACCAACCAATCATGATGCAGAGTGGCTACGCCCCCTTCACTCCTCCAGGCCCTGCCCCGCCAGACTCCACCCAGACCAACCTTTGAGACCCCATTCCCAAATGCCTATTCCGGCCCCATCCCCATTCTCCCTTCAGGCCCTATACTTTCAGGTCTCATTCCTTACTCCCTTAAGGCCCCACACCCAGCACTGCCCAAAGGGTATTGCAAAGTTGTCAGCTGGCAGTACCAAAGTGCCAGGCTGGCACTGCCCAAGGTGCACCCCACTTCCCCTTGGAGTCGCCTGGTGGCCTCAATGGCCTCCGTTCTACTGGCAAGAACAACACAACTGTTCCCAGTTTATGAGGAGCAGGCATTTTCCTCATCAGAAAGAACATTTCCCGCAACCAAAATGGCAAATCAGCCATGGCGACTGAGCACTGGGCTTGCTAAACAGATGTAAATGAGCATTGCTCATTGTTCCTTGGGGGCACTGAAGAGAGGCAGTGATTTCCGAGAAGAGAGCTTGTGGGTGAGTGAGCGATTTTTAAAATTAATTTTACTAGTTTTTTTTAAAAAATTTACCAGAGGCTGGAAAGTGTCGCAAAGACACTTGGGTAGAGTTTTCTTTTAACCTTACTATAAATTGGAGCGGTGAGAAATCCCGATACTCTACACATGTAGAGTATCCTACCCAGAGAGAGTGAGAACAGGTAAGATTGTTTTTGTTTTTTTGTGTGGCTGTAAGAGCTTTGGCTCACAGGGCCTAAGCAAAAAGGGTGAAGCAGGGTAAGTTATAAGTTTTTATTACTTTTTTCCTCTGGGTTTCTAAAAGGCCGACGATACAAAGATCGGTGGTGTTGTGGATGGTCTGGAGGGATGCCAAAAGTTGCAGCGGGACGTAGACAGGATGCAAGACTGGGCGGAGAAGTGGCAGATGGACTTCAACGCGGATAAATGTGTAGTGGTCCATTTTGGCAGGAATAATGGGATGAAGGAGTACAATATAAGGGGTAGTAGTCTTAGCTGTGTTGTAGAGCAGAAGGATCTCGGGGTCCGTGTCCATAGGACTCTTAAATCGGCCTCGCAGGTGGAGGAAGTGGTCAAGAAGGCGTACGGTGTACTGGCCTTCATTAATCGAGGAATAGAGCTTAGGAGTCAGGAGGTAATGATGCAGCTCTATAAGACCCCACTTGGAGTATTGTGCGCAGTTCTGGTCGCCTCACTATAGGAAAGAGGTAGAGGATATTGAGAGAGTGCAGAGGAGATTTACAAGGATGCTGCCTGGATTGGGAGGCAGGCCTTATGAAGATAGGTTGAGGGAGCTGGGACTCTTCTCACTGAAGAGATGTAGGTTGAGAGGCGACCTGATAGAGGTTTATAAAATGTTGAGAGGAATAGATAGGCTGGACTCTCAGAGACTATTTCCCCGAGCTGAAATGGTCACTACGAGAGGACACAGATTTAAGGTGCAGGGAAGCAAATACAAAGGAGATGTCAGGGGTAGGTTTTTCACTCAGAAAGTGAATGGAACCGACTGCCGTCGGAGGTTATTGAGGCAAACTCACTGGGGTCTTTTAAAAGACTTCTGGATGAGTATATGGAAAAGAATAGGATTAGGGGGTTATAGATAGGTCTGTGGATTGGTAGATGTGATCGGCGCAACTCGTCGATTTTTGTGCTGTTTGTGCTGTATTGTTCTATGTTCTAAGGGGGCAAATAATGGGTGTGAGGCCGGTATGTTGTTGCCAGTGCCAGATGTGGGAGATCTTGGAGGCTACTGGTCTCCCAGACATCCATACCTGTGCTCAGTATGTGGAGCTGCAGTCCCTACAGGACCAGGTTAAGGAACTGGAAATGCAGCTTGAGGACCTTCGTCTCATTAGAGAGAATGAGGAGATAATTGATAGGAGCAATCGGCAGGTGGTCACACCAGGGTAATGGGAAGAAGACATGTAGGTAACTATTAGGAAGGGGAAACCTCGGGTGATGGACAGCACGCCAGTGGATGTCCCCCTTTGTGATAAGTACTCCTGCCTGAGTACTACTGGGGGGAAACAACTCATCCGAGGGAGGCAGCAGTGGCCCGCTCTCTAGAGCTGAGCCAGTACACGAAAAAACTAAGGAAGAGAGAAGCAAGGCAGTACTAATAGGGGACTCCACAGTGAGGGGTTCAGACAGGCGTTTTTGTGGACACAGACAAGAGTCGCAGATGGTGGTTTGTCTCCCTGGAGCTGGGATCTGGGATGTCTCTGGACGCCTCCCAGACATCCTGAAAGGGGAGGGTGAGGAACCTGAAGTTGTAGTTCATATAGGTACTGCAGACATAGGCAGGAAGAGGGAGGCAGTCATGAAAAGGGATTATAGGGAACTGGGTAAGAAGCTGAGAAAGGGGAAAGTGAAGGTCATAATCTCAGGAATGCTGCCTGCACTTCGGGAGAATGAGAGCAGGAATGGAATGAGGTGGAGGATGAATGCGTGGCTGAGGGATTGGAGCAGGAGGCAGGGATTCAGGTTCCTGGATCATTGGGACCTCTTTAGGGGCAAGTGTGACCTGTACAGTAAGGACGGTTGGCACTTGAATTCTACGGGGACTAATATCTTGGCGGGAAGACTGGCTAGGGTTACTGGGGGGACTTTAAACTAGAAAGGCTGGGGGGAGGGAATATTGATGAGACTGAGAACAAGGAGGTTAGCTCCAGGTAGGGAAGGACTGTAGAGAGTATGAGAGGGGGGTTAGACAGGTGGTGGAAAAGGGAAATATCCTGACTGAGGGGCTGAGGTGTGTCTATTTTAACACCAGGAGTGTAGTAAATAAGGTAGATGAGCTTAGGGCATGGATTGCTGCTTGGGAATGTGATGTGGTGGCCATTACAGAGACTTGGATGTCTCAGGGACAGGACTGGGTACTTCAGGTGCTGGGTTTCAGATGCTTCAGGAGGGACAGGGTTGGGGGAAAAAGAGGTGCTGGTGGCACTGTTCATCAGGGACAGTGTCATGGCTGCACAGAAGGTGGATGACGTGGAGGGAATGTCTACGGAGAGTCCGTGGGTGGAAGTTAGGAATAGCAAAGGGTCGATAACTTTGCTGAGTGAATTCTATAGGCCGCCCAATAGTGACAGGGAAGTTGAGGTGCAGATAGGGAAACAGATCCTAGAAAGATGTAGAAATAACAGAGTTTTCATGATGGAGATTTCAATTTCCCAAACATTGACTGGGATATCCCAAAGGTAAGGGGTTTGGATGGGGAGGAGTTTGTTAGGTGTGTTCAGGAAGGTTTCCTGACACAGTATGTCAATAAGCCTATGAGAGGAGAGGCTGTACTTGACCTGGTGCTGGCTAATGAGCCAGGACAGGTGTCGGATTTCTTGGTAGGAGAGCATCTTGGGGATGGAGATCATAATTCTATCTCCTTCACGATAGCAATGGAAAGAGATAGGATCAGGCAGGCTAGGAAGGTGTTTGTCTGGAGTAAGGGGAAATATGAAAACATCAGGCAGATAATTGGATGAATAAACTGGAAGGAGGCGTTCTTGGGGAAAAGTACAGAAGGAAAATGGCGGATATTCAAGGAATGTTTATCTGGGGCTCTGCAAGACAACGTTCTGAGGAGACAAGGAGGTTTTGGTAGGATGCGGGAACCGTGGTGCACAAAGGTTGTGGTGAACCTAGTCAGGAAGAAAAGAAAGGTGTATAAAAGGTTCAGAGAGCTAGGAGATGTTAGGGATCTAGAGGAGTATAAGGCATGTAGAACGGAGCTTAAAAAGGAAATTAGAGCCAGAAGGGGTCATGAGAAGTCTTGGCAGGTAAGATTAAGGAGAATCCCAAGGCCTTCTACAAATATGTGAAAAGTAAAAGGATGAGAAGAGAAGGGATAGGACCTATAAAAGGTGAAGGGGGAAAAGTCTGTGTGAATCCAGAAGAAATGGCAGAGGTGCTTAACGAGTACTTTGCCTCGGTATTCACAGTGGAAAGTGATCTGGGAGGTTGTACTACAGGTTTGCGGAAAACGGAAAAGATTGAGTATGTGGTTGTTAGGAAAGAGGATGCATTAGAACTTTTAAATTCTATCAAGATAGACAAGTCACCAGGACCGGATGGGATGTACCCCAGGTTATTGTGGGAAGTGATTGGAGAGCCTCTGGTGATGATCTTTGCATCGTCCATGGAAACGGGAGAGGTTCCGGAGGATTGGAGGATTGCGGATGTGGTTTCTATTTTTAAGAAAGGGAACAAGGATAGTCCGGGAAATTACCGACCGATGAGTCTGACCTCAGTGGTTGGTAAGCTGATGGAGAGGCTTCTGATGGACAAGATTTATGAGCATTTGGAGAAGTTTAGAATGAACAGAAATAGTCAGCATGGTTTTGTCAAGGGCAGGTCGTGCCTTACGAGCCTAGTTGAGTTCTTCGAAAATGTGACTGAACACATTGACAAAGGAAGAGCAGTGGACGTGGTGTTCATGGACTTCAGCAAGGCGTTTGATAAGGTCCCCCATGCAAGGCTTCTTGAGAAGGTGAGAGGGCATGGGATCCAAGGGGCTTTGGCCTTGTGGATCCAGAACTGGCTTGCCGACAGAAGGCAGAGAGTGGTTGTGGATGGGTCTTTTTCTGCATCGAGGTCGGTCACCAGTGGAGTGCCCCAGGGATCTGTTCTGGGACTCCTGCTGTTTGTCATTTTCATAAATGACCTGGATGAGAAAGTGGAGGGATGGGTTAGTAAGTTTATCGACGATACAAAGGTCGGTGGTGTCAAAAGTTGCAGCAGGACATAGACAGGGTGCAAGACTGGGCGGAGAAGTGGCAGATGGACTTCAATGCGGATAAATGTGTAGTGGTCCATTTTGGCAGGAATAATGGGATGAAGGGGTACAATATCTAGGGTGTGTTGAAGAGCAGAAGAATCTTGGGGTCTGGATCCATAGGACTCTTAATTCGCAGGTGGAGGATGTGGTCAAGAAGGCGTATGGTGTACTGGTCTTCATTTATTGAGGGATCGAATTAGGAGTTGGGAGGTAATAATGCAGCTTTATAAGACCCTTGTCAGACCCCACTTGGAGTACTGTGTGCAGTTCTCATCGCCTCACTACAGGAAGGATGTGGAAGCTATTGAAAGAGTGCAGAGGAGATTTACAAGGATGTTGCCTGGATTGGGAGGCTGCCTTATGAAGATAGGTTGGGGGAGCTGGGACTCTTCTCCTTGGAGAGACGTAGGTTGAGAGGCGACCTGATAGAGGTTTATAAAATGTTGAGAGGAATAGATAGGGTGGATTCTTAGAGGTTATTTCCCCGGGCTGAAATGGTCATTACGAGAGGACACAGATTTAAGATGCAGGGAAGCAAATCCAGAGGGGATGTTGGGGTAAGTTTTTCACTCAGAGGGTGGTGAGTGAATGGAATCGGCTGCTGTCGGTGGTGGTAGAGGCGAACTCACTGGGGTCTTTTAAAAGACTTCTGGATGAGTATACAGGAACTAATGGGATAGGGGATTATAGATAGTTCTGTGGCTTGGTAGGTATAGATGTGAACGTCACAACTCGTGGGCCAAAGGGCCTGTTTGTGCTATAGTATTCTACGTTCTATAATAAACTTAAATAAATTATTCAGCCTCTCGCCGGAAATCTGGTTCTGTAAGATAGAGAGAGCCAAGAAATCGAGCATGATCCTGATCTCTTGGCTCTTGCACAAATTTATTTCTGCATATTGATGGATGTGTCCAATATAAGATGTGATTCCAAGACTGGACAACGATTTCTAAATAATCCATAGTGTTCTAAAAATTATGTTGACAACTATTTTAAGATTGTCAGCTGGGCTCGCATTGTGGCAGAAACATATTGCATGTGATTTAATTTGATTTATTATTGTCACATGTATTAGTAGACAGTGAAAAGCATTGTTTCTTGCGCACTATACAGACAAAGCATATCATTCATAGAGAAGGAAATGAGAGAATGCAGAATGTCGTATTACAGTCATAGCTAGGATGTATAGAAAAATCAACTTAATGCGAGATAGGTTCATTCAAGAAAGAAGCTGTTCTTGAGTTGGTTGGTTTGTGACCTCAGACTTTTGGATCTTTGTTCCCAACGGAAGAAGGTGGAAGAGAATATGTCTGGGTGCGTGGGTTCCTTAATTAGGCTGGCTGCTTCTCTGAGGCAGCAAGAAGTGCAGTAGACAATGTCAACGGATGAGAGGCTGGTTTGAATGATGGACTGGACTTTGTTCATGGTCCTTTGTAGTTTCTTGCAGTCTTGGACCGAGTAGGAGTCATACCAAGCTGTGATACATCCAGAAAGAATGCTTTCTATGCTGCATCTGTAAAAATTGGTAAGAGTTGTAGTAGATATGCCAAATTTCTTAGTCTTCTGAGAAAGTAGAGACATTGGTGAGCTTTCTTAACCATAGTGTCAACATGGGGGGCACCAGGACAGGTTGCTGGTGATCTGGATACCTAAAAACTTGAAGCTCTTGACCACTTTTATTTCATCCTCACTGATGTAGGTAGGGGCATGTTCTCCACTGCGGTTCCTGAAATTGATGACTATCTTCTTTGTTTTGTTGACATTGAGGAAGGGATTAGGACCTGTTTTAGCTAAATAGAATAAGTAATAGCCATTTGCTGGTTCATTCACGGGTGGGTGGCATGGTAGCATAGTGCTTCACAGTACCAGGGATCTGGGTTCGATTCCCAGCTTGGGTCACTGTCTATGTGGAGACTGCATGTTCTCCCTGTGTCTGAGTGGGTTTCCTTTGGGTGCTCCAGTTTCCTTCCACATTCTGAATAACATACTGATTAGGTGCATTGACCCGAGCAGCTGCTGGACTATGTCAACAAGGTGAATTTCACAGTAACTTCATTGCAGTGTTAGTGTAAGTCTTACTTGTGATTAATAGAACAAAGAACAAATAAACTTTACTTTTACTTTATTCTACAGGACAATGCTCTGACTAATCCGTATCAAACTGCTTGGTTTAAATTTCAAACAATGCTTAGCAGTTAACTGTCAGTCACTATGAACTGGTGCATTCTCCATGGCAATTCCTCAACCAGTCAGCACCCTCTTCTCAGACAGAAGAAAACTGTTCTTTCATCGATATTGACGTTCTTGCGATTGTCCTGATGTGTGCAAGACAGGAAGCTTCGACAAAATGTATTTTTTCACCAAATTCAGTACTAGCAAACAATTATTTAATGACAAAGGGAAATACTCTTATCTGCTGTAGCTACAGTTTTGAAGCAATCAAAATCACAACTCATATACTTAGAGCTTACAAACTAATAGTTTTGGTGATGTCTCCAAGCTGTAACTATACTATTGGAACACAGACCTCAGAGCATACTTGAGACAACACAAAGTACAAAGAAATTAGTCTAAAAAGAGAAATTAACTAGCCAGTTTATTTTGTAGTTTGCATCTGCTGGGGATTAATACATTCAAACTGAATTTGTTTACAATGTAATAATACCATAGTCCATTACACTTGACATCTTATTAAACTTCTAAGCAGGTCACTGAAGTATAATTGATTTAATAGAATAGTCAGAGGATCAGTATCTTGGTCCTACAGAAGGATTTACCAATAGTTTGTTCTCAAATTTTACTTTTCAATGTTTAATTACAGTAACTTCTGGAAATGCTTTACCCGAAAGTAGCTGAGCTTTCTGGGAGGCAATTTGAGAGAACAAGTCAAAGTCGGAATTTTCAAATATCTTTTAGCAGAGAAATCCGGAAGCAGGGTACTCGTAAGCTCAAGGGTTGAAATATATGCCTTGCAGAAGTACTTGAGCAAGACAAGCCAGCTCCTGTTTATGCTCATTTTATTGTTGGAAAGAAAATCATTAACAATTTTATATGCACATTTATGCATGTGAAGGGAATAAAATGGCCAACTTGATGGCAAGTTGTGTCTGCAGCTGCCATTTATGTTGACAGTTGGGCACACTTTCAGTCTGCAGTCATGAATCAAAACCAACTCACCTACTGAAGTCCCTACCTGCAGAGATACATAAGCTGTCTTATTTTTATTACAGCAACTTATTTGGAAGCAGCAATATGTTTCCTATCACTTGAAAAGAACTCAGCATTGTTGAGAGCAAACCATCTCCCACAGGTTTGCTGAAAGAATGTGTACTAAGACCAACAGTAGTTAAGATACAGAAAGAATAGAAACAATATTAAATACTTGTTAAAAGCAGCATTGTGTCGCACTAGGAAGTGTAATCCAAGCATTTTGATTTTCTAGAGCAAATTAACATAAAGTAACAACAAGAAATTTAAATGGGAAAATGAAGAAAAAGGAAGAGCAGCTTAAATATATATAAATATTTATATTAGATAGAGAAGATCGACAACTGACAGCATCTCATTGCAGCAACAGCAAGAGAAATGTTGGGAACAAGGGAAACCATCTACATTGTCAGTCTCACAAAAGCATTTGACCATATGAGCAGAAGTGGTCTATTTATGCTGTTGGAGAAAATTGGCTGCCTGCTGAATGTGATCTCCTATTTCCATGACAACATGACGAGTAAGGTCATCTATAAAGCTGCAATTGGAAACCTTCGAGATTTTCAATATGGTCAGAACAGGGTTGTGTTCAGGCACCAATGTGTTTTGGCATATTCTCTTTACGGTGCCATATGCCTTCAGGTTATCTATAAAATGTATCTATTTACATGCTGAACCAATAGAAAGCCATTCAGCCTTACCCACCTAAGATCGAAGGTCCCCCAAGTCCTCATCTAACTCTATGTTGATGATGCCACACTATGATTCCAAACTCAAGAACACCTTGACCATACCTGTAAGCAGTTTGGCTTCATTAGAAAGACAAATGTCATGGTTCAGGATGTTGACATACCATCATTCATCAGCTGTGACAATGTGACATTGCATGTTGCTTATAGCAAGGTCCAATCTCTATTAAAGTCAAAAATCCAGCACAGAGATGGAGAATTTTTCATCAAAAGATCAGGAGCAAAAATCACTGACTTTTTCGAAAAGATAGATTACACTGTTTAAAATAAATTGTCCATGGCAATTGTAGTTTTACATGAGATTCAACTCCAGTCCTAGAGCTTCAAGGTCACCAGCACAGTCTTAGGTACCAGCAAAGCACTCAAAAAAAATAAACTTGTTTTTTTTTTACTTTCCAGCATTGATTAATTTCACTAAGACAGTAACTATCTACAGTATAACTCATGTTTTGCATGTTTGTGTATGTCTGTATATGGGTGGAAAGGTAGAGACCCAGGTTTACCTTTCTAAATATTTTTATATCTTTATGTGGGTGGATTTTTAACACAGCAAAAACTAACCTCTCTTCATTTTAAACACAAGGAAGCATAACAGACTAATTTCTTTAAAATCAGCATGTAAATGGTTAAGCAGACATTAAGTAAATATCTTCATCCTTCTAATTTCACAAAAAGCTTTTACTGTCAGACTTGGAATGGTGTGATTGGTGAGTCAATTTTACTCATCCTTACGTGTGATATCATGACATCAACAGGAATCAGGATGAAAACTCTCACTAGTTGGAATCATAGCTTTTGTGAATTTTGGAGACCAACCATATCAATCCCAGCACATTATTGCAGAAGTAGTAGTGTAGTGTTCTAGGCCTAACCACCTTTGGCTGCTTAGTAAGTGACCTCCTCTCCCTCCATCATAAAGTCAGAAGTGGAATATTCACCAATGGTTGCAATCATGCTCAATACCATTTGCAATTCTTCAGCTACTGAAACAATCTGTGTTCAAGTGTTGCACAACCTGGACAACATTCAAGCTTGGGCTGATAAGTGGCAAGTAGCGTCTATACCAAACAAATGTCAGAAAGAATCTAACCATCTCCTTATGGCATTCAATGGCATTTCCACTGCTGAATTCTCACGCTATTAACATTGGCCAGAAACTTAACTAGACCATCAATATAAATGCCGCAAATACACAGGTCAGAGACTGGTAACTCTGAGGTAAGTAACTTGCCTCCTTTCTATGCCACCTCCACTATCCACAAGATTTGATTTTATTGTTATGTGTATAGTATACCATGAAAAGTATCTTGTGTGTTACAAACAAAGCATACCATTCATACAGAAGGAAACAACAGTGTGCAGAATGTAGTGTTACAGTTGGAGAAAGATCAATTTAATGCGTGATAGGGAAGCATTAAGCAGCAGAGAAGAAGCTGTTCTTGAGTCAGTTGATACATGACCTTAGATTTTTGTATCTTTTTCCCGATGGAAGAAGGTGAAAGAGAGTATATCCGGGATGCGTGAGGTCCTTACTTATGCTGGCTACTTTTCCAAGACAAGGAAAGTATAGACAAAGTCAATGGATAGAAGGCTGGTTCTGGTAGAATACTGTTCGCTTGACTGAATGAGAACAGTTCCAAAACACTCAGGAAGCTTCACACCATCTAGGACAAAGCAGTCTGCTTGATTACCACCCCACCCACCAACTTAAATGTCCTCCCCCCCATTGACAATGCACAGTGTCAGTAGCATGCTCTATATAGAAGATGCATTGCAGCAAATCACCAAAGTTTCTTCTACAGCACCTTTCAAACCCACGACCTCAATCACCAAAAGAACCAATAGGGTTCAGTGGCACAGTGGTTAGCACTGTTGCCTCACAGTGGCAGGGGCCCAAGTTCGATTTCCGGTTCAGTCACTATCTGTACGGAATCTGCATGTTACACCTGTGTCTGCATGCGTTTCCTCCGGGTGTTCTAGCTTCACCAAATCATTGAATCCCTATGGCGCAGAAGACGGTCATTTGGCCCATCAAGCCTGCACCAATAACAATCCCACACAGCCCCTATCCCATAACTCAACATATTTACCTTGCTAATCCCCTGACACTAAGGGTCAATTTAGTATGGCCAATCAACCTAACCCACACATCTTCGGACTGTGGGAGGAAACCCATGCAAACACAGGGAGAATTTGCAAACTCCACATAGACAGTTAGCTGAGGCTGGAATTGAACTCGGTCTCATGTTGTGATGCAGCAGAGCCACCCACTATGTCACCTTTCATCCCACAGTCTGAAAGATGTGCTGATTAATGCATTAGCCATGCTAAATTGTCCCTCAGTGTATCCGAACAGGCGCTGGAGTGTGGTGACTAGGGGATTTTCACAGTAACTTCACTGCAGTGTTACTGTAAACCTACATGAGACACTAATAAACTTAAACAAGGGCAACAGAAGCATGGGAACACCATTTTCAAGTTCTCCAAGCAACACACTATGTTGATTTGGAACTATGCCATTGCTCCTGGATCCAATCCTGAAACTCTCTGCATTTACAGGACTGTGGGTGAGCCCACAACAGACTGACTGCAGCGGTTCAAGAAGACAGCTCAGCACTATCTTCTCAAGGACACTTCAGAACAGGAAACAGATGCTTGCCTTGCTAACAACACCCACATCCCATGGAAGGATAAAAAAAAGTTTGTTAACATTTCAGGTGGACCATTAATATATTATTCATTCATCAATATTATACATTCTTCATGTACTGATAGAATCATCTTCAATGAAGTAAAAATAAATATGATCAGGAATTAATTCAGCAGAGTATTATTGAATACTGTAACAACAGCCTCAGCAGGCCCTTGAATTAATTGCATCTGAAACAGAAATTTTCAAGTTGATAAGATAAACTGTCAAGACAATGGAGTCAAAACTCCAGTTTCATATAAATCTATGCTTTAAAAGGTAACTTTGAATCTTACATTTAATTAAATTTGAAAGAAAAACTTCACTGCCTGACCAATAAGTACTGAGAAAGTTATAGTACCAAACTTCACAAATTAACTTGGATCATTCCAACTTTTTTTTTCTGCAACAACTTGCAATTTCAGTTAAATGTTTCTGAACAAATTATAATGCGCATGCTTATGAGGAGTAGAGGGATTAAATGAAGAAATCACACATTCTGCTTTAATCCCATGACCAGAGTATCCAAACAGTTAATTGTACTTTTTATTGGCAAAATGAGTGAGTACTCAATTTAATCAACTCTATTTCAACTCAAATGCACAGCACATACAAGCCTTTCTAAAGAACATCTTCAATTAAAAATCAGAAACATTAACATTTCAGCAATGTTTAACAATTGTGTCTGAAAGCTTGCTCATTTTCTCCTCCCTCAAACCACCCAAAAAATTGAAACAATAAGGAATTAGTGCAGAGACATATGCTGGTGGTGTTTGAACCACGTGGAAATTTTTGTTTCAAGTCAATGCAATCCTGGGTAAATTAGCCATACTTCAAATGTTTTTGTTGCCTAGCAAGCTCTCTCTCTGCAATCCTTCAGGCATCTAGTGCTCCACAAATAATAGATCAAGAACTGAAATACAGAAACAAAACACAAAAATGGTACTTCACTTACATATTTCCATTCTCTGGTGTTGTATACTTCTGCAATTACAGGAGCAGGACACATTGGTTTGTGCAATGATAGTGCTGTTCGCAATTATTAAGTTATGCATTAGTAACAACGAGGAGAAACTGCAGTTCTAACAGCTTAGGGATCAACTTTTACTAGCCTGCTGTTAGAAACTGACACAAATATGCAAACTTTACACCATATTCACAGACAAAACACTTGCTGTGATGATGCATTGGCCTGTTCATTGAAGAGAGCATTTGCTGTTATCTGATCATGGGGGTTGGGTCAGAGTATGAGACAGACAAATGAATTAAAGTGTTCAGACAAATTCTCCACTGAAGGCGAAAGTGGTGATGACAGTGGCAGTGGAATGGTCTAGCCGTGGGGGAGGGAAAAGAATTTTGATTACTCATTAAGAGCCGCCACAGCCAATCAATGCAGCAATCAAAACAGCTAACCTTAGGCTGACCTGTAGTGTAGATGATCTTCTGCAGATGCACTAGGCCCCATACAGACATAGTAGTGAGTCTATAAATAACCAAACCAGTTAAAGCAGCTTCTTCCTTTTTGATAACTAGCAGCATAAAACAATTGCCAGAGGACTGACAGGTAACATCTGTTTCATCTGTAATTCAGAAACTCCAATAACAAGACCAAAAAAGCAGTAGAACAGGGAAGGCCTTTCTCTGCTTCAACTGTACCAATGAAAGATTATAGTAGTAAGTGGAAGCAATTTCTGAAATTTTAACATGTTTAGCTAATTCCTGTGAATAAGGATTCAAATTATAGTTGTAGGAATGTAAAATAAAAAATTATCAATTCATAGTGAAATCTGAATGCTGTCATCTAGTAAACTTTACAGAATTTTATTGATGAAAATCTGAGAGGAAATGCTTGCTTTAGTATCAGCAGGCCAAAAAAAAAATGAACATGATTTCCTCCAGAGGGAAAAATAAGCAAAACCAATCAGAGAGTTCACAGCCTTAGAAAGTGGTAATAAAAATGGTAATAAATGTCAAATACATCTTGCAGATACTGTCTCCTACATTTTTTCTAAAGATTGCCTGTCTAGCTCTTCTGCCAAAAAAATACATTTTATTTCCCTCCCTGCAGAATATTAAAAAAATGGAAATTAATTTGTTAGCTTTTGTCTTGTTGATTACTGTTGTCAGGAGCTTTTAGCTGTACTGTTAGCACAGTCTCGAGGGTGGAATTCCTCAATGAGAAATTGGAGAAAGTCCAATTTATTCTGTAATTAATAGTATATTCAAAATTTGTGCATATCTATCATTTTGTCAGAAGGTTAATTTGAGATAAAAAAGGAAGTTGCCTATTTTTTGGGAGCGATTACAATGATGAGACGCAGTACAGGAAAGAGCTACAGAATCTGATGAAATGGTGCAACAACAATAATTTCTCCCTCAATGTCAGTAAAATGTAGGAGATAGTCATCAACTTCACTGGAGAACATGCCTCTGCATAAACAGGGATGAAGTAGAAATGGTCAAGAGCTTCAAGTTTCTAGGTGTCCAGTTCACCAACAATCTATCTGGCCTCTCCACATTAAGGTTATAGTTAAGAATGCTCACCAATACTTATACTTTCTCAGGAGGATAAAGAAATTCAGCATGTCTGCTACAACGTGTCACCAATTTCTACAGATGCACTGTAGAAAGCATTCTTTCTGGCTGTATCACAGCTTGGTATAGCTCCTGCTCTGATCAAAACCGTTACAAACTACAAAGGATTGTGAACATTGCACAATGGACTCATCATGCAAACCAACCTCCTATTCAGTGGTTCTGTCTACACTTTCTACTGCCTCGGAAAAACACAGTAAGAAGTCTCACAACACCAGGTTAAAGTCCAACGTGTTTATTTGTAGCAAACGCCATTAGCTTTTGGAACTGGCTGTTCCTTCGTCAGGTGAATGGGAGTTCTAATCACAAACATGGAATATAAAGACACAAACTCAATTTACATGAATAATGATTTGAATGTGAGTCTTTACAGCTAATCAAGTCTTAAAGGTACAGACAATGTGAGTGGAGAGAGCATTATTCGCATGTTAAAAAAATGTGTACTGCTTCCAGTCAGTAAAGTTAGTGACATTTTGCAAGTCTAGGCAACTTGTGGATGTTACAGATAGCGTGACATAAATCCAAGATCCTGGTTGAGACTGTCCTCATGTGTGCGGAACTTGGCTATTAGTCTCTGCTCAGCGACTCTGCGGCGTTGTGAAGGTTGCCTTGGAGAATGCTTACTGGAAGATCAGAGGCCGAATACCCATGACCACTGAAGTGTTCCCCAACAGGAAGAGAACAGTCTTGCCTAGTGATTGTCGAGTGGTGTTCATTCATCCGTTGTCGTGGCATCTGCATGATCTCCTCAATGTACCATGCCTCGGGACATCCTTTCCTGCAGCATATCAAATAAGCAATGTTGGCCAAGTTGCATTAGTATGTACCATTTACCTGATGAATGGTGTTGTCACATGAGATGATTATGCTGGCTGCTTTTCCGAGGCAGCAGGAAGTGTAGACAGGGCCAATGGGTAGGAGGCTGGTTTGAGTAACGGACTGGGCTTTGTTTATAACCCTTTTGTAGTTTCTTGCAATCTTAGGCAGAGCAAAAGCCATACCAATCTGTGATACAACCGAAAAGGATGCTTTCTATGGTGCATCTGTAAAAGTTGGAGAAAGTTGTAGCGGACATATCAAATTTCCTTAGCATCCTGAGAAATTAAAAGGTATTGATGAACTTTCTTAGCTATAGCATTGGTGTGGAGGAACCAGGAAAAGTTGTGGTAATCTTAAATATCCCTAAGATATCTAAATCTTGTCCGAAAGAGATGAGAATGAAGAAATGACAATCCAATTCCAAGTCAGGATAGCGTGGGGCTCGGAGGGAAACTTGTAGGCAGTGGTGTTCCTTTGCATCTGCTGACCTTGTCCTTCAAGATGGTAGAGGTCACGGATTTAAAAGATGCTGTTGAAGGAGCAGTGATGAGTTACTATGGTGTATCTTGTAGATGGTACAGATTTGCTGCTGCTGTGCATTAGTGGAGTGAATGTTAAAGTGATGGATGGGGTGCCAATCAAATAAGCTGCTTTATCCCAGATGGTATCAAGCTTCTTGAGCTTTGTTCACAGAATCACAGAATCCTACAGTGCAGAAGAGGTCCTTCACCCCATTGAATCTGCACTGACGCATGAAAGGTCCTGACCTGCCCAACTAATTCCGCTTACCAGCAGTTGACCCATAGCCTTTGAATGTTACGGAATGCCAAATTCTCATCCAGGTACTTTTTAAAGAATGTGAGGCATCCTACCTCCTCCATTCTCCAAGAAAGCACATTCAGACCATCACCACCCTCTGAATAAAAAGGTTTTTCCTCAAATCCCCCCAAACTTCCCACCCCTCACTTTTAACTTGTGTCCCTTTGTAACTTGTTTCCCTTCAACTAAGAGAAACAGCTGCTCCCTATCCACCCTGTCCATACTCCTCATAATCTTGAACACCTTAATCAGATTGCCCTTCAGTTTTCTCTGCTCCAGAGAAAACAAGCCAAACCTATCCAACCTCTCCTTATAACTTAGATGCTCCATCGCAGGCAACAGCCTGGTGAATCTCCTCTGCATTCCCTCTAGTGCATTCAAGTCCTTCCTATAATGTGGCGACCAGAACTGCACACAGAATTCCAACTATGGCCTCATCAAAGTTCTATACAACTCCATCGTAACCTCTCTGCTTTTGGAATCTGTACCCAGCTTGATAAAGGCTAGTGTGCTATATGCTTTTTTCACCACCCTATTAGCCTGCCTTTCCGCCTTCAGAGATCAATAACCAAACGTGCCAAGATTCTTTGTTCTTTGGAACATCCCAGTGTTCGACCTGATGGAAATGTTCCATTTCCCACTTATCCACCCATTTGAGCACCTTGGCTATATCTTCCTGTAACCCAAGACATTCAACCTCACTGTTAACCACCAGGCCAACCTTTGTGTCATCAGCAAACTTACTGATCCTACCTCCCATATAGTCATCTATGAAGGGGTTGCGCTCATCAGGCAAATGGAGATTATCCCGTCACACATGACTTAAGCCGTGTAGATGATAGACAGGCTTTGGGGAGTCAGGGAGTTACTCCCTGCAGAATTCCCAGCCTCTCTGATCAGCTCTTGTAGTCAGAAGATTCATATGACTGGTCTAGTAAGACATGTATATACCTAGTTATAGTTTATCAATCCTGTGTGTGAGAGATTGGCATATTTGCATAAAGGAGCCAGAAATACATCAAAATATCAATCCCCTTCCTCAGAACATGTTGATCACTCACCCACCATCCTGCCTACATTAAAACTGAAAGCTGGCAGGTTGAAGTCATTATTTTAAGACTTTAACCTCCCTCTCACCTCATTTGTCTTTTTGTCGCTATTCATCTGAAGAGAAATACTGCCAAAGGTATCGAGAGACAGTATTATTTCCATTTCTTATTACGAGAGAAAATAACCAATATTGACAAAGATAGTACAAAATAGTATGTACAACATGTTCAGTGGACAAATCTTTAATTTTTCACCAGATTGCAAACTATAGTAAATATCGTTGGACCTTCCGCAAGGTCTAACGTATTGTGTAAATCCTTTGTATGTAGAAACACACACACACACATATATATATACCTGTAGCTCGTTATAGTCATGGTATAGAGATGCCGGTGTTGGACTGGGGTAAACACAGTAATAAGTCTCACAACACCAGGTTAAAGTCTAACCAGTTTATTTGATAGTAATCCCATAAGCTTTCAGAAACCGTGTTCCTTCGTCAGGTGTGTGAAAGGTTCTGATCAGAGAAAGGCACATAAAGACAGATACAGTTTATAAAACAATCCTTCTGTAAACTGCATGTGTCTTCATATGTGTTTCTCTGATCAGAACCTTCCATACACCTGACGAAGGAACGCCGTTTCCGAAAGCTCGTGGGATTACCATCAAATAAAATGGTTGGACTTAAACCTGGTGTTGTGAGACTTCTTACTGTGCTCATTATAGTAACAGACTCCAATGGAAACATTCTGCATCCATTTTTCATAAAAAACTAAACTTTTGCTTGCTACTGCAAAAATCAAGAAACAATCATTCTTCTACGATGTATGTGAAAGCTTTACAGAAAGCTGCACTATTTTCACACAGCCCATCCAAGGCTAGCAGCAGTCATGATGTCTGGAATAGCTTTAAATCAGCAGAACAATGGCAACAGTTCAAGTCCATCATAAATTCTCAGTCTTAGATACTTGCACATCATCATTTGAAAGAAACAAAATGGTAAAAACTATCTGCACATTAAAAAACAATGTTGATAGTGGATCCAATTCCATTTTCTTCAAACATTTTTGTACAAAGTTGCAAGCTACAAAGTAGAAAATAAAAACATCCTCTTTTGAAAGGTCACATTGCTAACACTGCAGGCAGCAAGCCCAATAGTCCCCCTTTCCACTAAAGCACTTGAGACAACACTAACATTCCCTATGCCCAAGAACACTCATTTAACTGAGTTAACACAGCTGCACAGACTAAACAGAGCAGAAATTTCCAGACATGCATCTCAACTGAACCCAAACTGTCTGCTTGAAATGGTAATTTTGCTTTGTTCTATATCTGTTGATTCAACATCACAATTAAATTGAGCAAACAGAAGGAAGTGGTTCAGAAATACAGATCAGTTGAGGCAAGTTGTGCGTACGATTGTTGCTTAATAAAACTATGTATTATAACCAAAAAAGGGGAATGCAGATAATTACCTATTATACATTAAATCTGTTTAATGGCATACACTCCCAATACCTTTCATGCAAAGCTTGCTTCCATGTGTAAATTCATTATTGTGCTTGTTAACTCTTTAGTTGATGCCATGATATAAATTTTCACACCCTATATCACATGCAGTAGTCTTATTAACAATCTATTAGACTCAGTGAATAAATATAACAGAATTTACCTGCTGGATTTTTCTTCTGGTACATCTTATTCACATACCTGACCTCCTCAGCTAATCACTTTCCTTCTGTACACATGATGTAGAGATGCCAGCATTGGACTGGAGTAAGCACAGCAAAAAGTCTCATAACACTCAAAGTCCAATAGGTTTATTTGGTAACACAAGCCACAAGCTTTCAGAGTGCTGCCCCTTCATCAGGTGAGTGGGAGTTCTCTTCACAAACAGGGCATATAAAGAAACAAACTCAACTGATTTCCAACTGTGCATCCCAGGTCTTCCTCTTTCTGCCCTCTCTTAGCCTCCCTCCAACTTTGAGTCCAGCTAGGTCATCTAAGTTGTAGTGGAGGAACACGTGGCGAACAGTGACTACAATTCCATAAGTTTTTGGATACTCATGAAAAAGGACAAGTGTTGACCTGGGGTTAGGGTGCTAAACTAGAGAAGGCAAACTACAGCTGCATTAGGCAGGATATGAAGGCTGTTGTTTGGGAGAGGCTGTTGAAGGATAAATCCACATCGGCATGCGGGAGTCTTTAAAGGAGCAGTTATTCGGAGTGCAGGACAGGCATATGACAGCGAAAAGAAAGGACAGGAAAAGCAGGATTTGGGAATGATGGATGATCAGGGAAATTGGGAGTCTAATCAAAAAGAAAATGGATCTAAGCAACTAAAAATAGATGAAGCACTTTAAGAATACAGAAAAAGTAGAAAAGAGGGAGTTAGGGAGGGCAAAAACGGGTCACGAAATGTCCTTGCGGGTAGGATTAAGGAAAATCCTAAGACATTTTATATATATATCATGCCTGTACCTAAGAAAAACCAAGCCTTAATGACGATCAGCCAGTAGCTCTGACATCCATCATTATGAAGTGCTTCGAAAGCTAATCATGGCACGAATCAGTTCCAGCCTCCCAGACTACCAGGATCCACTACAGTTTGCCTACCGCTGCTACAGATTCACAGCAGATGCCATCTCTCTGATCCTGTATTCAACCCTGGAACATCTGACATATGTCAGACTCCTACTTTTTCACTACAGATCAGCCTTCAACGTTGTTATTCCCATGAAACTCATCTCTAAACTCGGTGGCCTGGGCCTCGGCACCTCCCTTTGCAACTAGTTCCTAAACTTCCTTACTCACAGACCACGATCAGTAAGGATAGGCAACAACACCTCCTCCACGATCATCCTCAACATCAGTGCCCCACAAGGCTATGTTCTCAGCCCTGTACTATATTCCTTATACACCTATGACTGTGTAGCCAAATTCCTCTCCAATTCAATTTTTAAGTTTGCTGATGACACCACAGTAAGTGAGTCAAATCTCAAACAATGATGAGTCAGAGTAAAGGAATGAGAGAGAGAATTTGGTGAACTGATGCGGTAACACTAATCTCTCCCTCAATGTCAACAAAATGAAGGAGCTTGTCATCCACTTCACAAAGCATAAAGGAGAACATGCCCCTGTCTACATCAATAGGGACGAAGTAAAAAGAGTCTAGAGCTTCAAGTTTTTAGGTGTCCAGATCACTAACAACCTGTCTTGATCACCTCATGCTGAAACTACAGTTAAGAAAGCCCACCAACGCCTCTATTTTCACAGAAGACTAAGAAAATTTGGCATGTCAGTGACGACTCTCACCAACTTTTACAGATACACCATAGAAAGCATTCTTTCTGACTGTGTCACAGCTCAGTATGGCTCCTGCTCTGCCCAAAACCAGAAGGAACTACAAAAGGTCATGAAAGTAGCCCAATCCATCACACAAAACAGCCTCCCATCTACTGACTCTGTCTACAATTCCTGCTGCCTTGGCAAAGCAGCCAGCATAATTAAGGACACTTCGCACCCCAGACATTCTCTCTTCCACCTTCTTCTGTTGGGAAAAAGATGAAAAAGTTTGAGGTCACGTACCAATGAACTCAAGAACAGCTTCTTTCTGTTTGAATGGACTTACTTTGCATTAAGTTGATCTTTCTCTGCATCCCAACTATGATTGTAACAGTACATTCTGCATTCTGTCATTTCCTTCTCTATGAATGGTGTGTTTTGCCTATATATTACACAAGAAAAAATACTTTTCACTGTATGTTAATACATGACAATAATAAATTGAATCAAAAAAAACAAACACATGTTAGGAACAAGAGGGTAGGTAGAGAGAGTTGGTCCATTCAATGACAAAGGAGGGAAATTATCCATTGAACCAAAGGAAGTGGGTGAGATCCTTAATGAATACTTTGTATTGATATTCACAAAGGAGAGGGACATGTTGACTAATAGTGTCTTGGAGAGGTAAGTAAATCCTTTAGAGCAAGTCATCATTACGAGAGAGGAAGTGTTAGGTGTATTAAAAAGCATTAAAGTAGACAAATAACCAAGGCCAGATGGCATCTATCACAAATTTCTGAGGGAGACAAGCAAGAAAATTGTTGGGCCTTTAACAGAAATCTTTGTTTCTTCATTGGTAACAGGTGAGGTCCCAGAGGACTGGAAGATAGCCAACATTGTTCCATTATTTAAGAAGGGTAGCAATAATAACCCAGATAATTATAGGCCAGTGGTGTCAGTGATAGTGAAATTGTTGGAGAAGATTCTTAGGGATAGGATCTATACACATTTGGAACTGAATGATCTTATTAATGATAGACAGCATGGTTTTGAATCACAGAATCCTTACCGTGCAGAAGAAGGCCATTTAGTCTATTGAGTCTGCACCAACCACAATCCCACCCAGGCCCTATTTCCGTAACCCCACATATTTATCCTTCCAATCCCTAAATTGACACTGGGGTCAATTTAGCATGGCCAATCCACCTAACCTGCACATCTTTGGACTGTGGGAGAAAGCCGAAGCACCTGGAAGAAACCCATGCAGACACAGGGAGATCGTCAAACTCCACACAGACAGTGACCCGAGGTCAGAATTGAACCTGGGTCCTTGGCGTTGAGAGGCAGCAGTGTAAATGCCACTGTCCCACCCTGTATAGATTTTGCACGAGGGAGGTCAATTCTTACTAATTTGACAGAGTTTTTTGAGGAGATGAAAATAATTATTGACAAGGAAACGGCTATGAATGTTATCTACATGGATTTTAGTAAAGAATTTGACAAGATCTCTCATGGTCAGTTGGCACAGAACATTAAATCACACAGGATCAAGGGTGAACTAACTAGATGGATTTAGAACTAGCTTGGTCAAAGAAAGAAGTCTCACAAAACCAGGTTAAAGTCCAACAAGTTTATTTGATAGTAAACCCACAAGCTTTCAAAACGCTGTTCCTTTGTCAGGTGAGTGATATAGATAGGATGCAAGACTGGGTGGAGAAGTGGCAGATGGACTAACCCTTCCCCCTCAATGATCTCAGGCAGAGTGGCATCAGACCTCCCTACCCCACCACTGATCTCAAGCAGAGAACCGTCGGACACTCAACACTTACCTCCTCACTAACTGGAGAGTCTGCATCAGAGTTTTGTGGAGCATGTCTGTTGCGCCCCAATTCGGGACGGGCAAACACAGTGGTAAAGGAGGAAGTGCCAGTAAGGTTGGGCGTGCAGTCCATTAAGTCAATTTAAATGCATTTAAATGGTCATAGCACTCGTTTCAGGCACAGTCCCGATTGCAGCCATTTTCAGGCTGGGCAACCAGTCCGGACGCAGGCGCAGATTGCGCTACTCACCTTACACTCGACTTTATCAAACTTTCGCCACCCGAAAACAGGCACAACTTGATAGCAAAATCAGGCCCATTGTGTCCAATTTTGGTCGCCACACTACCAGAAGGTGGCTTGGCAAGGATACAGAAAAGGTTTACGAGAGTGTCGCTTGGTATGGAGGTATTAGCTACAATGAGAATTTGAATAAACTGGGATTGTTCTCCCTGGAAAGACTAGGCTGAGGGCAACCTAATAGAAGTTTATCAAATCATGAACAGTTGGAAGCTTTTTCCCAGGGCAGAAGTGACAATTATAAGAGGACACAAGTTCAAGGTAAGGAGAGAACGGTTCAATAGAGATATGCAGAGGAAGTTTCTTTTTACAAGTTGGGTGGTGGCAGCCTGACATGCACTGCCAAGTGAGGCAGTTAAAGCAGCTTTTCTGGATAGGCACATGAACAGGTGAGGAATACAGGGATACAGGTGGTTGCTCTAAGTAGGACAACGTAATTGGCACTGGCTTGGTGGGCTAAAGGGCCTGTTCCTCTCCTATACTGTTCTTTGTATATCTTTGCTCTGTTCAATCTCCATTTTAATTTTTTTCTTCAGCTATTTCCCCATCACATATGCTGCCTGAAGTTGCCATATTTGAAATAATTCCCCTTTTTCCCAACATTGTTAGAACTTTCTCCCACCAACTGTTCCCAAGGCCTTTAGCTCTCCAATGACCCTTGGCTATGTACTTCTTTTCTTTCATGGGATGTAGGAGTTGCTGGCAAGCCCACCATTTGTTGACCAACCTTAAATGCCCTTGAGAGCATATAAGAGCCAACCACATTGTTGTGGATCTGGAGCTATATGTAGGCCAAACTGAGTAAGGATAGCAGATCTTCTTTCAAAAGAACATTAGTGGATCAAATAGGTTTTTGTAACAAACAATGGGTAATTTCATGGTTACCATTACAGAGACTAATTTTCAATTCAAGATTTATTAATGATTCAAACTTAAATTTCACCAGAGGGAAAGCGGTGGCCTTAGAAAACTGAAAGTAGGGAACAAACTAGATGACAGGATATAACTAGTAAAGTGCTGCAGGCATCAGTACAGTCTATATTAATGACTCAGTTTTCTGTCTATTAACCAGTTCTCAATCCATGTTAATGTATTTTTTGTAGTTTTGAATTCTAATCTCATGTAACATCCTCTTGTGCTGCATCTTACTGAGTGCCATCTAGAAATCCAAATATATTGCATCCACTATTGCAGGCTATCCAAATTTGCTGACAATGCACAGTTAGAACATAGAACATAGAACGTAGAACATTACAGCACAGAACAGGCCCTTCGGCCTTCGATGTTGCGCCGACCAAAATAAAAAGCAATGCCCCCCCAAACTAAACCATTCCCTTCTCTTCCATATACTTATCAACTAAGCTCTTAAACGCCACCAAACTTGGCGCATCTACAACTGCTGCAGGCAGGGCATTCTACTCCCGAACCACCCTTTGGGTAAAGAAAACCAGGTGGGAAAACAAATGTTTATGAAGAAAAGCTGCAAAGATATAAGTCGGTTAAGTGATTAGGCAAGAATGTGGCACATTAAATAAAAATGTGGAAATGTGAGATAATCCACTTTGGTAAAAAAGATGCAAAAGCTAATTTTTTTTTAAGTTTGGAGACTAGTGAAGTTGGTGTTCAGAGAATTCAATGAAGAGTGCAGGAGACCATGCTAGGAACAGTATCAGAGGCATACCCAACGATGCCATGCCAATCTAGTGAAGTTACAGTGCACAATGATTCACAGAAGGATGGAGATGATTTGAGCCCATGCTGTGTGACTGTGGGAATGGAAGTAGAGGCTCAAGATACAGCGAAACCCAGAAGCTGCAAATCTCATTGATGAGAGTGCAAACTCTGATTTTCAACGTACTTTAATAAATTTAAATTTAATTAAATACTCCCATTGCTTTATATACACCCCCCCCGCGTATTTTCAAAGCTTGCTGATGTGATGTCGTACTGGCAAGGTCTACAATGAGCTGACCCAGATGTGAACCTGTCATGGGGATTGCCGCACCCCCCCACCCTACCAGGACTCTCCCTTGGCACAGGTTGGCATCCTAACACTTTGTCATTTTTCGGTAAGATTCTGCCCAAGATGTGGTTCCACAAATATGCCTATTCTCAGTGATGGGGGAGCTAGCACATCAGAGCAAAATACAAAGCATTTGCAATTATCTTCAACCAGAAGTGTCGAGTTAGTGATCGATTTCGGCCTCCTCCTGAGGTCCCCAGCAACACTAATGTAAGGGTTTGACCAATCCAATTCACCCCACATGTTGACAAAAAATTTATTAGGAATGGGCGATAAATACATAGAACATAGAACACTATAGCACAAACAGGCCCTTCGGCCCACAAGTTGCACCGATCACATCTATACCTACCAAGCCACAGACCTATCTCTAACCCCCAATCCCATTAGATCCCATATATCCAACCAGAAGTCTTTTAAAAGACCCCAGTGAGTACGCCTCCACCACCACCAATGGCAGCCGATTCCATTCACTCACTACCCTCTGAGTGAAAAACTTACCCCTAACATCCCCTCTGTACTTGCTTTCCTGCACCTTAAATCTGTAGATTCTCATAGAGAATCCACCCTATCCATTCCCCTCAACATTTTATAAACCTCTATCAGGTCGCCTCTCAACCTTCATCTCTCCAGGGAGAAGAGTCCTAGCTCCCTCAACCTATCTTCATACGGCATGCCTCCCAATCCAGGCAACATCCTTGTAAATCTCCTCTGCACCCTTTCAATTGCTTCCACATCCTTCCTATAGTGAGGCGACCAGAACTGCGCACAATACTCCAAGTAGGGTCTGACAAGGGTCTTATAAAGTTGCAACAATACTGGCCTTGCCAGGGAAAATCTCTCCCAACCCAATAGCATTCCCTTTTTCCCAGTAGCATTCCCTTTTTCCCAACCCAGAACCACTTTCTGAGATCAACAAATATGTTAGATATACTCCCAAAATCAAACAGAGAGGTGGAGTCATTTTGCGACTTCAGAGTAAGCGCAAGGCTTACGTTACAATGGAGCGGGTCAGTGGTTGGCACTGCTGTCTCACAGCACCAGAGACCTGAGTTCAATTCAGGAATTGGATCACTGTCTGGGTGGAGGTTGCACATTCTCCTCATGTCTGCGTGCTCCAAAGACATGCAATTTAGATGGATTTGTCATGATAATTTGTCCCTTAATGTCAGGGGGGTTAACAGTGTAAATATGTGGGATTACTGGAATAGGGTCTGGATGGGATTGGTGTAGATGTAGATTTGATGGATCAAATGGCTTTCTTCTGCACTGTCGGGTTTCTGTGATTTTTATGATTAACATTGCAGTGAAGTTATTGTGAAAATTATCTAGTTGACACACTCTGACTCCTGTTCGAGTACACTGAAGGAGAATTAACATGGCCAATGCACCTAACTAGTACGCCTTTTGAACTGGGAGGAAACCAGAGCCCCTGGAGGAAACCCACACAGGCACAGAAAGGATGTTCAGACTCCACAGAGACAGTGACCCAAGCAAGGAATTAAACCTGCCACTGTACCACCATACTGCCTCAGCTAAAATGGCCATCAAATATCTGGATGTTTCAAATTCAAAGGCAGCTGACTGGCAGAGCCCAAGAGGTTTATTCCATGCTGACACCAGATGCAAGAATGAATTGTGAACGAATTAAAGCTGCCATTTTCAGTGCCTATGAGTTAGCCCTGAAAGCATATTATCATAATTCCAGAATGCCTGTAAGAAATCCACAAAAACCTACCTTGAGTTTGAATGGCTGAAGCAAATTGTATTTGATCGATGGGTAAGGTGCTGAAAAATCCCATGCATCTACAAGGGATTGCGGGAGTTAACAGTGTTAGAGGAATTTATAAATTGCTTATTCTCCAAGCTGAGGGCAGACTTGGAGGAACAGAGAATCCTCATAGTCCAGGATTCCACAGTCACAGAAAACAACTGCAATCTCACCTGTAGGCCTGGAAACTCAGGAAGACCCTTTCCAAACCATTACCATTGGAAAGATAAGCAGGATGACCTCGGTAGAAAATGTTTGCACCCAGGAAAGAAAACACAAAATAGGATGTGAGCAGCTCTTATACCCTGAAAGGAGAACGCATGGAGACCTGTATGTTCCCATTGTAATAAGATAAGACATACAACCTAAGTGCTGGAAATTGCAAGGAAAGTCTGGAGGCCTAATAGGGGTCGATATGAATAGCTTCCCAAAGAACATCCCTATCGATAGCAAGGCAGAGCAGGCAAAGATTCTCTTTACAGAAACTTACTGATTGGAATTTATACCTATCCCATTCCCTTACCCCACAAGCCACCCTCACTGCAATTCCCCTGCCCCAACCCCTATGTCACCTCAGCAAGAAACGGCTAAGCTCAGCCTTCAAGACTATTATTCCTACGAGACTCCTCTCCAAACTTTGTGGCCTAGGGCTTGGCTCCTCCCATTGCAACTGGATCCTAGACTTCCTAACTCACAGACCACAGTCAGTAAGGATAGGAAACAACTGTGCTTCTGTCTACATCAATGGAGACAAAGTAGAAATGATCGACAGCTTCAAGTTTTTAGGTGTCCAGATAACCAACAACCTGTCCTGGTCCCTCAATTCCAATGCTATAGTTAAGAAAACCCACCAACACCTCTACTTTTTCAGGAGACTAAGGAAATTTGGCAAGTCGGCTACAACACTCACTAACTTCTACAGATGCACCATAGAGAGCATTCTTTCTGATTGTATCACAGCTTGGTACAAGTCCTGCCTTGTCCAAGAATGCAAGAACTATTAAGGGTCATGTATGAAGTCCAGTCCATCACGCACACCAGCCTTCCATTCCACTGACACTATCTACACTTCCTGCTGGCTTGGAAAAGCAGCCAAAATAATTAAGGATCACACGTACTCCCAAAATATTCCCTTCCACCTTCTTCCATCAAGAAAAAGATACAAGAACATAGAACATAGAACATTACAGCACAGAACAGGCCCTTCGGCCTTCGATGTTGCGCCGACCAATATAAAAAGCAATGCCCCTCCAAACTAAACCATTCCCTTCTCTTCCATATACTTATCAACTAACCTCTTAAACGCCACCAAACTTGGCGCATCTACAACTGCTGCAGGCAGGGCATTCCACTCCCGAACCACCCTTTGGGTAAAGAACCTACCTCTGATATCCGTCCTATAACTATCACCCCTTAATTTAAAGCTGTGTCCCCTCGTGCTAGCTTTCTCCATCCTAGGAAAAAGGCTATCACTGTCCACCCTATCTAACCTCTAATCATCTTATATGCTTCAATAAGGTCCCCTCTTAGCCGCCTCCTTTCTAACGAAAACAACCTCAAATCCTTCAACCTCTCTTCATAGGACCTGCCCTCCATACCAGGCAACATCCTGGTAAACCTCCTCTGTACCCTCTCCAATGCCTCCACATCTTTCTTATAATGTGGGGACCAGAACTGCACACAATACTCCAAGTGCGGCCGCACTAGAGTTTTGTACAGTTGCAACATGACGTTGCGGCTCCGAAATTCAATCCCCCTACCAATAAAAGCCAAGACTCCATATGCCTTCTTAACAACCTTCTCGACTTGACTGCCTACTTTCAGGGATCTATGCACATACACACCAAGATCCCTCTGTTCATCTAGACTGCTAAGAATCCTACCATTTGCCCTATACTCTACACATTTATTATTTCTGCCATAGTGCATTACCTCACACTTTTCCACATTAAACTCCATTTGCCACCTCTCGGCCCAGCTCTGCAACTTGTCCAAGTCCCTCTGCAAACTATAACACCCCTCTTCACTATCTACCACTCCACCGACTTTAGTGTCATCTGCAAATTTACTAATCCATCCTTCAATACCCTCATCCAGATCATTTATAAAAATTACAAACAGCAGGGGCCCCAAAACAGACCCCTGAGGTACACCACTTGTCACCGAACTCCAAGATGAATATCTCCCATCAACCACCACCCTCTGTCTTCTATCTGCTAGCCAATTCCTAACCCAATTAGCTAAATCACCCTCTATCCCATACATCTGCATTTTCTGCAGAAGTCTTCCATGGGCCACCTTATCAAACGCCTTACTAAAGTCCATATATACCACATCAACCGCCTTACCCCCATCCACCTCTTCAGTCACTTTTTCAAAAAAAAAAGTCTGAGGATACATGCCAACTGATTCAAAAAACAGGTTCTTCCTTGCTGCCATTAGACTTTTGAATGGACTTCTTTTTATTAAGTTGATCTTTCTTTACATCCTAGCTATGACTGTAACACTATGTTCTGCACTCTCTCCTTTCCTTCCCTATGTACAGTACACTCTGTCTGTGTAGTGCGCAAGAAACAATACTTTTTGCTGCATGTTAATACATATGACAATAATAAATCAAATCAAATCCTTGATTGGTCTAGGCAGTAACTTCATTGCAAATTTAAATGGGGGTGACAAGTGGAAAAAAGGGGGGTGGTTAGGCCAATGCAGATGGCATCCCCTTCTGCTGTACTTGCTTTCTATGCACAATCAATTGAGTTTCAGCATTATTGTCAGCATCACTACTTAAATGAAAATGATGCTGAACAAGAAAAAAAACATAAACAAGCAGCTTTCATTGCCTGGCAGAACAAGCTAAGGTCACAAACCACAAGGCAGTTTCCCAACAGCTCAAGGCTAAAGCCCAAAGACAAATCAGGAAGATAAAGGATTTGTCGTGGTGAGATAAAGCCCAAAAGACCCAACAATATGCTATCATAACATGCAAACTGTTTTTGAAGCCACAAGAACTATCATCTATGGACCAAAAAATCCCCTTCACTCTCAGGTTGGTATTTCTCTTCTTTAGGATAACAATGCCATCCATCAATGCTGGAAAAAACATTTTAAATAATTCATCAATATTTTGCAAGCGTTCCCTAGTATCCTGTGATGGAATCCATGAGTGAACCACAATTAGCGGGAAAGTTGCAACAAGCAAGGGTATCCTACTCATGGGTCCAAAGATCTGCAGCTTAAGGTTCAGTCTATTCTGTCACAGAAAAACTCATGGCAGAAACTCATGACCCTGAGTAGATGCCATCCTTAAATCGAGGGCCAGCTGACAAATCTCAATCGTCAACAAAACAATGGAGTAGGATGGATGTGTTAACAACAGTGGTATTAAGCCTCACTTACACAATAACAGTCTGCTTACCAACGTTTAGGTTCTTTCAGGATCACTTGGCTCATAACTTTATTACAGCTTCTGCACAAATACAAAAAAATAACTGAGATGAGGTGAGAGTGGCTGCCTTTCACATCAAGGCAGAATTTGACTAAGTGCGTCATGGATTTTAAATGATTAGCAAGAGAACCGGAGACAACTATTTCATCAGGAGTTTAAACTAGTAAATGACGGGTGTGTGTGTGTGTGTGTGGTGGCTTTCAGGGAATTCAGTACAACTTCAAAAACAGGCAACAGGACAGAGGGCAAAGGAACATAGAACATTACAGCACAGAACAGGCCCTTCGGCCTTCGATGTTGCGCCGACCAATATAAAAAGCAATGCCCCTCCAAACTAAACCATTCCCTTCTCTTCCATATACTTATCAACTAACCTCTTAAACGCCACCAAACTTGGCGCATCTACAACTGCTGCAGGCAGGGCATTCCACTCCCGAACCACCCTTTGGGTAAAGAACCTACCTCTGATATCCGTCCTATAACTATCACCCCTTAATTTAAAGCTGTGTCCCCTCGTGCTAGCTTTCTCCATCCTAGGAAAAAGGCTATCACTGTCCACCCTATCTAAACCTCTAATCATCTTATATGTTTCAATAAGGTCCCCTCTTAGCCGCCTCCTTTCTAACGAAAACAACCTCAAATCCCTCAGCCTCTCTTCATAAGACCTGCCCTCCATACCAGGCAACATCCTGGTAAACCTCCTCTGTACCCTCTCCAATGCCTCCACATCTTTCTTATAATGTGGGGACCAGAACTGCACACAATACTCCAAGTGCGGCCGCACTAGAGTTTTGTACAGTTGCAACATGACGTTGCGGCTCCGAAATTCAATCCCCCTACCAATAAAAGCTAAGACTCCATATGCCTTCTTAACAACCTTCTCGACTTGACTGCCTACTTTCAGGGATCTATGCACATACACACCAAGATCCCTCTGTTCATCAAGACTACTAAGAATCCTACCATTAGCCCTATACTCTACACATTTATTATTCCTGCCATAGTGCATTACCTCACACTTTTCCACATTAAACTCCATTTGCCACCTCTCGGCCCAGCTCTGCAACTTGTCCAAGTCCCTCTGCAAACTATAACACCCCTCTTCACTATCTACCACTCCACCGACTTTAGTGTCATCTGCAAATTTACTAATCCATCCTTCAATACCCTCATCCAGATCATTTATAAAAATTACAAACAGCAGGGGCCCCAAAACAGACCCCTGAGGTACACCACTTGTCACCGAACTCCACGATGAATATCTCCCATCAACCACCACCCTCTGTCTTCTATCTGCTAGCCAATTCCTATCCAATTAGCTAAATCACCCTCTATCCCATACATCTGCATTTTCTGCAGAAGTCTTCCATGGGCCACCTTATCAAACGCCTTACTAAAGTCCATATATACCACATCAACCGCCTTACCCCCATCCACCTCTTTAGTCACTTTTTCAAAAAACTCAATGAGGTTAGTAAGGCACGACCTACCCTTCACAAAACCATGCTGACTATCCCCAATCAATTCATTTCTCTCTAAATAACTATAAATCCTATCCCTAATAATTCTCTCCAATACTTTGCCCACAGTCAGGAATGGGCACTACAGTGTGCAGTAATGCTGCCCCAGAGTAGAAGGGATGTGGGTTAAATTCTGGCCTTGGGCAACTTTTTCCTAATGTCTACATAGGTTTTCTCTGAGTGCTGCAGTTTCCTCCTGCAGACCAATGATGTGCAGGTTAGGTGAATTAACCATGCTAAATTTGCAGGGTTACGGGGATAGAACAGAGGTGTGGGCCTGTGTTGGATGTTCTTTCAGAGAGTTGGTGCACACTCACACTCTGAACAGCCTCATTTTGCTCTGCAGGGATTCTTTGGAATTCTACTTCAGGTACAGCAGGTAATAGCAAATTTATTAGAAATATATAAATTAAACCAGAAGGCAGAAATAATAACAAAAAAATTACAGCACAGGAAAGGCCCTTCAGCCCTGCACTGATCATGCAGCCCATTTGAACTAAAACTCCCTACCTTCTGGGGACCATATGCCTCTATTCCCATCCTATTCGTGAATTTGTCAATTCGCCCCTGAAACGTCATTATCATATCTGCTTCCACTGTCTTCCCCGGCAGCAAATTTTAGGCATTCACCACCCTCTGTGTAAAAAACTTGCCTCATACATCTCCTTTAAATATATGTTCCCTTGTAACTTAAATTTATGCCCCCTAGTAATTGACTCTTCCACCCTGGGAAAAAGCTTCTGACTATCCACTCTGTCCATGCCCCTTATAATCTTGTAGGCTTCTTTCAGGTGAATAAAGCATCAGCTCTGAGGAACAAATGAGAACGTATGGTCCAAGAGTTCGATGTACATATACACAGAATATGAGTAATAAATTAAATGAGCTGCAGTACAAATTCAAATTTAAGATTATGATATAGTAGTTATTACTGAAATGTGGCTGCAGGATGGTTGAAACTGGAAACTATACCAGGTTATAATGTTTATAGGATAGATATTGAAAGTGGCACAGGAAGTGAAATAACCTTACTGATTAGAAACGAAATCACTTCAATGGTGAGGGAGGATAAAATGAGGGGAAAGCATCAAATGAAGATCATGTGGGCGGAACTGAGGAACAGTGAATCTATGAATAGATGTAAAGGGGTATGACATAGTTGGCATTACAGAGAAGTGCTCCAAGATGACCAAGAATACTAACTAAACATTGAGGGCTATTCAATGTTTAGGAAGGACAGACAGAAAGGAAAACATGGAGTTGTACTGTTGAGTAAACAGATATTGATATGATATTGAAGAAAGATATTAGCGTGGAGTCTGTAGGGGTCGAGTTAAGAAACAAACAATAAGGGGCAAAAATTTGGCAAAAAAACTGCCAAACTACAGTGGTAATGTTGAGAAAAGCATTAGACAGGAAATCAGAGATGTCTGTGTTCAAGGAACATCTATGATTATGGGTGACTTTAACCTGCATATAGATTAGGAGAGTCAAATTAGTTGCAGCACAATAGAGGAGGAATTTCTGGAGTGCATACTGGATGGTTTTCTGGAGCAATATTAAGGAACCAACAATGTGGCAGGCCATCTTGGACTGGGTGTTGTGTAATGAGAAAGGATTAATTGGCAATCTAGTTGAGAGTGAACCCTTGGAGACAAGTGACCACAATATGGTAGAATTCTTTGTCAAGGTGGATAGTGATGTAGTTGATTCTAAGATCAGGATCCTGAATCTCAATAATGGTAACAATGATGGAATGACACGTGAATTGGCCATCACGTAGTGGGAAACATTATTGAAAAAAAGAAAGACAGTGAAGAGGTAATAGCAGGCATTTAAAGAATGAACATAGAAGAACGTAGAAAAACTACAGCACAACAGGACCTTTGGTCCACAAGTTGTGCCAATGATATTCATACCAACTAGCCTTACCTATAATTCTCAATCCTAATAAGTCCCATGTACTCATCCAGAAGTCTCTTGAAACACCCTATCAAATATGCCTCCACCACTACCGATGGCAGCCGATTCCACTCACCCACCACCCTCTGAGTGAAAAACCTACCCCTGATATCTCCTCTGTATCTACTCCCCAGCACCTTAAACCTGTGTCCTCTCGTAGCAACCATTCCAGCCCTTGGAAAAAGCCTCTGAGAATCCACCCGATCTATACCTCTCAACATCTTATACACTTCTATCAGGTCACCTCTCATCCTTTGTCTCTCCAAGTAGAAAAGACCAAGCTCCCTCAACCTATCCTCATAAGGCATGCCACTCAGTCCAGACAACATCCTTGTAAATCTCCTCTGCACTCTTTCAATAGGTTCCACATCCTCCCTGTAATGAGGCGGCCAGAAATGAGCACAGTATTCCAAGAGAAGTCTGACTAGAGCTTTATAAAGCTGCAACATTATCTCCCAACTCCTCAACTTCTCGATTGATGAAGGCCAGTACACCATATACCTTCTTAACCTAGCTGCGAGGTCGATTTGAGAGTCCTATGGACCCGGACCCCAAGGTCCTTCTGATCCTCTACACTCCTGAGACTCTTACCCTTGGTATTATATTCCTTCACCCCATTTGACCTACCAAAATGGACCACTACACATTTATCCGGGTCGAAGTCCATCTGCCACTTCGTCCAGCCTTGCATCCTGTCTATGACATGCTGCAACTTCCGACATCCCTCCAAACTATCCACAACATCACCAACCTTCGTGTTGTCAGCAAACTTACCAACCCATCCTTCCACTTCCTCATCCAGGTCATTTATGAAAATTATAAACAGCAAGGGTCCCAGTACAGATCCCTGGGGCACTCCACTGGTGACCGACTTCCATGCAGAAAAAGACCCATCTACAATCACTCTCTGCCTTCTGCGAGCAAGTCAGTTCTGGATCCACAGGCAACAGCCCCTTGAATCCCATGCCCTTTCACTTTCTCAAGAAATCTTGCATGGGGAACTTTATCGAACACCTTGAAGTCTATATAAATCACATCTACTACTCTTCCTTCGTCAATGTATTCAGCCACA
The DNA here is from genome assembly GCA_024679065.1 of Sphyrna mokarran. Taxonomy (NCBI): domain Eukaryota; kingdom Metazoa; phylum Chordata; class Chondrichthyes; order Carcharhiniformes; family Carcharhinidae; genus Sphyrna; species Sphyrna mokarran. The sequence continues at coordinate 14,321,494 of JAGIQG010000007.1, read as the reverse complement.
TTTTCAAATAACTCAACCAGGCTCGTAAGGCACGATCTGCCTTTGACAAAGCCATGCTGACTACTATTCAGTATACTAAACTTCTCTAAATGTTCATAAATCCTGTCCCTCAGAATTTTCTCCGCCAATTTACCAACCACTGAGGTTAGATTCACTGGTTGGTAATTTTCAGGGCTATCCCTATTCCCTCTCTTGAATTATAGAAACCACATTCGCAATCCTCCAATCCTCTGGAACCTCTCTCGTCTCCATCGATGATGCAAAGATCATCGCCAGAGGTTCTGCAATCTCTTCTCTGGCTTCCCACAGTAACCTGGGGTACATCCCATTCGATCCTGGCGATTTATCCATCTTGATGCTATTCAAAATGTCCTCTTTCTTAATGTCCACATACTCAATCTTTTCAGTCCACTGCAAGCCTGCAGTACAATCACCCAGATCTTTTTTAACCGTGAATACCGAGGTAAAGTATTCATTAAGCACCTCTGCTATTTCTACCGGTTCTGCACAAACTTTCCCACCTTCACATTTTATAGTTCCTATTCCTTCACATCTCATCTTTTCACACTTCACTATTTGTAGAACGCCTTAGGGTTCTACTTAATTTACCTGCCAAGGCCTTCTCATGATCTCTTCTGGCTCTCCTAATTTCTTTCTTAAGTTCCTTCCTATAAGCCGTATATTCCTCTAGATCCCTAACATCTCCTATCTCTCTGAACCTTTTGTATGCTTTACTTTTCTTTTAGCTTGCAAATAGAGAAGGATTGTAGACAGTAAGAGGGAGGACAGATGGGTGATGGAGACGGGGAGTGTGGTGAATAAAGTGGATGAGCCTTGGGCGTGGATCGCTGCTTGGAAATGTGATCCAAGTGTCTGTAATGGTTACCACATCACATTTCCAAGCAACGATCCAAGCTCTAGGCTCATCCACTTTATTCACCACACTTTTGGCGTTAAAATAGACACATATCAAACGATCAATCTGAGCGCTCCCTGTCTCCACCACCCATCTATCCTCCCTCTTACTGTCTACAACCCTTCTCTATTTGCAAGCTAACCTCCTCACACCCAGTCACCTCAGCTTGATTCCCTCCCCCAACCTTTCCAGTTTAAAAGTTCCCCAGGTTTACAAGAATGAAGGTGGATAAATCTCCAGATCCCGGTAATCCCAGAGTATTAAGGAAGTGGTCCTGGAAATAGTAGATCCATTAGTAGTTATTTTCCAAAATTCTTTGGACTCTGGAATAGTTCACGCAGATTGGAGGGCAGCTAATGTAAGCCTGCTATTCAAAAGGAGAGGTAGAGAGAAAACAGGAACTATACACCAGTAAGCATAACATGAGTACTAGGGAAGTTGCTAGAGCCTATTCTCAAGAATTTCATAACTCAGCATTTGAAAGGCAGTGGTGTAATCAGATAAAGTCAACATGGATTTACAAAAGGGAAATTATGCATGATGAATCTATTGGAATTTTTTGAGAATGTAACTAGTCAAATTGACTGAGTAGAACTAGTGGATGTGGTTTATTTAGATTTTCAAAAGACTTTCAACAAGGTCTCATATAACAGACTACTATGTAAAGTTAAAGAACACGGTATGGCAGATAATGTATTGATATGGATACAAAGCTGTTAGCAGATAGGAAGCAAAGTGTTGGCATAAATAGGTCTTTTTCTGATTGGCAGTCAGTGACTAGTGGGTTTCTGCAAGGATCTGTGCTAGGACCCCACAGTTCACTTTATATATTAATAATTTAGAAGAGGAAACTGTATGTATTATCTCAATTTGCAGATGATATGAAGTTGGATGGGGGAGTGAGCTGTGAGGAGGATGCAGAGATGCTTCAGAGTGATTTGAACAAGCTGAGTGTGAGGGCATGAGCATGGCAGATGTAGTATAATGTGGATAAATGTGAGGTTATCCACTTTGCTGGAAGGAAAGACAGTGAACAGACAATGGCAGGCATATAAAGAATGATATACATTAACAATTTGGAACAAGTAACTGAAGGCATTTTTGATAAGTTTGCAGATAATACAAAGATATGAAAAGGAACAGATAGTATTGAGAAAGCAGGGGAGCTGCAGAAGGACTTGGACAGGTTAGGAGAAGGGGCAAAGAAGTGACAGATGGAATACAATGTGGAAAAGTGTGAAGTTATGCATTTTGGAAGGAGGAATGAAGTCATACTGTTTTCTAAATGGGAAAATGCTTAGGAAATCAGAAATACAAAGTGACTTAAGTTAACGTGCAGGTTTAGTCAGCAGTTAGAAAGGCAAATGCAATGGTAGCATTCATGTCAAGAAGTCTAGAATACAAAAGCAGCAATGTATTTCTGAGGCTGTATAAGGCTCTGGTCAGACCCCATTTGGAGTATTGTGAGCAATTTTGGGCCCCACAACTCAGGAAGGATACACTGGCCTTGGAAAGGATCTAGAGGAGGTTTACAAGAATGATCCCTGGAATGAAGAACTTGTTGTATGAGGAACATTGGAAGGCTCAGGGTCTGTACTCATTGCAGTTTAGAAGGATGAGGGGTGGATTTTACTGAAACTTACAGGATACTGCAAGGCCTGGATAGAGTGGACCTGGAGAGGATGTTTCCACTAGTAGGAAAAACTAGAACCAAGGGCACAACCTCAGGTTAAAGAGATAATTCTTTAAAACAGAGATGGGGAGGAGTTTCTTCAGCCACAGAATGATGAATCTGTGGAACTCTTTGCTGCAGATTATAACAGGTTATTAAGTGTCTTTACAGACAGATAGATAGGTTCTTGATTAAGGGGATTAGGAATTATAGGGAAAAGAAAGGAGAATGAGGATAAGAAAAATATCAGCCACGATTGAATGGCAGAGCAGATTCATAGGCTGACTGGCCTAATTCTGTTCCTATGTCTTATAGTCTTATGAAATAGGTGAACTCCAGAAGTTGTTTATTTTTGTTTGACGCAAAAGTGGAAAGGGAATTGTGGCTAACATAGCTTACAAGAGAAATTAAAGATAATATCAGAATCAAGAAAGAAGCAAAATAGGAATAATAAGAAGACAGATTATTACTTGAATGCATATAGATTAAGAGAGGTGGATACTCAACAAGACCTTGGAGTCTTCATGTATCAGTTGTTGAAAATAAGCAAGCAGGAAGTATGTTGGGTGCCTTCACAGTGAGAGGATTTGAGTTTAGGGATAGGGATGTTTTGCTTCAATTGTATAGGGCGTTGGTGAGGCCAACCCTAGAATAGTATGTGCAGTTTTGGTGTTCTTATTGGAGGAATCCGATTACCAGCTTGATCCTAAGGATGGCAGGTCTGTCATATGAGTAGAGAATAAGTCAATCAAGATTATATTCACTGGAGTTTAGAACAGTGAAGGAGATCTCATAGAAACTTATACAATTCTAACAGATTCAGAAAGAAGGATGCCAATGATGGGGAATCCAAAACCAGGGATCATAGTTTGAGGATAAAGGTAAATCTTACTGAGGTGAGGAGAAATTTCTTCACCCAGAAGAAGCTGAAGATGTGGAATTCACTTCCATAGTATGTAGTTGATGCCAAATGCTATCTGATTTCAAAAAGAAATTATGTATAGTTTTGGGGTTAAAGGGATATAGAGGGAAGGGGAGGGGGGAAATCAGGATATTGAATTTGATGATCAGCCATGCATGCTCAAAATGAATGGCAGAGGAGGCTCAAAGGGCCAGCTGGCCCACTTTTGCTTCTAGTTTTTATGATCTAAAACCATAATAGCTATTGTATATAAACCCCAACTCTAACGTGCTAGATCATATAAATGTAGAAATTAAGCATGTGTGCAGCAAAGGCAGAGTAGTATTACTGGGGGATTTTAGTTTTAACACAGATTGGGGGCAGTAAGCAAACATCATTGAGTAATGAGCCAGATATACTTAATAATATAATTGTACATGAATATTTATGAAATAGAGATTATAACATAATCAAATTCAATGTGGCATTTGAAAGCGAAAGGAACAAATCAGCTACTAGAATTTTTGATTTAGATGAGCTGAATTTAATGAGGTGAGGCAGAAACTGTTCAGAGCAAACTGGGAAAATTGATGAATGGGTAAAACAACTAAACAACAGTGCAGCATGTTTAAAACAACTTTTAATATCATGCAGAACCAGTTTAAATCCCTGATAAGGAAAAGCACAACTTTAAAGGAAAAACAGTCATGGACAATTAAAGAGATAAGAAACAACATAAAACCAAAAGAAAGTTTGTTAGGTGAGTTCAGGAAGGTTTCCTGACACAGTACGTGGATAAGCCTACGAGAGGAGAGGCTGTACTTGACCTGGTGCTGGCTAATGAGCCAGGACAGGTGTCGGATTTCTTGGTAGGAGAGCATCTTGGGGATGGAGATCATAATTCTATCTCCTTCACGATAGCAATGGAAAGAGATAGGATCAGGGAGGCTAGGAAGGTGTTTGTCTGTAGTAAGGGGAAATATGAAGACATCAGGCAGATAATTGGATGAATAAACTGGAAGGAGGCATTCTTGGGGAAAAGTAAAGAACAAAGAACAAAGAACAGCATGGGAAACAGGCCCTTCGGCCCAACGAGCCTGTGCCGCCACCCCGATGTTCCCACCTCTACCCGCGATCCCTGTCCATGTTTATAGATCTATGGATTAAAAACCAAATTTCAGACAATTTAGGGAGAATTTGTTTTGCCAATTAGCCTAAGAGCACATCTTTGGAATGTGGGAGGAAACCGGAGCGCCCGGAGAAAACCCACGCAAGCACGGGGAGAATGCTCAAACTCCCACAGACACAGGCCCAAATCCACGTATCTGCACAGCACAGCGATAGTCACTGAGCTGTCATGTTGCCCATCAAATGGTCCAGGTCAAGCGTACACTAACGACATGAAGCACTAGGATACTCTTGAAAAAAAAATCCAAGAGCAGTCCTCTCACGACCCATCGCGGGTATGCCCCTTGTTAGACAACAAAGTGGACCAAAGCACCTGTAGGATAAAAACAAGTACATCAATATCATCATCTATTTACACACTTCCCAGGGACTCCCAAAGCTCATGATCCCTATTTTAAATCAGTTTTCTATACCCATCCATTCCCATTCTGTTCATGTGCCCATCTAAGTATTTCTTAAATAACTCCAGAGTACCTGCCTCCACCACTTTACAGAAGTACAAGTACAGAAGGAAGGTGGCAGATATTCAAGGAATGTTTGTCTGGGGCTCTGCAAGACAACGTTCTGAGGAGACAAGGAGGTTTTGGTAGGATGCGGGAACCATAGTGCACGAAGGTTGTGGTGAACCTAGTCAGGAAGAAAAGAAAGGTGTATAAAAGGTTCAGAGAGTTAGGAGATGTTAGGGATCTAGAGGAGTATAAGGCTTGTAGAAAGGAGCTTAAAAAGGAAATTAGGAGAGCCAGAAGGGGTCATGAGAAGGCCTTGGCGGGGAAGATTAAGGAGAATCCCAAGGCCTTCTACAAATATGTGAAAAGTAAAAGGATGAGAAGAGAAGGGATAGAACCTATAAAAGGTGAAGGGGGAAAAGTCTGTGTGAATCAGAAGAAATGGCAGAGGTGCTTAACGAGTACTTTGCCTCGGTATTCACGGTGGAAAGTGATCTGGGAGGTTGTACTACAGGTTTGTAGCAGACGGAAAAGGTTCAGTATGTGGATGTTAGGAAAGAGGATGTGTTAGAACTTTTAAGTTCTATCAAGATAGAGAAGTTGCCAGGACTGGATGGGATGTACCCCAGGTTATTGTGGGAAGTGAGGAAGTGATTGCAGAGCCTCTGGCGATGATCTTTGCATCGTCTGGAGGATTTCAGGATTGCGGATGTAGTTCCTATTTTTAAGAAAGGGAACAAGGATAGTCTGGGAAATTACCAACCGGTGAGTGTGATCTCAGTGGTTGGTAAGCTGATGGAGAGGCTTCTGATGGACAAGATTTATGAGCATTTGGAGAAGTTTAGAATGATCAGAAATAGTCAGCATGGTTTTGTCAAGGGCAGGTCGTGCCTTACGAGCCTAGTTGAGTTCTTCGAAAATGTGACTGAACACACTGACAAAGGAAGAGCAGTGGACGTGGTGTACATGGACTTCAGCAAGGCGTTTGATAAGGTCCCCCATGCAAGGCTTCTTGAGAAGGTGAGAGGGCATGGGATCCAAGGGGCTTTGGCCTTGTGGATCCAGAACTGGCTTGCCGGCAGAAGGCAGAGAGTGGTTGTGGATGGGTCTTTTTCTGCATCGAGGTCGGTCACCAGTGGAGTGCCCCAGGGATGTGTTCTGGGACCCTTGCTGTTTGTCATTTTCATAAATGACCTGGCTAAGGAAGTGGAGGGATGGGTTAGTAAGTTCACCGACGATACAAAGGTCGGTAGTGTTGTGGATGGTCTGGAGGGATGTCAAAAGTTGCAGCAGGACAGAGACAGGATGCAAGACTGGGCGGAGAATTGGCAGATGGACTTCAACGCAGATAAATGTGTAGTGGTCCATTTTGGCAGGAATAACGGGATGAAGGAGTACAATACCAAGGGTAGGAGTCTTAGCTGTGTTGAAGAGCAGAAGGATCTTGGGGTCCAGGTCCATAGGACTCTTAAATCGACCTCGCAGGTGGAGGATGTGGTCAAGAAGACGTATGGTGTACTGGTCTTCATTAATTGAGGGATTGAGTTTAGGAGTCGGGAGGTAATGATGCAGCTTTATAAGACCCTTGTCAGATCCCACTTGGAGTACTGTGCGCAGTTCTGGTTGCCTCACTACAGGAAGGATGTGGAAGCTATTGAAAGAGTGCAGAGGAGATTTACAAGGATGTTGCCTGGATTGGGAGGCATGCCTTATAAAGATAGGTTGAGGGAGCTGGGACTCTTCTCCCTGGAGAGACGAAGGTTGAGAGGCGACCTGATAGAGGTTTATAAAATGTTGAGAGGAATAGATAGGGTGGATTCTCAGAGGCTATGTCCCCGGGCTGAAATGGTCGCTACGAGAGGACACAGATTTAAGGTGCAGGGAAGCAAATACAGAGGGGATATTAGGGATAAGTTTTTCACTCAGAGGGTGGTGAGTGAATGGAATCGGCTGCCATCGGTGGTGGTAGAGGCAAACTCGCTGGGGTCTTTTAAAAGACATCTGGATGAGTATATGGAAACTAATGGGATAGCGGGTTATAGATAGGTCTATGGCTTGGTAGGTATAGATGTGATCGGCGCAACTCGTGGGCTGAAGGGCCTGTTTGTGCTGTAGTGTTCTATGTTCTAAGAAGCTTACAAAAATGCAAAAACAGTATGAATCCTATGGAATGGGAAAGATATGAAGACCAGGAAAGAAGCACAAAGCATCATATAAGAACTACTAAAAGGGATTATCAAAGGAAATTTGCAAAGGACATCAAAATCAATAAAAAGAAAAGTTATAGTTACATAGAGGGAAAACGGGTGGTCGAGGGCAATGTTGGCCCATAAAGAACAAAGTGGGAATATTATCAATGACTATGGAGAAATGACAGACATGTTGAATAATTACTTTGCTTCAGTATTTACAGTAGAAAAGCAAGATACAGACAAGGAAACTAAAATAGAGTAATCTGTTCCATCATTCTTTATGATTATGGCTGATCATCAAATTCAATATCTGACCCCCCCTCACCTTCAGTCCCTTGATCCCTTTAGCTCCAAGAGATATATTTAAGTTCTTCTTGAAATCACACAACATTTTGGCCTCAATTACTTTCTGTGGTAGTGAATTCCACACATTCACCACTCTCTGAATGAAGAAATTTCTCCTCAACTCCCTTTAAAAGGTTTACCCCTTATCCTCAAATTATGACCCCCGCCCTCCCAGTTCAGTTTTTCTGTGGATTTTCTTAAACAATTCTTTTGTTTGAATCAAATTCAGTATTTATCACTGGTTTCATAAATGAGTGTTTAAAGGATTAAAAGATGAAAGCAAAATCATGTACAAATCAGTTGCAGTATTATAATTAGGATGGAAACAATTTGAAATGGCTTTTATTTGGCTGATTCATTGGAACTGACTTCGTAATTAATGTTGAACAAAACATGCAACATTCATGAACATACAGCTATTTACATTGTTTTTACTATTTAAACCGAAACTCAAGAATCTTAAATGTACATTAATCAAATTCTCAATAACATTGGTCATATCTTGAAAAAAATTAAAAGGCAGAAAACCTTTGTTCCATTTAGCCAATTACATTTCATCGAGAGGTTCTAAAAAATATTGTATCCGTCAGGTTACTCCAAATTAGGTTCACAGTTAAAAACAATTTAAGATACAGAAATTGCAAGGCAGAGAAAGATCATAGTCCAATTAATTTATCTTCTGCCAGACTGCCGGTCTCATGATGCAACAAAGTGGAGTTGCTGACTAATCATAGCTATCAATCTCCATCAATTAGACTACAACAAGCCCAGACATTACGTGAGGAAAACACCAGCAGTAGGTCATAATCACGGTCACAGCCTAATTAAATTTTAAAATGGCTTCAGGATACTATCTGCACCACAAAAATATTAAGCAAATCTATAATCAATTTTTTAAAGTTGAATTATTTCCTTCAATATTGATTCAGAGTGGATATAACTATTAATTATATATCAAATTGCAAAGAAATATTTGTTTCCCTTAAGCAGCAAAATTACGTAGCTTCAAAATGTGCTACTGCCTCTTTTTTCTACTATGCCATTTTTAGAGCAATTTCTAAATTTTAGAACCATCAATCTAATAAGCACATTTATCCATCACCTTTCACAAAATGCCAAGTATTACATATATGCACTGAATTAATTTAAATTGCATTTTCATAAACATTGATAAATCATATGAATAAATATTGTACATACTGTGAACAGAAGGAAAGTAAATAATTAAACTTTAAATTAATTACTACTAAACTCTTACAAAAATAATAATCCAGTAGGTGAACTAAAGAAATCACTCAACATTTTTCAAAAATCCTTCTGTTAGTAATTTTGGTTCTTTGCTAAGCTAAGAAATTACTACTTAATTTCTTAATTAAGAAATTAATTAAGAATTCTTTAATGAAGAAATGATGTGCAAGACAAGAAAGATTATGGCTTAAATCATCCAGTCCCACCTGCTATGTAAAACGTCATGGGCAGGACGGATAATTAAACTGACTAGTGTAAGGTCTGTTAATCTTGGGTAGCAATGTCTGGTCCCGGGGTGGGCAGCATCAGAAAATCCCACCGTACAATTTATTGAGAGAGTACTATGATCTTCATTCAAATGTCTGCAATGTACTGCACTTAGAGGTGTGTATCTATTCAAATTCTTAGTCTGGAGTTTATGTGAGATCCTGGAAGACTGGAGAATAGCTAATGTTGTACTGTTGTTTAAAAAGGGTAGTAGGGATAACCCTGAAAATTATAAGCCGGTGAGTTTGACGTCAGTGGTAGTGAAGCTGTTGGCGGGGATTCTTAGAGATAGGATGTATAGGCACTTAGAGCGTTACGACCTGATTAGGGATACGCATCGTGGCTTTGTTAAGAGGAAGTCATGCCTTACGAATCTAGTAGAACTTTTTGAGGAGGTGACAAAAACGGTCGACGAAGGGCGAGCTGTTGATGTCGTCGATAAGGATTTCAGTAAGGCATTTGACAAAGTCCCTCATGGGAGGTTAGTTGAAAACGTCAAGGCTTATGGGATACAAGGACAGGTAGCTAGATGTATGAGTAACTGGCTTGGTAATAGGAGACAGAAAGTAATAGTGGAAGGGTATTTTTCTAGCTGGAGGTTGGTCACTAGTGGTGTGCCGCAGGGTTCAGTACTGGGACCTCTTCTATTTGTAATATATATAAATGACTTGGAAGAGGGAGTAAGTGGAATGATCAGCAAGTTTGCAGACGATACAAAGATGGCTGGACTTGCAGATAGTGAGGAGCATTGTCAGACGATGCAGCAGGACATAGATAGGCTGGTAACTTGGGCAGATAGATGGCAGATGGAATTCAATCCTGATAAATGCGAGGTGATGCATTTTGGGAGAAAGAATGTAGGGGGGAGGTAAATGATAAAGGGTAGACTTATTAAGACTATAGAAACGCAGAGGGACCTGTGGGTGCAGGTGCACAAGTCACTGAAGATGGCAGAGTGGGTGGAGAAGGTTGTGAAGAAAGCATATGGTATGCTAGCCTTTATAGGAAGGGGTATAGAGTTCAAGAGCTGGCCTTTAATGTTGCAGTTGTATACAACATTGGTTAGACCTCATTTGGGATACTGCGTCCAGTTCTAGTCGCCTTAATACTGGAAGGATGTGGAGACTCTGGAGGGAGTGCAGAGGAGGTTTACCAGGATGCTGCCTGGTATGGAAGGTCTGAGTTACGAGGAGAGGTTAGGCAAATTGGGGCTGTTTTCCTTAGAAAGACGTAGACTTAGAGGAGATCTGATAGAGATGTACAAGATTATGAGAGGTATAGATAGAGTAAACAAGGCTAAGCTTTTTCCTAGGATGGACTCAAATAGCACGAGGGGACACGGGCTTAGGGTGAGGGGGGTAAGGTATAATTTGGATGCTAGAGGGAGTTTTTTCACACAGAGGGTGGTGGGGGTATGGAACGCGCTGCCAAGTAAAGTGGTGGAGGCAGGCACTCTGGAGTTATTTAAGAAATACTTAGATGGGCACATGAACAGAATGGGAATGGAGGGGTATAGAAAACTGATTTAAAATAGGGATCGTGAACCTTGGGATTCCCTGGGAAGTGTGTAAATGGTCGATGATATTGACGTATTTGTTTTTATCCTACAGGTACTTTGGTCCACCTTGTTGTCTAACAAGCGGCATACATGCGATAAGTCGTAGGAGGGCTGCTCTTGGATATTTTTTCGAGAGTATCCTAGCACTTCATGTCGTTAGTGTACGCTTGACCTGGACCATTCAATGGACAACACGACAGCTCACTATCGCTGTGCTGTGCAGATACATGGATTTGGGCCTCTGTCTGTGGGAGTTTGCGCATTCTCCCCATGCTTGCGTGGGTTTTCTCCGGCTGCTCCGGTTTCCTCCCACATCCTAAAGATGTGCTCTTAGGCTGATTCGCAGAACAAATTCTCCCCAAATTGTCTCAAATTTGGTTTCAATCCATAGATCTGTAAACACAGGCAGGGATCACGGGTAAAAGTGGGAACATCGAGGTGGCGGCACGGGCTCGTTGGGCTGAAGGGCTTGTTTCCCGTGCTGTTTTGTCCTTTGTTCTTTGTTCTAGACAGCATAGCCACCATTTCAGCTGACGTGCTAAAAAGGTTGCAGCTCGCTGCATTACCACGCACATGTCAACTGTAGCCCAGTTGGTAGCATTTCCATCAAAGAAGAAAGCCCGTCGGAAGCAAAAAACATCAGTCCACCTCAGGCCAACCATTCATCTGTACCAGTTGCAAAACAACTGCCAAAGAAAAAATCTCCAAAGCCACAATAGATGATGCTCAATCCAGAAGTGAAATACAACCTGGGCATCTGATTGAGTAAAAGATGCATTGGGAAACTGTGATCATAATACAATTGAATTCTACATTGAGTTGAAAACAACTTATTTAATCTCAAACAAGAATCTTAAATTTAAACAAGGTCAAATATAAGGTATCAGTTTGATAAGTTTGACAGACTAATTAAAACGTATGGTGATGAATAAACAGTGGGAAACATTTAAAGAAACAATTTAAAATGTTCAACAAAAAATGCATTGTACCGAAAAACAAAACCTCAGCAAAAAGGATCCATCACCGGCTTACTTTTGAGGGAGGGTGGGGAACAGGGGAAGTGGCACATAAGTAATGTCACTGGATTGGTAATCCAGAAACCCAAGTTTAACTCAAACCACAGCAACTGATGGAATTTTAAAGTAATTAATAAAAAAAAATAAAAAACTAGTCTCAATAAAAGCGACCACAAAAATCATTGTCAACTGTGGTAAAAACCAATCCAGGTTACTAATGGGCCTCTAGGGAAGCTAGCTTATTGTCCTTTTCTGGCCTGGCCTACATGTGACTCCCAGACCCAGAGCAACGTGGTTGACTTTTAACTGCACTTTGAAATGGTGTAGCAAGGCATTTGACTGTATCAAACACTACAAAGTCTCAAAGGAATGCAACCAGAAGTCCACCAGCCATTGATTTGGGCACAGGAAATTAACACTGTCAACAATGGAAAATCCTCAGTATTGATATCTGCAGTCTTGTGCCAAAATTGGGTAAATCTGCTCGACAAGCTTGTCAAATAACAGCCTGACATAATCATAGTCATGGTATCATACCTTACAGATGATGTCTTAGACACCACTAACTCCATCCATGATATGTTCTGTTCCATGGGCTGATAGACCCACTAGAGGTGAAGACTATACAGTCAGAAGAGGTTGCCATGTGAAGTCTCATGCCATCTGGTTAAACATGGGCAAGGAAACCTCCTCTTGATTAGTCTCTATTATTCCTATCTGCTGATGAATCAGCACTCTTCCATGTAGAACACCAATTGTAAGAAGCACTAACAAGGGCAAAAAACATACTCTGGGTCAGGAGTATTAATGTCCATCACTATGAATGACTCGGTAGCATCATTACTATGATGTGAGAAAACAGTTTTTCATACATCGAATCATTTGGATCTGGAATGTTCTGCCTCTAAGTATCATACAGCCATACAGCAATACAGCACAGAAACATGCCCTTCGGCCCAGGCCATCCATTCTGCCTTCTGGCCCAAATCGACGATGATGCCCTACCAGCTAGAACCAATTGCCAACATTTGGCCTATATCTTCTAATCCTTTCCCATCCAAGCATTTATCCAAATGCTTTATCAAATGTTGCGATTGAGCCTGCCTCGACCACTTTCTCTAGCAGTTCATTCCAGATAGAAACCACCCTCTGCATAAGGACATTACCCCTCAAGTCCCTCTTAAATCTTTCTCCCCTCATCTTAAACCTATGCTCTCTAGTTTTCAAATTCCCTATCCTGAGGAAAAGATTGTGTGTGTTCATTCTATCTATGCCCTTCGTAATGTTACTTATCTCAATAACATCACCCCCTCATTCTCTTATTTTCTGAGGAATAAAGTCTAGGCTGGCCAACCACTCCCTATAAGTCAAATCCACTATTCCTGGCAACGTTTTCGTAAATCTTCTTTGCACTTTTTCCTATAATGGAGTGGCCAAAATGGTACACAATACTCCAAGTGCGACCTCACCAACAACTTATACAACTGTAACACAATGTTCCAACTTCTATAGTCAATGCCCTGACTAATGAAGGCCAGTGTGCTAAACAACTTCTTCACCACTCTGTCTACCTATGACACCGTTTTCAATGAGCTATGTATTCGTGCTCAAAGAGAAAAAAATGCTCTTGCAGTGTCTGTAAGGAGAGGAAAGAGATGATGTTTCAGGTCTAGATAATCCTTTGTCAAAGCTCAAAGCATTCGCAGTAATTTGCTTTTATCCTTCTATTTACTTGTACTCCTCAGTCCCTCTGTTCCTCAATACTCCTCAGGGCCCTACTATTCACTGTATAAGTCCTACGATGGTTTGACTTTCCAAAATGCAACACCTCACACTTATTAAATTCATTTGCCAATCTTTGGCCCAATTCCCTATTTGATCAATATCCCCCTGTAATTTTTGATAATCTTTCATATTAATGATACCTCCTAACGTAGTATTATCCACAAAGTTACTAACTCTGCTTTGTACATTCATATCCAAATCATTCAAATCTGAGGCATTTAATAGGGTATTGGTTGATTATTAAATAGAAGCAATGCGTAAGGGAAGGGGAAAAAGCAGGACAATGATATAAGTCATAATGCTTGTTTAGAGAGCTGGTGCAGACATGATGGGCCAAAAGTATTCCTTCTGCGCCATTATAATTCTGTGATTCTGTTACTTTAACTCAGCTGGCCAAGCGTTAAAAGAAATAGCTACTGGACTGGGTCTGCAGCAGGTAGTAAGGGAACCAAACAAGAGAGGAAAACTTACTTGGACTTCATCCTCAGCATGTACCTGTGATAGTAGTGGTAGAAGTCACTGCGTAGTCTTTCTGGAGATGATGTCCCGTCTTCATTGTGTTATATGGCACTACCACCATGCTAGACGGGATAGATTTTGAATAGATCTAGCAACTCAAAACTGGACATCCATGAGGCACTGTGGGCCTTCATTCTATTCAACCACAATCTGCAACCTCAGACCTAGCTTTTCCTCCATTCTACCATCACCATCAGGCCAGAGGATTAACCCTCGATTAATGAAGAATGCAGGAGGACATGCCATCAGCATACCTAAAATCAAGGAGTCAACTGGTGAAGCTACAACATGGTATTATTTGCAAGTCAAATAGCAGAAGCAACATGTGATAGATTGAGCAAAGCGGTCCCACAACCAATGGATCAAATTAAGTTTCGCAGTCTGCTTTATCCAATCGTGAATGGTTGTGGACAATTAAATAACTAACAGGAGGAGGAAGCTCCACAAATATCCCCATCATCAATGATGGATGAGCCCAGCACATCAATGCAAAAGACAAGACTGAAGTATTTGCAAACAGCCAGAAGCACCAGGTGTGTGATTCAGGTTGGCCTTCCCTGACTTGTGTCTTTCAGATGGTGGATAGGATTTGGGGAGTCAGTAGATGATTACTTGCTGCAGAATTCCGAGTCTCTGACCTGCTCTTGTAAGTACAATATTTTTATATGGCTGATCCAGGTCATCATCTGGTTAATAGTAATCCCAGGATGTTGATAATGGGAAATTCAGCAATGGTAATGCCATTGAATGTCAAGGAGAACTAGCTGAATTCTCTCTTGTTGCATATAGTCATTGCCTGACATTTATTGCATGGCATGACATTACTTGCAACTTATCAGCCCAAACTCAAACTAAACCAAAAAATATGATTGATAGAACAAAGAAATGCTCCTGAAACATTTATATTAACTAAGTTTAGAGTGAAATTCTTAAGTTAAAGAAGTGTTTTATGTTAAGTTCTATTGCTGAGAATTTAAAAAATGAAAGATGCAAATCAATTAATTATTTCTTGACTTTTGCTAAAAACTTATTTCAAAAAGATCTCATTGAAAGTAACAAATGTATAATGAGGCTTATTTATTCCTGTGTGTAGAATGTGAAGTATATTGTTGCCTTGCAGTGGGCAATTATTTTTCCAGGTTCTAATCTAAAACATGTACTTGACTGTCGCTGAAAAAAATATCTTTTTAAATTCTTTGTGGCAGCTAATTTACACACAGCAAGCTAATGCAAACAGCAATGTAATAAGAGTAGATAATCTGCATTGGTCATGACAATGGGAACAACTCTGCTCTTCTTCAAAGAAGTGCCATGTGTTCTTTTGTATCTACGACTCAACTGAATGATGGCCCCTCTGCAATGCAGTAATCATTTAGCACTACAAATGCAAGCCTCAATTTTGTGCTTAAGTCATGACCGGAATTCTACCGCGCTGCCTGCCACAGGAAGCAGAGCAGGTGGGTGGGATTTTCTGGTCTCAGGTTGAGCGAGGTTGTAAAAATCCACCCAAGGAGTGAGATTTTATCACAGGCTCTGTGTAATTAAATGGCATTTAGGTTTGAATACGTGGCTACATTTTCTGAACAGATTTAGTTTGCAATTTTTCTCTACATTTCCACTTGAACAATGAGACAGTTTTTAAGGCTTTAATATTTACTCAGCAGTAAAGTTAAACGTTTAATTAATTAAATGAGAGCTAACAGCTCAAGTTGAGAGCAACTAGAAAACTGTCCATAATTTTTAATAATGCAGAGATGCCAGCAGTGGACTGGGATGGGCACAGTGAGCAGTCACATAACATTTTAACCTGGTGTTGTAAGACTTCTGATTATAATCTTCAGTAATATTGCTGAAAGCAGGTAATAAAATGCAATACTGTGACAACTTTCTCTGGTTTTTTCTCCTTTCCAATGGGTTATCTCACTTCTCCTTGATGCTGAATGAGATGAAATAGTCGCGATCAGCAATTTAATGAATACAAATATATATACCAGCCCATGTTGCTATTTTGTGCACACTGGCTCTTGCATCAGTCAAAACCCATTATTCACTACCTGATTAGTTCTACTCTGCCTGAGTTCACAGGCTACTGTTTAGCCTACAGTTAAGCACGTCTTCTCTCTCATCCAATTGTGGAAGCATACAATTAATAAGTTAAGAGTTAAGGCCACACAAGTAATTTCAAGGAATTGATTCTGAAAATGATCATTTCTTCATATTTCAACAGATCCCAACTTTGCAGGGATTAGAGGGATACCAATGATGCAGAGGCAAAAGGTCGTTAGTTTAGAAAGGAATCATGTATTGACACAGACTTGGAGGGCCAAAGGCCCGTTCCTGTGCTGTACTGCTCTTTGTTCTTTTGATTCATCAATAATATTGTTCCCTTAATGAAATTGCTATTTAGGTTTGAATACAGCGTCCTTACAGTGCAGAAGAAGGCCATTCAGCTCATGGAGTTTGCACCAACTCTCTGAAAGAACAGCTTACCCAAGAACCAGCCTACTTCCTCCCCCCCCCCATCCCATGCATTTACCATGGTTAATTCACCTAATTTATACATCATTGGACAGTAAGGTACAATTTAGCATGGGCAATCCACCTAGTCACGTTCAACTATTTTCTTATTTTTCATGAGGTTTCATGACACCCCTCAGCCAAACTAAAATGAACATTTGAGGTTCAGATAACAAGTTATACCACAAATGGTGGACTGCATTATACATCATCTCGCACCATGAATATTTTCCCACTTGTTGATCCATTGTCCTGACATTTCTTCAGGCATATCTTACAGTATCTGCTCCCAGTCTATACCTGATACTCTGTTGTACCTCAAACTATTACACAGTGGCTTTACACCTGCTCATTCTGGTTCCCTCTGAACAACCATTTTATGAATTCTAGTGTCTCAACTTAAAAAAAAACACTACGCACATTTATTGATTTTGTTTTTTTTCAGATGGTCCCCATGCACAAAGATATTTCTAGAGTTTTTAAAATATTAAATTAAATCCACAGCAAACAATCTAGAAGATAAATTGGTTGAATTGGAAAAATAAAGCGGAAATAATGAATAGCAGAATGTAATATTTGATTTAATGTGATTTAGTACTGTCACATGTATTGAGATACAACAAAAAATATTGCTTCTTGCATGCTATACAGACAAAGCATACCATGATGAGCCACCGGACAATAGTCATTAAGGCACACTGCTTGGTTTTCCTTTGGTATCAGGACGACGGTTCGTCTTTTTGAGGCAGATAGGGACATCAGATTGTTGAAGATGTCTGTGAATACCTCTGCTGTGGCTCATCACAGTATGCTTTGTCCGTGCAGGATCCAAGTGCTCATTTTGGTACCCAATCCAGGCCAGTCGCTTTGCTTTCTTCAAGAAGGCTGCACTAACATCTGCAACAGGGTCCTCAGATACAGGTTCATCCAAAGTTTCTGGGGATGGAGGGCATACTCTCACTGACTTCTTGGCTCAAAAGCAGCATAGAATACATTGAGCTTATCAGGGAGGGGTACAATAGTGCCAGCAATTTACATGCCTTCATTTTATAGCCTGTTATGTCTTTCAGATCTTGCCTTAGTGGGCAGGGGTTTGTGTGGCTAGCCTGGCAGTTTATCTTGGTCTGTACTGTCTTTTGGCATCTTTGATGGATCCGCTTAGATCACATCTGGCTTTTTTGTATAGGTTAGAGTCAGCTGACTTGAATGCTCAGACCTAGACTTCAGCAAACATGGTTGTTCATCCGTGGTTTCTAGTTGCAAAACAACAAAATTTGCTTCATTGGCACACTTCTTCTACACACTTATTAATGAAATCAGTTACTGTAGTGGTGTACTTATTCAGATTGGTTGCAGAGTTTTTACATAATACAAACTAGTACATGGAATGTGAAATATATACACTATGGATTAATATGGGAGGGGGGATACATGAAAAAAGTAAAAATATTCTGGTGTGAATAACAGATCTAAGCTTGAAGTTGTTGTAGCATAGGAAAATAAGTTACAAGATCAGAAACATGACAAACCTCAGATTATAGAAATTAATAGTGTACAAATAGGAGGAAACAATGTCCTTAAGAAGGGTACAATTGATAGGAAGGGAGATGATACAGCTAAATCAAGAGTATCTCTGAGGCTAAGGCAGCAGATTCTACATTACATCAAAAGTACTTAACTGCTCTAGATGCACAATTTTGAGTGAATGGAACAGATCCTCAAGTCAGAAGGGAAATTCTATGAAAACAGTATGAATATGTGCATAATAGATTCAACAAGGACTGACTACAAAGGTTTTATTGCCAACAGAGTAATTATATACAAACTACAACAAGATAAGACCAGATTACAAGTGCAACTGCTCCTCTGGATTCTCAGGCTCCAACTGCAAGTCCCTTCACTACCAGTAATCTGCGTCTTCTCGCCAAGATGATCAGAGGATGGATAGTGAGTGCCTTTTTCCTCGGATGGAGATGGATAACACGAGGGGACATAGCTTTAAATTAAGGGGTGGTAGTTATATGACAGATGCTAGAGGTGGGTTCTTTACTCAGAGGGTAGTAAGGTCGTGGAATGCCCTGCCTGCAGCAGTTGTGGACTCGTCAAGTTTAAGAGCGTTCAAATAGTCAGTGGATAGGCATATGGATAGCATTGGAATAGTTTAGGATAGAGGATCATAAAATTGGTTCCATTGGCTGGCGCAACATCGAGGGCCGAAGGGCTTGTACTGCGCTGTAATGTTCTATGTTCTATGAGTAGACCCAGCTTCATGCTTCTAGATTGAATGACTTAATCATTCCTATCATAGCATTGCTGTATAAATGTACCTTACTTCTCTATACTCATGCGCTCATGTCTCTCCTTTAGATGGACACTGTGTGCCCTAATGATTTTGATGTTTTGCCTTGTCGCCAATGCAATAAATCAAGGGCGACTCAATGAAGATCAAAGAGCACAAAGAAAATTACAGCAGAGGAACAGGCCCTTTGGTGCTCCAAGCTTGCATGTGACCAAGCTGCCCAACTGAACTAAAACCCCTACTCTTCTGGGGATCTTATCTCTCCATTCCCATCTTATTCATGTATTTGTCCTGAAGTCCCTGAAAAATCACTATCGTATCTGCTTCCACTACCCCCCCAGCAGCGAGTTCCAGGATTGACAACACCAAAACTAGATGAATCTTGGGGACAGGCCACACTCATGCAGTTGGGGTTCTTTGCATTTGTTAGATCTATGTACCTGCACAAAGAGTGAAACCACAGAAATGAGCACGAAAAGCCAGGGAGAAGTGAGGGAAAGCTCGAACACCTAGGAGGGAGAATTCAGGAAGAGATTTAAAAAAAAGTTGCAAGTAAAACTGAAGTGACGTGGTAGCACAATGTATAGCGCTGCTACCTCAGTACCAGAATCCCAGGTTCGATACCAGCCTCAGCTTGCTATGTGGAGTTCACATGTTGTCTACATGGGTTTCATCTGGGTGCTCCGGTTTCTTCCCAGAGTCCAAAGATGTACAGATTAGGTGGATTGACAATGACAAATTATGTCCCAAAGATGTCCCATTTTGTCCCATTTGTGTCCAAAGATGTGTAGGTTAGGAGGATGAGGGAGCGGATGCATGGGGTTAAGGGAATAGGATGGGCAGTGGGCCTGAATAAGATGTGCCAGAGAATCAGTGTAGACTCGATGGGCCAAATGGCCTCCTCGTGCACTGTAGCGATTCTATGATTCAATTCTATTCCAGGCACCCATCACCCTCTGTGTAAAAAAACACATTTCCTTTAAATCTTGTCCCTTGCACTTTAAACCTATCCCCCCGAATAAATTGACTCTTCCATGCTAGGAAAAATCTTCTGACTATCCACTCAGTCCATGTCCTTTATGATCTTGTAGACATCTGTCAGGTCGTCTCTCAACCTCCGTTGTTCTAGTAAGAACAAACGAAGTTTCTCCCACCTCTTCTCATAGCTGACGCCTTCCATACCAGGAAACATCCTAGTCAATCTTTTCCGTACTCTCTCCAAAGCCTCCAGATGCTTCTGGTAATGTGGCAACCAGAATTGAACACTATATTCCAAGTGCGGCCTAACTAACATTCTATAAAACTGCAACATGACTTGCCAATTTTTAAACTCAATGGCCAGGCCAATGAAGGCAAGCATGCTGTATGCTTTCTTGGCTACCTTCTCCACCTGCGTTACCACTTTCACTGATCTGTGTACCTGTACACCCAGATCCCTCTGCATATCAATACTCTTCAGGGATCTGCCATTTATTATACAGTAAATGGCAGAAGCTTTAAGTATAAAAGTATAAAAGCTTTATTGCCAACAGAGTAATTAAATATAAGTAGAGCAAGGTAAGGTGAGTCTATAAGTGCAGTTGACCCTCTGGAGTCCTGGGCTCCAGCTACAAGTCCGTCCTCGACCTGTTGTCTGTTCCCTTCTGCCTATTGGGCCAGCTTCCTGGGGAGGGTGGGTAAGGTTCCCTCTGATTCTCTTCCTTTTTCTCCAGAGTTTCGCCTCATTTTTATCCTGTGTCACAACCCTTCATATTATTAAATATTTCTATCAGGTTATCCTGTAATTTGTTTAAATGAAAACAGCCAACAGTTTAAATATTTGTATCTAATTTGTTCTACAAAAAGTTCCAGCAAACGTAAACAGTTTGAAAACCTGTTTTGCTGTATAGAGTTCACAATGACAGTTTTGATCCTACTCAAGGAGTTAGTATTTTAGGTGGAACAAAGCATTCATGCCCATGGTTATTCACACAGTCCTCTGGATGGATAACTGTGCTTTGCAAATCTCTTTTAATTTTGCATCGATGACCATTTGTTTTACTGGCAACAGTCTTAATCCACTATATCAAATGCTTTCGTAATTGTAAAAACGTCATTGTACTGCCTTGTAATCAGTACTTTTCAAATGGCTTTGAAGCTCATCTTCTACATTTTGCAGTTCCATTGTGTCATCAATATCCCTTTGTAGCTTCCTTTGGCCTTCATAATAACTTACTCTTTGCCTCCTATATTTGTACTTCCTACATCATATCTTTTTGCTTGTAAAAACTCATACTTTATTTCTGCATATGAATTCTACTGAATTTCATTAAATAAGCAACATATTTACCACTGAAAAACAAATTTGGTCACTGGCAGTGAAATTATGCTACAAACGTGCTCCTGGACTACTGCCATTTGACAACATCATACTTCATCATGCACTTTAGCCAGCTGCGTCAGAAGATGTGTGTATCTTATGTATCTATTTTAAGAAAAGTGAGCTTATTATTTACTTTAAAAAGGATTTTTAGTGTCATGTATCAATATTTTTTCAAGCAGCCAAGTGTACAATCTTCTCTTTCCTCTCAAACACTTGTGACAAAGCAGGCAGGCCAGGATTACTCTTTCACCAATTTTCCTTCCATCCAACTAGATGAATAGAAAACTTCCAATTGAACTCATTTAATTACTAGAGCTAAGATACACAGTTCACAGTTAACCTTTAACTGGTTATTTTGTGACTGCAATTTAACAGGTATACATCACTCAATTAATTCAGGCTTTAAAATTATTTATTTTTAAACAGAAAATTTAACTGTGTGCCATTTTAACAAAGAAATTGTAGGCAATACAATGAATAAAATGTTTCCATCCATGATATGTATCACTACATA
This sequence comes from Sphyrna mokarran, assembly GCA_024679065.1. Taxonomy (NCBI): domain Eukaryota; kingdom Metazoa; phylum Chordata; class Chondrichthyes; order Carcharhiniformes; family Carcharhinidae; genus Sphyrna; species Sphyrna mokarran. The sequence continues at coordinate 14,299,749 of JAGIQG010000007.1, read as the reverse complement.
AGTTATAATGTTTTGTAATTTTCAATAAACATTTTTGTACAGGATGTGAACGTCGCTGGCTGGGTCAGCATTTGTTGTCCATCACCATTTGCCCTTGAACTGTGGTGAACAGGCTTCTTGAACTGTATAAATGTCTATGTGGTAAAAAAAATCATAGAATCCCTACAGTGCAGAAGGGTTCCATTTGGCCCATTGAGTCTGCATCAACTATCCAACACAGCATTTTACCCAGACTGTATCTTTATAATCCTAAATATTTACCCTACTAATTCCCTTAATCTACATACCTTGGGATACCAAAAGACAATTTTAGTGTGGCTAATCCACCCAAAATACAAATCTTTGGGCTGTGAAAGGAAACCAGAACACCCAGAGGACACCCACCCGTACACAGAACATAGAACAATACAGTACGGTACAGGCCCTTTGGCCCTCGATGTTGCGCTGAGTTATGTCTGAACCTAAGATCAAGCTAAGCCACTCCCTATCATTTTGGTGTGCTCTATGTGCCTATCCAATAACCACTTGAAAGTTCCTAAAGTGTCCAATTTCACATCCCAACCAATATACTGGGAAAACATGCAAATTCTACACAGACAATCACCTAAGGCTGGAACTGAACACAGATAGATCCCTGGTAATATGAAGAGGCATTGTTGGATAGGTACATACATAACACTGAGAGGGACAGAGATTTGGGATTTCTACCCAGCGACAATGAAGGAATGGCGCTATAGTTCCAAGTCAAGGTGGTGTGTGGTTTGAAGGGGAGCTTGATATTCCCATGTAAATTCAGCCTTTGTCCTTGCAGATGGCAGAGATCGGAAGGTAGTATCAAAGGAGCCTTGATGAGTCGCTGCAATGCATCCTGAAGATAGTACATACTGCTACATCGGTGGTGAAAGGAGTGAATATTTAATATGTTGGATGGAGTGCCAATCTTGCGGGTTGCTTTATTCTGAATTATTTCAATCTTTGGAGTGTTGTTGGAATTGCAGTCTTCCAGGCAAGTGGAGAGTATTTCATCACATTCTTGACTGACACCTTATAGATGGTGGACAGGCTTTGTGGGATCAGAACTCTCACCTCAGAATTCTCAATTTCTGGCTGGTTCTTGTAGGCACAGTATACGTATGGTTGGTTCATCATTTTTGCTGATCATCAAGAGTACACTGATGGGGGCTAATTGGCTGGTATGATTTGTCTTGGTTTTTGTGTTTAGGACATATCCAGGCAATTTTTCACATTGACGGGAGATACCTGTATTGTAACAACACCAAAACAATCTGGCCAGGATTGCAGCTAGATCTTTGCTATGGTTCTGGAGTCACATGTAGGCCAGACCAGGTAAGGGTAACAGATTTCCTTGCCTAAGAACATTAGTGAACCAGATGGGTTTTTCTGACAATCGGCAACAATTTCATGGTTATCAACAGATTCTTAATTCCAGATTTTATTTGTTGAATGTTTATTGAGGTAGGATTTGAACCTGGGTGCCTAGAATATTAGCTAAGTTTCTGGTTTAATAGTCCAGTAATAATCCCACTTGGCCACTGCTTCCCCCTATTTGTACAGCCTTCTCCTCCAGTTAGCTATTTAATTGTTCACCACCATTTATGATTGGATGTGGCAGACTTGCATAGCTTAGACATTATTTATTGGTTGTGGGACCACTTATCTCTATTGAATGCTGCCTTTAGTATTTGGGCATGCAAGTAAATCCCACACTGTAGCTGCATTAGATTGACACCTCATTTTTAGGTATACCTGGTGCTAGCCCTCCTGCAGTCTTCAGAGCTGATCCTGTGGCTTGATGGTTACGGTGGAGCGGTGGATATACCAGGCTGTGAGATTTTTCCCTTTTTTGAGTTGCTAGATCTGCTTGAAATCTATTGCATTTTTTAAAATCCTAAACAATCTAAACATGAAAGAAATGATTATACCTTAGAATGCTTTTCCTCCAATTGTCTTGGTATTTGGGATTTAAGTTAGCAAAATTATAAGAGCACTTGCCTTTCTATTGCAAATCTCCAACATTGCAGAAATGCAACAGTGATAAACTTTGCAGAATATGCTGGGTACTAAATTTTCAGCCAGTTTTTGTGGTTTAACAGCTAATCATCCAGGTATTTAGCTGTTTACTCCTGCAGACTTGCTTAGCATAGAAATGGGATGTCTGCCCAGGATAATGAGGTAATGTCTAGGTTTTACACCAATCTGTAGAACTGGTAAGACACTATTTCAATACACTGCAATAAAATTTGCTTGAATAAGAACATAATTACATATTTACAATTCATTTGTGTGGTTTCCTGTTTTTCTGATTGAACTAATTTACAATTAATAACTTTACATCACAATTTGGCAACATTCACTCAAATTTGATTTATCATTGTCACATGTATTAGCATACAGTGAAAAGTATTTTTTGCATGCCATTCAGTCAAAGCATACTGTACATGGAGAAGGAAAGGAGAGTGCTGAATATAGTATTAGTCATAGCTAGGGTATAGAAAAAAAATCAACTTAAAGCGAGGTAGGTCCATTCAAAAGTCTGATGACATCAGGGAAAAAGGTGTTTTTAAATCAATTGGTGTATGATCTCAGATTTTTGTATCTTTTTCCCAATGGAAGAAGGTGGAAGAGAGCATAATATGTCCGGGGTGCATGGAATTCTTGATTCTAATGGCTGCTTTTTCGAGGGAGTGGGAGGTGCAGACTATTACTTAAATGGTTAAAAATTATAGCATGCTGCTGTGCAAAGGGACCTGGTGCCTTTGTGCAAAAATCACAAGGAGTTGGTTTGCAGGCACAGCAGGTAATTAAGAAAGTAAATGGAATTTTGTTCTTCATTGCTAGAGGGTTGGAGTTTAAAAACAAGGTTATGATGCAGCTATATAGGGTGCTGTGTATGGTTTTGGTCTCCTTACTTGAGAAAGGATACACTGGCACTTGAAGAGGGTGCAGAGGAGATTCACTAAGTTGAAAGTGTTGGTTTATAAGGAAAGACTGAGTAGACTAGGGCTATACTCATTGGAATTCAGAAGAATGAGGGAAGATCTTTTAGAAACATATATGGTTATGAAGGGAATAGTTAAGATAGAAGCAGGGAAGTTGTTTCCACTGGCAGGTGAAACTAGAACTAGGGATATGACCTCAAAATAAGGGGGAGCAGATTTAGGACTGAGCTGAGGAGAAATTTCTTCACACAAAGAGTTGTGAATCTGTGGAGTTCTCTGCCCAGTGAAGCAGTTGAGGCTACTTCATTGAATGTTTTTCAAGCAAGTATAGACAAATTTTTAAACAGTAAACGAATTAAGGTTGTGGCAAGCATGCAGATAAGTAGAGCTGAATCCACGAAAAGATCAGCCATGGCAGGGCAGGCTCGAGAGGCCAGATGGCCTACTCCTGCTCCTAGTTCTTATGTTCAGACAGGTGTCAATGGATGGGGGCTGGTTTGAGTGATGGGCTGAGCTTCATTCACAAACATTTGTAGTTTATTGTGATCTTGGACAGAGCAGGAACCATACCAAGCTATGATACAACCAGGAAGAATGCTTTCTATGGTACACCTGTAGAAGTTGGTGAGAGTTGTAGCACACATGCGAAATTTCCTTAGTCTCCTGAGAAAGTAGAGGCAATAATGAGCTTTCTTAACTAGTGTCGGTACAGAGGGACAGGATAGGTTATTGTTGAGCTGGACACCTAAAAATCTTAAGCTCTTGACCATTTCTCCCCACCGATGTAGATGGGGGCATGTTCTCCACTCTATTAGAATTCTTTTTTTAATGTTGAAACATGGACATTATATCTTCTTTTATTTGACTTCTGTTTTTAAGAAATTTTGCTGGTTTGAGCAAAACTAAAACACTACAATTGTCCAACTCCCAGTCTCTGGTCTAATCCTGTCTTCAGCTTTCTGTCCTTTGTAACTGTATCACACAACCACTGTTCATTGTAAATGTGCCTTCTCTAATCTCGCCTCTACTGCAGATCTGCTTTGTGCCTGGCACCTTGCTTTGATATCTTAACTTCTTCCTGTTGGTCATATTTCCAGGTGAAGGTTCGCCTCATCACATGAACCAATATTTTTTTTATCCAAGAAAATTTCCAATAAATTCCTTTGAAGTTCATGCAAACTCAAAAATCCTTAAAAGTAATTAGCAATTCAACAAATATTTTAAAGAAATTACTAACTTTCTTTGTTATACTCCTTCCAAGCACAAAATACAAAGAAGTTAAGAAAATCAACAAGCTATCATGCGTAAGCTAAAGCCTTCACTCCAAATGTAGAATCTCACTGCTGTTAGCTACTAATCATTAGATTAGGGAGGCAGTGACATAGTGATTTTGTCACTAGACTAGTAATCCAGAGACCAGGGGTAATGCTGTGGGGACCCTTCAAATCCCATTCTGTCAGATAGTGAAATTTGAATTTAAAGTCTAATGATGACCATTAAACTATTGATGATTATTGTAAAAACTCGTTTGGTTCACTCATGTCCTTTAGGGAAGGAAATTTGCTCTTCTTACTGGATCTGGTGTACATGTGGTTCCAATATGGCTGACACATAAAATGCTCTCTGAAATATAGTCAGTTCAAGAGCAATTAGGGACAGGCAATAAATGCTGCCCTATCCAGTGACACCCACATTTCCTGAGTGAATAAAAGATTAGTTGTGTAGAACTCTGGACAACAATTTTTTAAAGATAGATATATTAGACCCTAAATATTTAGGGAGAATGTTTAACTGCTAGCCTTTTGCAGAGTCTGAAGCAAACTGTTTTTTTTAATTTCACATTAGAAAATTAGATTTTGTGATTATGAGTCAAATAAATTTAGTCTCAAAATTCCTAGGGAACTTGGACAAAATATCATAACATGTTGGAGTAGAAAATAACATAAAACAATTCTGAAGTTCACCTAGTATTCTGTCAAGTCTGTTGCCAATAATGGAAATGTAATACAGCTGTGATTCAGAAGGTGTTGCAAACATAGAGTGCAGCAAAATCATCTGACCAAAACGGAGTGAAGTGGTTTACTTTTATTTGCTCAAAAGTAACCTCTTTGCTTACTAGATTTTTGATCAACATTATTCATGACTGGCTGTTTGAGATAACTTGAAACACACAAAAACAAATACAGCATTACACAGAATTCATTACCAAAGATGTATTTTTCCAATTCACAGTAAGGGCATACCTAGAAATATTCAAACAGAAGCCAGCAAATAATTGGGAATACCAGTTTTTCCTGGTAGCTCAAATTGCATGTTTACATACACTTTGTACTGTATGTGCATATTGGCGATGATAGAAATCCTGTTTATTGTAGTATTACTATTGCTAAAATTCTGAGTTCCACTTCTCGAACAATGGCTTTCACCTAAAATGCCTTGGCTACAGGATCATCATTTTAAAACATAACCAGTTAATTTTTGGTACCCCATTAATAAACAGTATTCCTCCTTCTTTTAGAGATAAATTCAATGTCCCATTTACAAATAGGGTATGAGTGTAATCCTGGAGAAGTAAATGAAGAAAAACTGTCAATTCAAGCAAATCATGCATAGATCCATCATTTTATCCAAGTGCTTTTTCCCAACTCAACATCTAATGCCTCGGTCCAAATCACTTCTTCAATTCGTCATATTGAAAGCAGTGAAATGTTGAGAATTATATGGGCAAAGTGGTAAGAACATAAGAAATAAGAGCAGGAGTAGGCCATCTAGCCCTTTGAGCCTGCCCACCATTCAATAAGATCATGGCTGATCTGAAGTGGATCAGTTCCACTTACCCGTCTGCTTGCCATAACCCTTAATTCCCTTATCGATCAGAAATCTATCTACCTGTGACTTAAACATATTCAACGAGGTAGCCTCCAACATTTCAATGAGCAGAGAATTCCAGAGATTCACCATCCTCTAAGAGAAGAAGTTCCTCCTCAACTCCGTTCCAAACTGCTTCCCCCTTATTTTGAAGATGTGTCTTCTAGTTCTGGTTTCCTTTCTAAATGGAAAGAATCTCTCTACCTCTACCCTATCTAGCCCCTTCATTATCTTATATGTCTCTATAAGATCCCTCTTCAGCCTTCTAAACTCCAAAGAATACAAGCCCAATTTCTCCTCATAAACCAACCCTTTCATCTCTGGTATCAGCCTGGTGAACCTTCTCTTTATCCCTCCAAGGCCAATATATCCTTTTGCAAACAAGGGGACCAAAATTGCGCACAGTACTCCAGCTGCGGCCTCTCCAGTGCTTTGTATAGTTGCACCAAAACCTCCCTGCTTTTATATTCTATCCCCCTCACAATAAAGGCCAACATTCCATTCGCCTTCTTGATCACCTGCTGCATCTGCAGACTGAGTTTTTGTGATTCATGCACAAGGAACCCCCCATCCCCTCTGCACAGTAGCATGCTGCAACTTTTCACCATTTAAATAATATTCCAAAGTGGATAATCTCACACCTGCCAACATTATACTCCATCTGCCAGATCTTCACCCACTCATCCAATCGATCCAAATCTTTCTGCAAACCTTTTGTGTCCTCCTCGCAACTCGCTTTTCCACTCATCTTCGTGTCATCAGCAAACTTTCTTAACTTTCACTCAGCCCCCTCCTCCAGATTGTCTATGTATATGGTAAACAGTGGAGGCCCCAGCACTGATCCCTGTGGCACACCACCAGTCGCCAACTGCCAATCAGAAAAGCACCCATTTATTCCAACGCTCTGTTTTCTGTTAGATGGCCAATTCTCAATCCATGCTAACATTTTACCCCCAACTCCATGTACCCTAACCTTCTGCAGCAACGTTTTGTGAGGCACCTTATCGAACGCCTTCTGGAAATCTAAAAACACCACATCCACCAGTTCCCCTCTGTCTACTGCACTAGTCACATCTTCATAAAAATCCAGTAAATTCATCAAACACGACTTTTCCTTCATGAATCTATGGTGCATCTGCTTGATCGAACTATTCTTTTCTAGGTGCCCTGCTATTTCTTCTTTAATGATGGATTCTAGCATTTTCCCAACTACGGACATTAAGCTAACCAGTCTGTGGTTCTCTGTCTTTTGTCTGCTATCTTTTTAAAACACCGGCATAATAGCAGCTGTTTTCCAATCCGTCGGCACTTCCCCAGAGTCCAACGAATTTTGATAAATAACTACTAATGCACTTGCTATTATTTCTGCCATTTCTTTCAGTACTCTGGGATGCATTCATCTGGTCCCAGGGACTTGTCTACCTTCAGTCCCGTTAGTCTACCAAGCAGTACCTCTTTAGTAACAGTAATTGTATTAAGGATCTCATCTCCTACCAACCCTCTATCTTTAATATTTGGTAAGCTATTTGTGTCCTCCACCATGAAGACCGACACAAAAAATATATTTAAAGTCTCAGCCATTTCCTTGTTTCCCATCATTAAATCCTCCCTCTTATCCTCCAAGGGTTCAACATTCACTCTAGCCACTCTTCTTTATGTATTTGTAAAAACTTTTACTATCATTTGTTATATTTCAATAAATTATTAATGTATTATCATTATAAATTAAATAATTATTTAAATTGATATCTTAATTCAGACCAGGTGAGTAAGGAGCAAATTTCAAAATTACAAAATTTTACAGCATAGATAGCCACCATTCAGTCAACTCAGCCTGTGTTAGCCCTTTTAAAAAGCTGTTCAATCTAGTCCCCCGTCCCAAGCTTTTCCACATAAACATACAATTTATATTGTTTTCTGAAAGTTCCAAAAAGATTTGATTCCATATAAATTCAACCCCTTTAGGTAGAACGTTCCAAATCTTAATCCAATGTTCACTTCTCCTCTAGTTCTCTTGCCAGAAGTAGTTGGTCAGCAGAAGTAGTTTCTCCCTACTTGTACTCTATGCGAATTCTCCTAATAAGGAAAGACCACACTTAAATTGAATATTCTTACTTCCATGCACGCTCAAGTATAAGAATGGGTAGCTAGATACTGAAAAACACAAAGCTAAAATATTTTCACTGTAAGGATTCTGATAAATCATTGTATCACAGCTTGGTATGGCTCCTGCTCTAGCCAACACCACAAGAAACTACAAAAGGTTGTGAACGAAGCCCAATCTATTACTCAAACCAGCATCCCACCCATTGACAGTGTCTACACTTCCGGCTGCCTTGGAAAAGCAGCCAGCATAATTAAGGACCCCCAATGCAACCCAGATATACTCTCTTCCACCTACTTCCATTGGGAAAAAGGTACAAAAGTTTCAGGTTACATATCAACCGACTCAAGAACAGCTTCTTCCCTGCTGCCATCAGACTTTTGAATTGACTTACCTCGCACTAAATTGATCTTTCTCTACACCCTAGCTACGACTGTAATAGTACATTCTCTCCTTCTTTATGAATGGTATACTTTGTATAAATCCTGTCTTGAAGAATCCTTTCCATGTGCAAGAAATAATACATTTTCACTAGACTACAATACACGTGACAATAATAAATCAAATCAAATATGCTAACTATTCCAGGCTTCTGCATTAAAATGTTTCTACAAGGAATCCCTCACCACTAGGGAGTTGCTTTTGGCTTTTCCAATGGTAAATACATAACTAGATTATTCTTAAATTGTAAACTCCCATTCTTTGGTGATTTATCCAAATTTATGCAGACTGAAAATAGATGTTCATTAATTTTTAGTTCCACCCACTTGAAAATTGCACATGCTTTGAGCAATCCAAGTATGATCCAGCTGCTCTTCACATACTTCCACTGAGTAGCCCTGTGTTCCAATGGATGAAAATGCAAAGTATGCTCTCCTACAGTGGATTGATATTCAAAGGACAATGGAAAATCCAACCTTGTGTGGCAGAAAGAAATGAACATGCCAGAAACTGGGAATATGTATTGCTATTCATCTGTCAGAATCATGACATAAAGCAAAAATAGGATTGAGTTAATTAGTTAATGCAAAACCTGTCATATAAATTGGCATATCAGTTTCCTATTAAATAGTCCTTGATTTATGTTGCTTTTGGTTGATTTTAGGGAGAAGCAATGACGTAATGTTAAGATCACTGGATTAGTTATCCAAAGGCAAAAGCTAATGCTCTGGGGACACAGTTTTCAAATCTCACGATGGCTGGATTCAGGCAGGGACAATCAGCTGCAGACTTAATTACAGCCCTGGCCCAAATAAGGACAAAAGAGCTGAACTTAAGAGATGAGGTGAGGTGAGCAAAACTGAAGTCAATGGGAATTGGGGAACAGACTAGGGTGGAGTCATACAAAGCACAAAGGAAGATGGTTGTGGTTGTTTGAGATCAATCATCTCAGTCCCAGGACATCACAGCAGGAGTTCTTCAAGGTTGTGTTCAACCTTGAAGAACTTTTGGACCAACCATCTTCAGCTGCTTCATCAACTTTGTTTCATCACAAAGTTAGGAAGGTTCACTGATAATTGTATAATGTTCAGTAACTCCTAAGACACTGAAGCAGTCGGTGTCACCACCATACAGCGCAATCTGGATAATGTTAGGTGGCAAATAACATTCCTGATACAAAAGTACTAGGCAATGACTAACTGCAACATGATAGAAACTAACCATCTCCCATTGGCATTCAATGGCATTACCATCATGGAATTCCTCCACTATCCACATCCCAGGTTAGCACTGACCAGAATCTCAACTAAACCAACCAAACAGACACTGAGGCTCCAAGAGCACATTGGAAACTGTGCCAAGCTCTCCAGCTGCCTGGATAAATGCAACTCTGACAATATTCAAGAAACTTGAAAACATCCAGGACAAAGCAGACTGAACACTCCAATCAGCAGCTTACACATTCACTCCATCCATTACCAATATACAGTAGAAGCAATGTATACCATAGCAACTCACCAAAACCCTTCGAAAGCACTTTCCAAATCCACAACCTTTATCACTAGAATGACAAGGACAGTAGATGCATTGGTACACCACCACCCACAAGTTCCCCTCCAAGCCATACACAACCCTGACTTGAAACTATAATACTGTTCCTTCACTGTTGCTAGATCAAAATTTTAGAACTTCTATCCTATCAGCACTCTTCGTGTATCTACATTAGATAGTCTAAACAGTTCAAGAAGGTGACCAATTTCCATCTATAAGGGCAACAAGGAATAAGCAACAAATGCTGGACAGGCAACAATAAGGTTTTGGATTGGTCCTGAGATCCTTCACATCCAAGAGGAATATAAAATGTTTTCTTTATGACACTGGATGAGGCACAGGGGGCAGGTCAGCTGTGAGATACAGTATTAAGTCCAGAAATGGCAGGCAAAAGATGAAATGCTGTTCGTTAAGCTCCAGTTCTGAAGAATAATCATTTTCGACTTGAAACGTTAACTCTTGTTTCTCTCTCAACAGATACTGCCAAGCCTTTGAATGGACCTGCCTTATATTAAGTTGATCTTTCTCTACATCCTAACTACAACTGTCATACTACATTCTACACTCTCTTTTTCTTCCTCCCTAAGTACTCTCTGAACATATGCTTTGTCCATATGGCATGCAAGAAATAATACTTTTGACTGTAATCTAATCCATGTGACAATAATGAGTCAAATTTAAAAAACCTGCTGTGTATTTCCAACACTATTTTTATTTCAGATTTTCAACATTTGCAGTATTTTGCTTTTATTGTGTGGTTATTTTAATCTTGAGATATTGCAGGAGACAATGGAGATCAGCAAGCATAGAGGTGATGAGCGAACGGGGCTTTACACGAGTTAATATACAAGTAGAATTTGGATGACTTCAAGTTTACAGGATTTTGGTTATGTTTGGAGGCTGGCTAAGAAAGTTTTCCAACAAGAATTAGAGTTTCAGCAGCTGAAGCAGTGGTAAAATTGGGTAATTTTAAAGAGATGGAAGTTGGTAGTATTGGTGACAGTGCAAATATACAGGCAGAAGCCCATCTCAGGATCAAATATAATAACCAAGTCTGGCTGCCAGGACAGGAGGGGAACAGGTGGCTAGGAGTAGGCAATTTAAATATATTGGAAGGGCTGGGAGAGGTGGTAAGAGGTAAAGCAAGATGCCATTATTGTACATGTGGAAACTACCCCTTGTTTTAGGAAGATGTCACTAGGGGGCAATATGCAGGTGAGAAATAGGAAGATAATGATTGATCCTTTGAGAAATAACAGAGCTAATGATTTAGGAGAAGTTAATACTCAGAATACTGGTTACATAAAAATGGAAACACAAGCAAAATACTAGAGATGCAGAAAATGCAGAATAAAAACATAAAATTGGCAGATCTGGCAGAATCTATAGGGAAGGAAACAAAGGGTGGGATCTTGAGCCCATGGGATTGGCAATGGGGGTTGAATATCCGGCAAAACCAAAGTTGTGAATCTCACCTACTAGACTGCAAATTCTGATTTTTGCTGTCCCTCATCGGCATCATAATCTACTTTATGCCCACAACAGACGTGAACCTGATTTACAAACATTATAATATATTTCCATATGATTACAAGTGTTAAGTTTACTAATTAGAATCACAAGTAACACTGCAATGAAGTTACTGTGAAAGTTCCTTTCAGGCGTGAACCTGTCATGGGGATCCCCACCGGGGGTGTAAAAGTAAGTACAGTCCCAGTGAGGGACATGGCAAAGCAATGGGCTGGCAATACCTCCTAGCACAGGCTGGCACTACAAGGTTGGCACCAGATATTTTAACTGTTAATAAAAAACAGGGGTGCGTGTTCCACCATTTTATTGAGAGGTGGGGCTTTTACTCTGCTAGGAGGTCAAAAGTCAACTGGGACCCTGGAAGGACCTCCTTTGAATTAATGACAAGTAATTAAAAAGTAGCCCAACTAGGATTTGGCCAACATTTAAAAGCAATGTAATGTCCCTGTAAGTGCTATAGTTTGGCTTCTCTTCTTTCTTGAAGGTTGTGATCAACTTTGTGTCTTAAAATTACTTAGATTTTCTTCATCTGCCAAAGCTTTATCTAGCTGTGTTCAAATATGTTAGTATGTCTCCTCAGAACTTCTGCAGGAATATTGCAGGACTAGAATCTTGATTGATAGTAGTAATCACCTCAATTGGCATTGACTTGTCTAGCTCACATCTAATTGAGTCTTCTGGGAGTTTCTCTATTAGGTGCAGGTCCACTATATTCAGTAGTTCTACAAAGTGTTATTTGCAGCAGACATTGATACTGTCCGTGTCTTTGAGAACAGTCTTGCTATTTTTTGATTTTACTGATGTTGATCTGTAGATCTCTTTGCTTGCCTTGAAGGAGGTATGGTGTAATGTGTGCCAGTTAGGAGTTGAATTTTTTCAATTTTCTCTGTCCGTCATTTATGCTTCAAATTGCAGGTTCTTTTCTCAACTTCAAGTTTGCCTGTCTGGCAGATGAGCTTCTTTTCTGTGGAGTTTGAATCCTGTTGCCATGTTTGGAACACTATTCATTCACAATCAATGAGTCTGCATTTTCTGCATTAATTAAACCAGTCTTGGTGTCTGTTAGTGGGATGACCAAAAATGATGAATTTCAATGACTGCTATTTATGATGCATTGTACACTGCTTGATGGTGTGACCATCATTCCTGTAGATTCCAATTGATTTGTTCTTGGCATTACTGACAGGCTTTGGATGGTGGAATATTCTGGGTACTGGTGCAACTATTTAGGCAGCACGGTGATTAGCACTGCTGCCTCACAGCACTAGGGACTTAAGTTCAATTTTGGCCTCGGGTGACTGTCTTGCGTGAAGTCTGCGCCTTCTTCCTGTGTTTGCATGGGTTTCCACTGGCTGTTCCGGTTTTCTCCCACAGTCCAAAGATGCGCATGTTAGGTTGATTGGCCACACTAAATTGCCCCTTAGTGTCAAAAAGATTGGAAGGGTTAAAACATAGAGGAATGGGGATAAGGCCTGGGTGGGATTGTTGTCACTGCAGACTTGATGTGCTGAATGGTTTCCTTCTGCACAGTAAGGATTCTATATTGGTACATTCAAGAGGTCTCCTGAAGCAAATGAGTTGATCTGTCCGCTATAAATGAAACATATATAATGCGCAAATCTTTTTTATTGCTCGGCCTGACAATCACACACTCTGTCAAGTTACAGTGCTTCTATTTTGGATGTTGCTAGAATGCCATGAAATGTTCCTGTTGGTGAAAAAAACATTAGAAGATCATCTTCAGCACACAGGGTAAGGAGGCATATACCACTGAAGTTGGACTTTCCAACTCTATGCTTTCCAATTTCAGTCAGGAGATATGGTTGTTCTCACCAAGCACTGAAATCATTAAATATGATCTTTGACTGTGATGGTACAACTTTCGGAGTTGCATTTAGGATGGATTGGGGTTTCTTTCATTTTCATTACTGATTGATTTTGATTTGATTTATTATTGTCACTTGTATTAACACACAATGAAAAGTTTTTTTTTTGCACGCTATACAGATAAAACATATCGTTCATAGAGAAGGAAACAAGAAGAGTACAGAATGTAGAATATAGAGTGATTCTGCTGGATGCAGTTTTCCAATCATGATTTAGAGTGAGACAGGTTATTTTTCGGACAACTATTCTCGCTCCTTAAAAGTAGATAAATCTCCAGGGCTGGATGAAATGTATCCATAAGATAAAGGTGCACACTGTTACAGGTAATGTATTAGCATGGACAGAGGATTGGTTAACTAACAGAAAGCAAACAATAGAGGTAAATGGATGTTTTTCTGGTTGGCAATCAGTGACTAATGGTGTGCCTCAGAGATCAGTGTTGGGACTGCAATTGTTTACAATTTACAAAAATGATTTGGAGTTGGGAACCAAGTATAGTGTATCAAAATTCACAGATGACACTAAGATGGCTGGAAGAGCAAAGTGTGCAGAGGATGTTGAAAGTCTGCAAAGGAATACAGATAATCTAAGTGAGTGGGCAAGGGTCTGCCAGATGCAGTATAATGTTGGCAAATGTGAGGTTATCCATTTTGGTAGGAATAACAGCAAAATAGATTATTATTTAAATAGTTAAAAATTGTAGCATGCTGCTGTCAGAGGGACCTAGGTGTCCTTATACAGGAATCTCAAGGAGTTGGTTTGCAGGTGCAGCAGATAATTAAGAAGGCAAATGGAATTTTGTCCTTCATTGCTATAGGGATGGAGTTTAAAAACAGTCAGATTATGTTGCAGCTGTACAATGTGCTGATGAGGCCACACCTGGAGTACTGTGTACAGTTTTGGTCTCCTTACTTGAGAAAGGATATACTGGCACTGGAGGGGATGCAGAGGAGAGTCACTAGGTTGATTCCGGAGTTGAGAGGGCTGGCTTATGAGGAGAAACTGAGTTGACTGGGGCTATACTCATTAGAATTCAGAACAGTGAGGGGAGATCTTATAGGAACATATAAAATTATGAAGGGAGTAGATAAGATAGAATTAGGGAAGTTGTTTCCACTAGCGGGTGAAACTAGAACTACGGGAGCATAGCCTCAAAATAAGAGGAAGCAGATTTAGGACTGAGTTGAGGAGGAACTTCTTCACACAAAGGGTTGTGAATCTGTGGAATTCTCTGCCTAGTAAAGTAGCTGAGGCTACCTTGTTGAATGTTTTTAAGGCAAGGATAGATAAATTTTTGAATAGTAAAGAAATTAAAGGTTATGATGAGCAGGCGGGTAAGTGGGCCCACAAAAAAATCAGCCATGATCTTACTGAACAGCGGAGCAGCACAAGGGCCCAGATGGCCTACTCCTGCTCCTGGTTCTTATGATCTTACTTATCCCAGGTTAAGCAAGTCAAAGGAGGAAATAGTAGGAATGTTGGCTATAATGTTCAATTCCTCACTGGCCACGAAGAGGTGCAGATGGATTGAAGAACAGCCAATTTGGTACTAACATTCAAGAAGGGAGAAAGGGATAAACCAGGAAACTATATGCCAATTAATCTAACCTCAGTGATGGGAAAACTATTGGAAGCAATTTTGTGAAACAGGATTGATCTATATTTGGAGAGGCAGTAATTAATCAAGAACAGTCAAAATGGTTTTGTTAAGTCTGACCAATTTTGACTGTATTTTTCAGAGGTAAGCACGTGTGTAGATGAGAGTGCTGCATATGATGTAATCTGCTTGGACTTCAGAAAAACCTTTGATAAGGTCCCACATGGATCACTAACAGCTAAGTAAGAGCCTATGGAATCCAAAAAAATTTGGCAAATTGGATCTAGAATTATGCCTTTTAGCTTTGACAATGGATCATCTGGACTCAAAACGTCAGCTCTTTTCTCTTACAGATGCTGCCACACCTACTGAGATTTTCCAGCATTTTCTCTTTTGGTTTCAGATTCCAGCATCTGCAATAATTTGCTTTTATTTGGATCTAGAATTGGCTGAGTAGTAAGAGCAAAGGGTGATGGTCGTGGGGTGATTTTCTGTCCACTGTGGTCCCACAGGGATGTATTGGGGCTCGTGCTGTTTGTGTAAAAGATTTGCATTTAAATGTAGGAGGGTTGATGAGTAAGCTCGTGGATGACACAAAAATTGGGAGGGTGATAAATAATAAGGATAACAAAAGAAGAAAGAACAAAGGAAAGTACAGCACAGGTACAGCTCTTGGGCCCTCTTAGCCTGTGCTAATAATGCCCCAAGTAAACTGAAATAAAAAAACCTTCTGCCATTACTCAGTCTGTGTCCCTCTATTCATGTTCTTATCCAGATGCCTCTTTAGTGCTGCTAAGATGCCTGCTTCCAACATCTCCTCTGCCAGCACGTTCCAGGCACCTACCACTCTATGTGAAAAACTACCCCTCCCCCAACATCTCCCTTAAACCTTCCTCCCCCACCATGAACCTGTGCACCTTGTAATCAACCCTGCCAACCTAGGAAAAAACCTTTGACTATCCACCCTGTCTATGCCTCTCATAATTTTGTAAATTTCTATCAGGTCTACCCTCAGCCTCGGTCTTTTCAGTGAAAACAATCCTAGTTTATTCAACTTCTCCTCATAGTTAATACCTTCGAGACCAGACAACATCCTGGTGAACCTTCTTTGCATTCTCTCCAAAGCTTCCACATCCTTCTGGTAATGCGGTGACCAGAACAGCATGCAATATTCCAAATGCGGCCTAACCAAAGTTTTATGTAGCTGCAACATGATTTCCCAACTAGTACTCAGTCCTGACTGACGAAGGCAAGCATGCCATTTGCCTTCTTAATCACCTTTGTCATAGTGATGCCACTTTCAGGAAACTGTGAACTTGCATGCACATATCCCTCTGTATGTTAATGTTCCTAAAGGTTCGCCATTTACAATATAATTCAAACCTAAATTTAATCATCCAAAATGCATCACCTTGCATTTGTATGGATTACACTCCATCTGCCATTTCTATGCCCAAATCTTCATCTATCCATATCTTGTATCCTCTGACAATACCGGGCACTATCAGCTACTCCACCAATCTGGCCTTAGATTATAAGAGCATATGGATGAGCTGGTCAGATAGGCTGATCAGTGGCAATTGGAATTCAATCCAAATAAGTGAAAGGTGATGCACTTGGGCAAGGCAAGAGAATACATAACGAACGGCAAATGCCTGGGAAGCACCGAGGATCAGAAAGACCAAGATGTGAATCTACAGCAGTCCCTTAGCGGGAGTAACTATGAATCTCCGAAAGAGGAATAGTTATTGTAACTGTACAAACTTTGTCACTTTCTATAACACAGTGAATCATCTCTCCCTGATGGTCCCGCCGGGAACATCGTCACTATGGCCTGAGTGATGATGACAAAAGCGACTGGCCAAGAAGTGATAATGTGGATGTAATTGTATCTCTTTCTCCCACTAGAGTTCAATTACAACAGGTGGTTCAGGATTAGATATTCAATCCATTCATGCACGAAAATATGGTTCATGGTGGGTCTAGTCCTATTAGCTGTGAGCATTTTCCTGCTTCAATAACACAATAAGTCATGCCTTTCTGTAGGTACCAACTAGACGTCATCTCTGGGCATCAAGAGATGATGTTCAAATGACTAGCCAAGGCGTATATAGCGTGTACAACTATACTCCCTAGGAAAACTGCCACCAGGAGACTGCCAGCAATTATGGTGGTATTGTTGAACTAAAATGATGTCATTGAGAAGTAGCAGAAGTTGCTTAGCTGCGGCGATCTTGGCGTCTTAAACCACAGTGAGTCATGCAGGGTTTCAAGTAGACCACAATGCTGGCAGATTAGTTATGCACTGGAAATATGACTGGCTGAGAACTGCCAAACACACTTCTGGGCCTTCAAATCCATTTTATAAAAAATTAAGTGGTGTATGCTACTTGTTCTGGGGATAGTTGGTGAGGTTCATTCGACCATCAAAAGGTTATGCATTGCATCTATCAAGGCTACAAGACCGGAGACCCCCACGATCGGTCAATGAGGAAAACTGATGATTATAAGACCAGATCCTGGTGTGAAAAAATTAATGTGCATTGATGTCCCATCACATTTGTGAAGATGGAAGAGGACAAGGAAAGGTTCATGGAAACCTAAAGACTTTACTTCTAAATCCAAGTCTACTATGCCCCAAAGGATCAGGCTTGGTTAGATGTCAAACTGTACTACTCCCGAGTTGCACGAGTAGAGTATCATGTGTAACTGTAAATATTGCTGAATCTGTTGTGTTACCAATTGTACTATTGTAGTTTTGCTATCAAAACATCACCAAGTACTCGCATGATGAATTTATGGGTAAATGTCAACTGACAATCGAGTAAAAACTAACCTTACCTGGCTTCGTTTTCAGTGGTGTGGCATTCTGCTTGTCTGCCAACTCTATGGCAGAGGCATATTGTACTCAAGATCAACCCTCTGTTTCTGCCTTACGCCTAAGGGATGTGGTTACCATCCAGTCGATGTCACTTAGATTCTGTTCTGAGCTGCGCGGCATACAGTGACGAGCAACGCAAAAACTCCAACAAAATATTTGCAAGAGTGTCTACCTCAAGAACTACTGTAGCTGCAGAAAGTTTTGTTGTTCTATACCGCAATGAGCCACACCTCCCGATGGTCCCCTGGATATGCCATTGTTGTGGGCATCCAATATGAAAGCTAATATGGTTGGCTGAGAACGGGTACAATGGGGGCAGAACTGTCGTGACATCTCTGGATCATTGTCTAACAGCGTGATATATTCACTTCAAAGATTTTAACCTTTTAACTGCAGTCAGTTAAGAGTTCTGGACTGAAGATAGTCAATGCTTACCAATTTGCTGGCAAGTCCCCTGGGAGATTTCTCTCATATTGGGTCTATAAAGTGACGAGAGGATCTTCGGAATATTGACTGGCTGTGAACATGAATAACAATGGGTACAGATCTTTTGTGATTCCTCAGGATCATTGTCTACCAGTGCAATAAATTGATCCTGTAGACTTTAACCTCATCTGCCAAACTACAGACATCTTCAGGTTCTGGGCTGCAAAGTGTTGATGCTTGGCAGTTCGCTGGTAAGTCAATTGCAAGATATTTCTCAGGTAACGAGAGAATCTTTAAAATATTGGCTGGCCGAAAATAATAATTGGACACCTGAATTAAACTGAACCTTAAATGAATCGAATTATCCACTTCCAAGTTGACCCACCTGTTGCCTCGAAAAGGTGTTTCAATGCTGACAACTGGCTCCAGTTATCTGTGCTCTTCACCTGGTGAACAGTGATGGTTTAACTTCTACACCCATCTGCAGAAGCAGTACCTCATATGGATGTGATGTCCCACTGTACCTGGAATTGTGGAGTGGAGAGATTTTAATTGAGGCTTGGCTAAGCCTCTGGACTTCTAACCCATCACTGAAGTTAATGTTAAAGTTTATGTATTAGTCACATGTAGACTTACAATAACACCATAATGATGTTACTGTGAAAATCCCCTAGTGGCAGCACTGTTCCGGCACAGTGAGGGAAAATTTAGCATGGCCAATGCACACAATCTGCACACCATTAGACTGTGGGAGGAAACTGGAGCACCTGGAAGAAACCCACCCAGACACAGGTAAGCATGTAAACTCTGCACAGAAAGTGACCCAAGACAGGAATCGAATCTGGGTCTCTGGTGCTATGAGGCAGCAGTGCTAACCACTGTACCACCGTGCCACCCAGGACAATTGTTGCTTGAGCCCCATGAGGTGGGTATGATAGGAAAGAGAGAAGCCGTTTCCCTGGAGGTATGAGTGAAATAATGTTTCCTGACATCAGAGCAATCTGTTCAATAATTTTTGCTTTGTCATCACACATTTTAATATAATACAAATACATGTCACATGATGACTTTTAAAAGGGTCATTAAGTCTCCAGACTGCATAACATGAACCTGACTGGCACAGCTTGATGAACAAAATCCTGCTTTCGCTTTGTTGGTCATGCAGCATTGTAAAATCAATCTCTGATCTGCCCTGCTTCTTGCTGTGGCTCTTCGTTGGTGGTGGGCATTTTACCTCAGTCAACGAGCAATTTGAATACTTGGAATGTACATTTGGGTGTGTCAAATATAGCAGGTCAGGTCGATAAAGTGGTTAAGAATGCATTATGCTATACTTGCCTTTATTAGCTGAGGCATAGAGTTTAAGAGTAAGGGGGTTATGCTGGAACTGTATAAAACATTGGTTAGGCCATAAATAGATTATTGTGTACAGTTCTGGAATCCACATCATAGAACATAGAACAGTACAGGCCCTTCGGCCCTCAATGTAGTGCCAAGCTATAAGCAAACCCAAGATCAAGTTATCCCATTCCCTGTAATTCTGGTGTGCGCCACATGCCTATCCAATAACCGCTTGAAAGTTCCTAAAGTGTCCGATTCCATTGTCACAGAGTCAGTGTATTCTATGCTCCAACCACTCTCTGAGTGAAGAATCTACCTCAGGAGATCCCTCCTATATCTCCCACGATGAACCTTATAGTTGTGGCCCCTAATAACAACTACATCCACCCGAAGAAATACTCTGTGCACATCCACTCTATCTATCCCCTTCATCATCGTCTAGTAAGTCACCTCTCATCCTCCTCTGTTCCAAAGAGAAAAGCCCCAGCTCCCTCATAAAATCTATTTCCCATAACACCTATCCTCCAAACCAGGCAGCATCCTGGTAAATCTCCTCTACACTCTCTCCAATATTTCCACATCCTTCTTATAGTGAGGTGACTAGAACTGAACACAATATTCCAAATGTGGTCTCACCAAAGTTCGGTATAGTTACAATATAACCCCACGGCACTTGAACTCAAACCCCCATTAATAAACCCTAACACACTATAACCCTTCTTCACAGCTCTATACACTTGAGTGGCAACATTCAGAGATCTGTAGATATGAACCCCAAGATCTCTGAATGTTCCTCCACATTCCTCAAAACCCTGCTATTGATCCTGTAATCCACATTCAAGTTTGTCCAACCAAAATGAATCATCTCACACTTATCAAGGTTAACCTCCATCTGCCACTTTTTGGCACAACTCTGCATCCTATCAATATCTCTTTGCAGTCTGTAAGAGCCCTCCACCTCATCCATCAATACTACATCAATCTTGCTGTCGTCAGCAAATTCACTAACCCACCCTTCAGCCCCCTCTTCCAAGTCATTGATAAAAATCACAAATAGAAGAGGACTCAGCACTGATCCCTGTGGTACACCGCTGGTAACTGGCTTCCTGTCTGAAAATTTTCCTTCCACCACCATCCTCTGTCTTCTATGAGATAGCCAGTTATTTATTGAAATTGGCCAAATTTCCTTCTATCCCACATCTCCTTATCTTCTTCATGAGTCTACCAGGGGGAACCTGATCAAACGCCTTACTAAAATCCATATATATGACATCAGCTGCTCTACCTTTGTCTACATATTTAGTTACCTTCTCAAAGAATCAAATTTGTGAGGCAGAGCCTACCCCTCACAAAACTGTACTGACTATCCCGGATTAAACTGTATCTTTCCAAATGGTCATAAATCCTATCTCTTAGGACCTTTTCCATTAACTTGATCACTGAAGTAAGACTAACTGGCCTATAATTACCAGGGTCATTCCTGTTTTCTTTCTTGAAGAAAGGAACAACATTTGCCACTCTCCAGTCCTCTGGCACAATCCCCCATGGGCAGAGATCAAAGCTAAAGGCCCTGCAATCTCATCCATTGGCTCCCAAAGTATCCTAGGATGTATCCCATCTGGCCTAGGGGACTTATCAACTCTCAGGTTTTTCAAAAATGCTAATACATCTTCTCTCAGAACATCTACCTCCTCCATCCTATCAGTCTACATCACGCATCCTCAAAAACATGGCCTCTTTCTTAAACAAAGGAACAACACTGGCTATTCTCCAATCTTCTGGGACCTCCCAGTCCAGTGAGGATACAGAGATTTCTCTCAAGGCCACAGGATTTGCTCCCTTGCCTAGAACATAGAACATTACAGCGCAGAACAGGCCCTTCGGCCTTCGATGTTGTGCCAACCAATTAGGAACAAGCAGTGATCCTCTAACCTAAACCATTCCCCTTTCATCCATAAACTTATCTACTAACCTCTTAAACGCCACCAAACTTGGCACATCTACAACTGACGCAGGCAAGGCATTCCATACCCTTACCACCCTCTAGGTAAAGAACCTACCTCTGACATCTGTCCTAAAACCACCACCCCTTAATTTAAAGCTATGTCCCCTCATGCTAGCTTTCTCCATCCTAGGAAAAAAGGCTATCACTGTCCACCCTATCTAAACCTCTAATCATCTTATATGTTTCAATAAGGTCTCCTCTTAGCCGCCTTCTTTCTAACGAAAACAACCTCAAATCCCTCAGCCTCTCTTCATAGGACCTGCCTTCCATACCAGGCAACATCTGGTAAACCTCCTCTGTACCCTCTCCAATGCCTCCACATCTTTCTTATAATGTGGGGACCAGAACTGCACACAATACTCAAGTGCGGCCGCACTAGAGTTTTGTACAGTTGCAACATGACGTTGCGGCTCCGAAATTCAATCCCCCTACCAATAAAAGCCAAGACTCCGTATGCCTTATTAACAACCTTATCGACTTGATTGCCAACTTTCAGGGATCTATGCACATATACACCAAGATCCCTCTGTTCTTCAACACTATTAAGAGTCTACCATTAGCCCTATACTCTACACATTTGTTATTCCTGCCAAAGTGAATTACCTCACACTTTTCCACATTAAACCCCATTTGCCACCTCTCGGCCCAGCTCTGCAACTTGTCCAAGTCTCTCTGCAAACTATAACACCCCTCTTCACTATCTACCACTCCTCCGACTTTGGTGTCATCCGCAATTTTACTAATCCATCCTTCAATACCCTCATCCAGATCATTTATAAAAATTACAAACAGCAGGGGCCCCAAAACAGATCCCTGAGGTACACCACTAGTAACCGAACTCCACGATGAATATCTCCCATCAACCACCACCCTCTGCCTCTCTCAATATTTTGGAGTATCAGGCACAGGGGACTTGTCTAACTTAATGCTTCTCAAGAATTCCAAAAACCACCTCCTTTTTGATCTTAACACAACTCAAACAATCTATACACCCTTCCCTAGACTCATCATCCACCAATTCCTTCTCTTTGATGAATACTGGTGCAAGATACTCATTTAATGCTTCACCCAGTTCCCTGGCTCGGCTCCACACACAAATTCCCTCCTCCGTCCAATCAGAAGGCTGATGGCGACCTGGAAGAAGCTATTCATGAGTCGGTTCGCAAGTGTGCTCAGACTTTTGTATCTTTTTCTCAAAGGAAGAAGGTAGAAGAGAGTATTCCTGATAATGCATAGGGTCCTTGATTATGCTGGCTGCTTTTCCAAATGACGGGGAGTGTGGACAAAGTCAATGGATGGGAGGCTGGTTTGGAGGCATGTGATAGCACTGGAAAGGGTGCAGAGAAGATTTACCAGGATATTGCATAAACTGGAGAGTTTTAGTTATGAAGAGAGATTGGATAGATTGGTGTTGTCTTTCTTGGAGCAGACAAGAGTGAGGGGGGAAATGTCAGAAGCATAGATATAATAGACAGAAAAAAGCAAGGGTCAATGATTAGGGAGCACAGATTTAAGATCAGGAGATTTAGAAGGGATGTGAGGCAAGGCTTTTTCACCCAGAGGGTAGTGGGAGTTCTAAACTCACTGCCTGAAAGAGTGGTGGACTCAGAGAGTCTCATAACTTTTAAATATTAAGATGGGCACTTGCTTTGCCAAGGCATACAAGGCTATGGGCCAAATGCTGCAAAGTGAAATTACAATGGTTGTTGATATTGTGAAAAGTATGTTTTAAATTCAGTCTTGCTTTATGGGGTTCCCATTTGTCTGGGTGCCAAGCAGCTCACATGCTCAGAATGCAGGCTAATGATTTATCTTGGCTAGGGATATGTTTGTTTTGAGTTAATGCATTTTTGATGTTTGGTTTTCCCCCTGAGGTTCAGAATAGAGTTTTGATTAACTTGACTGTCAGAGTCATGTGCACAAGGGGAGGAGCTAAGCTTACAGGGAAAAGCTGGTTGGTACTGCTGGGTTCTGAAAGTAGCAAGAGGTCTCTCTCTCTCTCTGGAGGTTGCTGTTTAGAACTGGCTAGGAGAAATAGGTCTCTCTGTCTCTTTCCCCAGAGGTGTTCTGGAGGCTTGGGAACTTGCAGCCCAAGACAAAGCACCTAAAATTGTGTGTTGCTAACTAATTTTAAAGAGGAATTTAAGTCTATAAGATGAATAGTGCTTAAGTTGGAACTAATAAAGATAGGTTAGCAATTAAAAATTGTATCTTGTCATGTTAAGTAAATCACATGGTAAAATTTAAGCTAATTCATTAGTTATAGTTAAACTGTATTGTTAAAATAAAATTTGTTTTGATAAAAGCTTCCTAGTGTGTCGATAGAATCATACCTGGAGTGCAATACTTTATCCTCACACTAATGCCAAAGCAGAAAAACTGTTGAAATCTAGTCAGGCTTCACAACAAATTTTAGGGTTTCAGATCAATACCTTAACAATGGTCAGCTAGTGAAGACGTGATGGGCTGAAGGGCCTATTCAGTGCTGCAGACATCAATGACTTCTTTCCACGCCAGGGTTTGCAGAGTGAATCCTGAAGAAGGATATTCAGCCACATTCACAAACATCAAACTATTCTTCTGTTTCAATTAAGAATGGAGTAGTTAATTAGTAACTGCTATCTTTGTGTAAAGTTGTGACAAGAAGTTTCCAGACATCACAATTCTGTCCCATTGCATTATCAAAGAAGCTTTGAATCTACTATCCATTAATAGAGTCAAATGTAACCAAGTTGGGATATATTTTCCCAAAGTTTTCATTTATAAGAGAATGTTCCTGAACTAAATGAATAAGGAAACTCAAAAGCATAGAACCATAGAAAATTACAATTCAGAAACAGGCCTTTTGGCCCTTCTTGTCTGTGCCAAACCATTTTTTGCCTCGTCCCACTGATCTGCACTTGGACCCTCTCATCCATGAACCCGTCCAAGTTTTTCTTAAATGTTAAAAGTGACCCCACATTTACCACTTTATCTGGCAGCTCATTCCACACTCCCACCACTCTCTGCATGAAGAATCCCCCCCTCCCCTAAAATTCCCTTTAAACTTTTCTCCTTTCACCCTTAAGCCATGCCCTCTGGTTTTGCCCTCAGTGGAAAAAGCCTGCTTGCATTCACTCTATCTATACCCATCAAAATCTTGTAACCTCTATCAAATTTTCCCTCATTCTTCTGCGGTCCAGGGAATAAAGGCCTAACCTATTCAATCTCTCTCTGTAACTCAGCTTCTCAAGTCCTGGCAACATTCTTGTGAACTTTTTCTGCACTCTCTCAATCTTATTCACATCTTTCCTGTAACTAGGTGACCAAAACTGTACACAATACTCTAAATTCGGCCTCACCAATGCCTTACATAACCTTAGTAAGAATCTGGCAACATTTGTCTGACGAAGACGAAAAGTCGAAAGCTCGCAGATTTACTATCAAATAAACTGGTTGGATTTAAAATTGGTGTTGCCAGATTCTTACTGAGTTTACCCCAGTCCAACGCTGGCATCTCTACATCATTATATAACCTTACCATAACACTCCAACTTCTATACTCGGTACTCTGATTTATAAAGGCCAATGTATCAAAAGCACTCTACCACCCTATCCACTTGTGACGCCACTTTTAGGGAATTCTGTGCCTGTATTCCCAGATCCCTCTGTTCAACTGCACTCTTCAGAGTTCTACCATTTACCCTGTATGTTCTACTTTGATTTGTCCTTCCAAAGTGCACTACCTCACACTTGTCTGCATTAAATTCTATTTGCCATTTTTCAGCCTATTTTTCTAGTTGGTCCAAGTCACTCTGCAAGCTTTGAAAACCTTCCTCACTGTCCACTACACCCCCAATCTTTGTATCGTCAGCAAATTTGCTGATCCAATTTACCACACTGTCATCGAGATCATTGATATAGATGACAACAACAATAGATCCAACACTGATCCCTGCAGCATACCACTCGTCACAGGCCTCCACTCAGAGAAGCAATCCTCCACAACACTCTCTTGCTTCTTCCACTGAGCCAGTATCTAATCCAATTTACTACCTCCCTATCTATACCTAGTGACTGAACCTTCCTAACTAACCTTCCATGAGAGACCTTATCAAAGGCCTTGCTGAAATCCAGGTAGACAACATTCACCGCCTTCCCTTCATCCACTTTTCTGGTAACCTCCTTGAAAAACTCTAACAGATGGTCAAACATGACCTACCGTGCACAAAGCCATGTTGAATCTCCCTAATAAGTCCCTGTCTATCCAAATGTTTGTAGATGCTATCCCTTATACACCTTCTAATAACTTGCCCAGCACTGACCTCAAACTTACCAGTCTATAATTTCCCAGATTTCTTCTGGAACCTTTTTTAAACAACAGAACAACATGAGCCACACTCCAATCATCTGGCATCACCCCCTGTGAATACTGACATTTTAAATATGTCTGCCAGGGCGCCTGCAAGTTCAACACTAGCTTCCCTCAAGGTCCGTTGGAATATCCTGTCTGGTCCTGGAGATTTATCCACTCTGATTTGCCTCAAGACAGCCAGCATCTCCTCCCCTGTGATCTGTAAAGGTTCCATGACCTCCCTAACTGTTTGTCCTATTTCCGTAGACTCCATGTCCATTTCCTCAGTAAATACGGACACGCAAAACCCATTTAGTATCTTCCCCATCTCTTTTGGTTCCATACACAATCTACCATTCTGGTCTTCAAGAGGATCAATTTTATCCCTCACTATCCTTTTGCTCGTTACATACCTATAGAAGTTCTTTGGATTTTCCTTCACTCTGTCTGCCAAAGCAACCTCATGTCTTCTTTTAGCACTCCTGATTTCTCTCTTAAGTAGCTTCTTGAACTTTTTACACTCCTCGAGTATCTGATCTGTTCCTTGCTGCCTGTACATTACATACAACTCTCTCTTCCTCTTAATCAGTGATACAATTTCCCTCGAGAACCAAGGTTCCTTATTCCTATTAACTTTGCCTTTAATCCTGACAGGAACGTACAAAACTCTGCACTCTCAAAATTTCTCCTTTGAAGGCCTCCCACTTTCCATTTACATCCTTACCAGAGAACAGCCTGTGCCAATCCACATTTCAGATCCTTTCTCATTTCATCAAATTTGGCCTTTTTCCAGTTCAGAACTTCAACCTGAGGACCTGATCTATCCTTATCCATGATCAAGTTAAAACTAATGGCATTATGGTCCCTGGATCCAAAGTGTTCCCTCACACTCACATCCATCACCTGCCCTAACTCATTTCCCAATAGGAGATCCAATATCATATCCTCCCTAGCTGGAACCTCTATATACTGATGTAGAAAATTCTCCTGAATACATTGTACAAACTCTACCCCATCTAAACCTTTAACAGTATGCAAGTCCCAATCTATATGTGGAAAATTAAAATCCCCTGCTATCACAACGTTGTGTTTCTTGCAGTTGTCAGCTATCTCTCTGCTGATTTGCTCCTCCAATTCTCGCTATTTGGTGGTCACCCCTTTCCTGTTTCCCAGCTTCACCCATTGGGCCTTTGTCGACAAGCTCTCTAATCTATCCTGCCTGAGTACTGCTGTAACATTTTCCCTGACCAACAATGCAGCCACCACCGCCACCCCACTCCCCCTTTTATCCCTCTGCCTCTATCACGCCTGAAACATTGGAACTTTGGAACATTCAGCTGCCAGTTCTGCCCCTCCTGTAGCCAAGTTTCACTAATAGCTATAAAGTCATATTTCCATGTGTCAATCCATGCCTTCAGTTTATCTGTTTTCCCCACAATATTCCTGGCATTGAAATGGCCACAACTCAAAAGATTATTTTCATCACATTCAAGCCTTCCATTTGTGTGATGTTGTTTGAACTAACCTGTTTTTTTTAACCACCCACTCCACTATATGCACTGGCACTCCAGTTCCTATCCCCCTGCAAATCTAGTTTAAATGCTCCTCAATAATATTAGCAAATCTCCTTGCAAGTATATTGGTCCCCTTGTAGTTTAGGTGTAACCCATCCCTCTTGTACAAGTCTCAGCTGCTCCTGAAGAGGTTCCAAAGATCCAAAAATTGGAAACCCTGCCCTCTACATCAGTTCGTCAGCCACATGTTCATCGCCCAAGCATCCTACTCTTACCCTCACTGGCACGTAGTACAGGTAGCAATCCTGAGATTACTACCTTTGAGTCTTGCTTTTTAACTTTCATCCAAGCTCTCTACATTCTTTCTTTAGGAACTCCTCCCTCTTCCTACCTACGTCATTGATACTGATGTGTACCATGACATTTGGCTGATCACCTTCCCACTTTAGAACACTGTGCAGTGATCAGAGATATCTCTGACCTTGGCACCCAGGAGGCAACAAACCATGCGGGAGTCTCTGTCCCAACCACAGAACTTCCTGTCCATACCTCTGACCATTCAGTCCAATTAGAGAATATCAAAATTATAGCTGGGCCATTTAAAAATGAAATCGGGAAGCACTTTCCTCACATTTGGAACTCACACTCTTAGAGCCTGTAAATGTTCAAGACCCTCCGGGATTGATACACTTTTGTTAGCTAAGGACATAGTATATGTAACAAAGGCAGGAGAATGAAGTGACAACAGCTAGAGTCTGATTGAATTGCATTACAAACCTGATTGGCCAAACTGCCTCCAAATGCTCAAATTGCATACTTGTTCAGATTTTATTACTCAGAAACAAACCTGTTGTGACATTTTTTATTGTTGGGTTATAGTTTTTTGAACAGCCAAGTAGGAAATGTATTGCAATGTTTAAAACATGTTGGCCTAAATATTACAGTAGGAATAATGATGAGAACATAAGAACATAAGAAATAGGAGCAGAAGTAGCCATGTAGTCCCTCAAGCCTGCCCCGCCATTCAATAAGATCATGGCTGATCAGATAGTGGTTCAGTTCCATTTACCTGCCTGCTCCCCATAACCCTTAATTAGAACATAGAACACTACAGCACAAACAGGCCCTTCGGCCCACAAGTTGTGCTGAACACATCAAAACCTACCCAGCCATAGACCTATCTATAACCCACAATCCCATTGGATCCCATATACTCATCCAGAAGTCTTTTAAAAGACCCCAGCGAGTTCGCCTCGACCACCACCGATGGCAGCCGATTCCATTCACTCACCAACCTCTTAAAGTGAAAAACTTTCCCCTAGCATCCCCTCTGTACTTGCTTCCCTGCACCTTAAATCTGTGCCCTCTCGTCGCGACCATTTCAGCCCTGGGAAATAGTCTCTGAGAGTCCACCCTATCTATTCCTCTCAACATCTTGTAAACCTCTATCAGGTCGCCTCTCAACCTTCGTCTCTCCAGGGAGAACAGTCCCAGCTCCCTCAACCTGTCTTCATAAGGCATGCCTCCCAATCCAGGCAACATCCTTGTAAATCTCCTCTGCACCCTTTCAATAGCTTCCACGTCCTTCCTATAGTGAGGCGACCAGAACTGCGCACAGTACTCCAAGTGTGGTCTGACAAGGGTCCTATAAAGCTGCAGCATTACCTCCTGACTCCTGAACTCAATCCCTCGATGAATGAAGGCCAGTACACCGTAAGCTTTCTTAACCACATCCTCCACCTGGGAGGCCGATTTGAGAGTCTTATGGACCCGGACCCCAAGATCCCTCTGCTCTTCCACACAGCTAAGACTCCTACCTTTGATAGTGTACTCATTCATCCCGTTGGATCTGCCAAAATGGACCACAACACATTTATCCGCGTTGAAGTCCATCTGCCACTTCTCCGCCCAGTCTTGCATCCTGTCGATGTCATGCTGCAACTTCTGACATCCCTCCAGACCATCCACAACACCACCGACCTTCGTGTCATTGGCGAACTTACTCATCCATCCCTCCACTTCCTCATCCAGGTCATTTATGAAAATGACAAACAGCAAGGGTCCTAGAACAGATCCCTGGGATCTTATTGATCAGAAATCAGAAATCAATAATTCCCTTATTGATCAGAAATCTACCTACTTGTGACTTAAACACAATTAACGAGGTAGCCTCCACTGCTTCAATGGGCAGAGAATTCCAAAGATTCATAACCTTCTGAGAGAAATTGTTCCTCCTCAACTCTGTTTTAAATTGACTCCCCCTTATTTTGAGGTGTGCCCTCTAATTCTTGTTTCCTTTCTAAGTGGAAAGAATCTCTCTGCTTCTACCCTGTCTAGCCCCTTCATTATCTTATATGTCTCTATAACATCATCCGTCAACCTTCTAAACTCCAACAAGTACAGGCCCAATCTACTCAATCTCTCCTCATAAGCTAATCCCCTCATCTCCAGAATCAACCTGGTGAACATTCTCTGCACTCCCTCCAAAGCCAATATATCCTTTCACAAATAAGGGGACCAAAACTGCATACAGTACTCTAGTTGTGGCCTCATCAGTACTTTGTACAATTGCAGCAAGACCTCCCTGCTTTTATACTCCATCCCCCTCGCGATGAAGGCCAATATTCCATTTGCCTTCTTGATCACCTGCTGCACTGCAAACTGAGTTTTTCCGATTCATGATAAGGACCCCCAGGTCCCTCTGCATGGTAGCATGTTGTAATTTATCACCATTTAAATAATGGTCCATTTTATTATTATTTCTTCCAAAGTGGATAACCTTACACTTGATAACATTACATTTCATCTGCCAGATTCTCGCCCACTCACTTAGCCTATCCAAATCTCTCTGCAGACTTTCCACGTCCTCTACGCAATTTGTTTTCCCACTCACTATTATGTCATCTGCAAACTTTGTTTACTAATACTAGGTCCCTTCCTCCAGATCGTCTAAGTATATGGTAAACACTTGAGGCCCTAGCAACGATCCCGGCGGCACGCCGTTAGTCACCAACTGCTAACCAGAAAGCATCCATTTATTCCAACTCTCTGCTTCCTGTTAGATAGCCGATCTCCAAACCACGCTAACACTTTATCCCCAATTCCGTGTACCTTAATCTTATGCAGCAACCTTTCGTGAGGCACCTTATCTAATGCCTTCTGGAAATCAAAAAACATCCATCGGTTCCCCTGTCAACCACACTCGTTACATAGAACACTACAGCACAAACAGGCCCTTCAGCCCACAAGTTGTGCCGAACACATCAAAACCTACCCAGCCATAGACCTATCTATAACCCCCAATCCCATTGGATCCCATATACTCATCCA
This sequence comes from Sphyrna mokarran, assembly GCA_024679065.1. Taxonomy (NCBI): domain Eukaryota; kingdom Metazoa; phylum Chordata; class Chondrichthyes; order Carcharhiniformes; family Carcharhinidae; genus Sphyrna; species Sphyrna mokarran. The sequence continues at coordinate 14,268,981 of JAGIQG010000007.1, read as the reverse complement.
GAAGTCTTTTAAAAGACCCCAGCGAGTTCGCCTCGACCACCACCGACGGCAGCCGATTCCATTCACTCACCACCCTCTGAGTGAAAAACTTTCCCCTAGCATCCCCTCTGTACTTGCTTCCCTGCACCTTAAATCTGTGCCCTCTCGTCGCGACCATTTCAGCCCTGGGAAATAGTCTCTGAGAGTCCACCCTATCTATTCCTCTCAACATCTTGTAAACCTCTATCAGGTCGCCTCTCAACCTTCGTCTCTCCAGGGAGAACAGTCCCAGCTCCCTCAACCTGTCTCCCAATCCAGGCAACATCCTTGTAAATCTCCTCTGCACCCTTTCAATAGCTTCCACATCCTTCCTATAGTGAGGATTTCATAAAAATCCAGTAAATTCGTCAAATACGACTTTCCCTTCATGAATCCATGCTGCGTCTGCTTGATTAAACCATTCTTTTCCAAGTGTCCTGCTATTTCTTCCTTAATGATGGATTCCAGCATTTTCCCAACTATGGATGTTAAGCTAACCGGCCTGTAGTTACCCGCCTTTGATCCACCTCCTTTTTTAAACAGTGACATCACATTAGCTGTTTTCCAATCAGCTGGTATCTCCCCAGAATCCAGCAAATTTTGATAAATTACAACTAATGCATCTGCTATTACTTCTGCCGTTTCTTTTAGCACCCTGGGATACATTCCATCTAAACTCGGCGACTTGTCTACCTTTAATCCCATTAGCCTACCAAGCTCTACCTCTTGAGTGATAGTAATTGTTTTAAGGTCCTCACCCCCTACAGTCCCACGACATCAATTATCCAAAAGCTATTTGTGTTCTCTACTGTGAAGACTGACACAAAAAACTTGTTTAAGGCCTCGGCCAATTTCCCATTATTAAATCCCCCTTCTCACCTTCTAAGGGTCCAACGTTTACTTTAGCCATTCTTTCCCTTTTTATATATTTGTAAAAACTTTTACTATCAGTTTTTATATTTTGTGCTAGTTTAGTTTCATAATCAATCTTTCCTTTCTTCATAGTTCTTTGCTTTTTTTTAAAGCTTTTCCAATCTTCTAGTTCCCCACTAATTTTGGCCACTCTGCACGCATTGGTTTTTAACTTGATACTCTCCTTTATTCCCTTAGTTATCCATGGCTGGTTATCCCTTTTCTTACGTTCCTTCTTTATCACCGGAATATATTTTTGCTGAGTACTAAGAAAAATCTCTTTAAAAATCCTCCACTGTTCCTCAGCTGTTCTACAACTAGTCTGCACTCTCAGTCTACATTAGCCAATTCCTATTGTACTCCCCTTTGTTCAAGCAGAGGACACTGGTTTGAGGCTCAGTGTTCACTGTTATAAAGTACATTAGAGAGAAACTTCCAGCATCTACACATTTCTGTTAATTGCAGAAATTGGGAAATTCCTGTTCAATTTGACCCGCTCCACCACAAGCTCCCTTCATCGCTTTGTGACCAAGAGATTTGACATTCAATTACATAAAAAGTATGAAATTGCAGTACTTAACCCACTAAACACCCACTAAACATGCTAGAAAAGATTAGGTCTTTCTGTTCAAGTGTAATCAAATCTTAAACATTGTGCTAGGTCTTAAATACTACCAGATCACCTCTCTAGTTTGACTTTTGGGAAAGTGGAACTGATCCACTTCAGATCAACCATGATCTTGTTGAATGGCAGGGCAGGCCTGAAGGGCTAGATGGCCTACTCTCCTCCTATTTCTTATGTTCTTGTGGTGTGGAATCTCAAACCTTCAAATTTCAATTATTGCTGGAGATATTTAAATATTTAAATATTTCTAAAAACTGATCTCGATCCCCAAATCCCATATTGTCCCCCTCTTTTGGGCTTTCTGCACAATATATGTTGAATATCATATTCAAATTTACATTTTCTGATTTAGATTCTGTGTATCTCAGTATGAATTTTTCATTGTGATAGGTTGAAGAGGCATCCTGGTGTTTGCCCCATTTACAATAATCCCAGAACCCCCATAGAGGGTTTCATGCTATAACGGATATCGGAAACCTGAAGTTGCTGGGCAAAGTTCACAAAAATTGTCTGTGTAGCTATAAGCACATTGAATGGCAAGCATCCTTTGTCCATTGTTGACTACATCTAGAGCAGCAAAACCTAAAAAAATTGTTCTGCTCTGGTCAAACTTTAAATTCAAACTCAATGTTTCCTCTTGCATTTGCTGACATCTTCATCCTACTTTCAGACATTAATATTCATATTTACTATTACAAGTCCACAACAGAGTTAAAGAAAACAGGAAACTGGCCTTTTGTGGACTACGGCTGATTATGGATAGATTATAAATTTATTATTCCAATTCTTAAAAATTATTTCCTGTGCCTTTTGGTCAACAATTAAATATGCACTGAAAGACCAGCTAATGGGCTGGACACACCTACAAACAGCTCAAACTAACTTCATATTGTCCATATAATAAATACATATTATAAATACACTGCTGTATGTTCCATCTGTTGCTGAATTACATTGTAATCAAAACATCTTCTTTCCTACAACAATGGTTATACAAGCTCCAAACTCAGCAAATTTGAATGCCTTTATCTATATTTGGCAAACTCCTCTACAGCTGCATTATTAGTCTTGCTATCATCTTTAACTCCTCTGAAATCTAGAAAAAACACAAACAACAAATGAGTAATCTTGGCAGTCTGCACAGGCTCTACCAGTTGTCTCCGTTACTCAAATGATACGATCAAATTTAAGGTCTGGTCAGATTATTGGTATTAACTACATGTGGTACAAAGATCAAAATAATTTTCATACATCTGAATGAAAGCCACACAATACAGACACAATAGCTGCTACTTAACAATAAGTACATAAAATTATGTAACTGCATCCACAGATTGCTCAAAATTCTTTCTGAACTCTTTGTTTAAAGCCTTTGTTTAAATACTCAAAGTGTCAATTACTATGGAAGGAAAAACTGAAAAAGGTTTATAACAACAATGATATCAATTGAATCGTTTTTTTTAAATATTTTTCAATGATTTTATTGAAGTTTATACTTAAAGATCTTAAGAATCATTCTCTTAGAAAGTCTCCCAAAATGTTGGACTTGGACTTGGTACTTTTATCCAGGATTGTTATGGAGTTGAATCTTACAACATGTATAAAAGGGGAACACAAGGGAAAAGGAGTAATAGGAAGAGCACAAGAAAAATGAGAAGAAGAGAGACAAGGATAATGGAGAGCTGAGGAAAACTTCTTAGCCTTTTGGTTAAGATCAAGCCCAAAATCAGATGTAATACCTGTTCTTTTCAGCTTGAATCTAGTATAGTTCTCTTGTGGGGACCATGAATTGAATTAGCTTGTAGAGCAAGCAAGGAGCAGGATTGACCTGATTTCATTTATTATTGTCATATATATTCGGATACAGTGAAAGATATTGTTTCTTGCACACTATACAGGCAAAACATACAGCTCAGAGTACATAACGGTTAAAGAAAGGAGGGTGCAGAATATAATGTTACAGTCATAACTGTGATGCAGAGAAAGATCAGCTTAATATAAGGTAGGTCTATTCAAAAGTCTGATGGCAGCAGGAAAAAGCTATTCCTGAGTAGGTTCTTTTAGAACATAGAACACCACAGCACAAACAGGCCCTTCGGCCCACAAGTTGTGCCGAACACATCAAAACCTACCCAGCCATAGACCTATCTATAACCCCCAATCCCATTGGATCCCATATACTCATCCAGAAGTCTTTTAAAAGAACCCAGCGAGTTCGCCTCGACCACCACCGACGGCAGCCGATTCCATTCACTCACCACCCTCTGAGTGAAAAACTTTCCCTAGCATCCCCTCTGTACTTGCTTCCCTGCACCTTAAATCTGTGTCCTCTCGTCGCGACCATTTCAGCCCTGGGAAATAGTCTCTGAGAGTCCACCCTATCTATTCCTCTCAACATCTTGTAAACCTCTATCAGGTCGACTCTCAACCTTCGTCTCTCCAGGGAGAACAGTCCCAGCTCCCTCAACCTGTCTTCATAAGGCATGCCTCCCAATCCAGGCAACATCCTTGTAAGTCTCCTCTGCACCCTTTCAATAGCTTCCACGTCCTTCCTATAGTGAGGCGACCAGAACTGCGCACAGTACTCCAAGTGTGGTTTGACAAGGGTCCTATAAAGCTGCAGCATTAGGGCACAGATTTAAGGTGCAGGGAAGCAAGTACAGAGGGGATGCTAGGGGAAAGTTTTTCACTCAGAGGGTGGTGAGTGAATGGAATCGGCTGCCGTTGGTGGTGGTCGAGGCGAACTCGCTGGGGTCTTTTAAAAGACTTCTGGATGAGTATATGGGATCCAGTACTCCTGAACTCAATCCCTCGATGAATGAAGGCCAGTACACCGTAAGCTTTCTTAACCACATCCTCCACCTGAGAGGCCGATTTGAGAGTCTTATGGACGCGGACCCCAAGATCCCTCTGCTCTTCCACACAGCTAAGACTCCTACCTTTGATAGTGTACTCATTCATCCCGTTGGATCTGCCAAAATGGACCACAACACGTTTATCCACGTTGAAGTCCATCTGCCACTTCTCCGCCCAGTCTTGCATCCTGTCGATGTCATGCTGCAACTTCTGACATCCCTCCAGACCATCCACAACACCACCGACCTTCATGTCATCAGCGAACTTACTCACTCATCCCTCCACTTCCTCATCCAGGTCATTTATGAAAATGACAAACAGCAAGGGTCCTAGAACAGATCCCTGGGGCACTCTACTGGTGACTGACCTCCATGCAGAAAAAGAGCCATCCACAACCACCCTCTGCCTTCTGCAGGCAAGCCAGTTCTGGATCCACAAGGCCAAAGCCCCTTGGATCCCATGGCCTCTCACCTTCAAATTAATACATGATTAATACATGATCTCAGGCTTTTATATCTTTTTGTCATTGAAGAAGGTGGATGACTGTATGTCTGGGATGTGTGGGGTCCTTGATTGCGCTGGCTGTTTTTCCAAAGCAGCAGGAAGTTTAGACATAGTCACTGGATGGGAGGCAAGTTTGTGTGATGGATTGACTGGGCTATGTTCACAACCCTTTGTAACTTCTTATACTTGTAATCAGAGCAGGAGCCATACCAAACTGTGGTACGTCTGGAAAAGATGCTTTCTATCGTGCATCTCTAAAAATTGGAGAGAGTCGTAGTGTACATGCCAAATGTCCTTCGACTCCTGAGAAAGTAGACGCATTTGTGGGCTTTCTTAAGTATAGTGTCAGCATGCAGGGAGCCCTGTCCACTCTGCACATCAGCTTTGTAACTCTGAGAAAGGAATTTTTTTAAAAAACTGGTTGGGAATAACTGGGTCTCTGAACACTCATACTGAAGAAAAAGTGGAAACGACCAATTGATGGAGAGATGAGGACGAATTGTGTGACAGTGTATTGAGGGAATAATGGGAGGAAAGTTTGCTGGGGAGTTCAAATGGGTCAGAGTTATGAAGAGAGCTGGATCTGTGAAAGAGGAATGGTTGACGAGGAATTTAAGAGATAGGGCACATTAGGGTACTACAAGTGATTGGGAAGTTAGCTATTAAGGATCACATTTCACCCCGATACCAGTCTAGATGCTGCCTGGTGACTCTTCTCCTGACTGCAACACACAATGAAAGAAAAATTGGGAGACACAGAAAAGGTCAGTTAAAGAGAAAAAAAAACAGAGAAAGAGATGAACAGAGGCAAAAGAGACACAGAGGGAACAATTGAGAAAAACAAAAAAGCTAACCGATTAGTACAGGACATTGATTTGTTCAGCTTTCAGCTTACAGTAAGTCATGAAGATTCTCGTTTAGATAACAATAAATAGTTAATTCTGATTTCATTAATTTGATCAAATTTCAAAAATCTGAAATATATAATTCAGTAAAAACTGCAATACTAGCATTAAACTGATGAGAGTGAAAAAGTAACACGATGGAATGGATTAGCAATTAATTGGACACTGCAATGTTAATGACTAGATTGAAATATATTTTTGTTAGCACTGAGCAGAAGCTACTCTTTGCAATAATATCTGTTTCAAGTCTTTCCTGCACTGCCTAAACCAATAGTGTGTTTATTCATCCTCCCTGGTGGTCAGTATTCAACCCTTTTTCTGACATGGCCCGGGTTCAATTCCCAGTCAGGGAATGAAGATTTATTATTTAATTTGATTTAATATTGTTACATGTATTAGTATGCAGTGAAAAGTATTGTTTCTTGCACACTATGAAGACAGAACATACCGTTCATATAGAAGAAAAGGAGAAATTGCAGAATGTATTGTTATAATCATAGCTAAGGTATAGAAAAAAATAAACTTAGTGAGAAGTAGGTCCATTCAAATGTCTGATGGCAGCAGGGCAGAAGCTGTTCTTGAGTCAGTTGGTATGTGACCTCAGACTTTTGTATCTTTTTCCCAATAATAAATCAAATCAAATAATAAATTTTCATTTCCTGACTGGGAATTGAACCCAGGCCATGTCAGTGAAAGCGCTGAATCCTAACCACTAGACTACCAGGGAGGATGAATAAACACACTATTGGATTAGGCAGTGCAGGAAAGAATTGAAATAGGTATTGTTGCAAAAAGTAGCTTCTGCTTAATGCTAACAAAAACATATTTCAATCTAATCATTAACACTGCAGTGTCTAATTAATTTCTAATTCATTCCATTGTGTTACTTTCTCACTGTCATCAATTTAATGCTAGCATTGCAATGTTTACTGAATTACATAACATTTCAGATTTTTGGGATCTGATCAAAGAAGAAGGTGGAAGAGAGAATGTCCGGGATGCATGGAGTCCTTAATTATGCTGTCTGCTTTTCTGAGGCAATGGGAAGTGTAGACAGTGTCAATGGGTGGGAGGGTGGTTTGTGTGATGAATGGGCTTCATTCATGTAGTTTCTTGCAGTCTTGGGCAGAACAGGAGCCATACCAAATTTTGATAGAACTAGAAAGAATGCTTTCTATGATGCAGCTGTAAATCTGGGTGGCACGGCAACACAGTGGTTAGCACTGCTCCCTCACAGCACCATGGACCCGGGTTCAATTCCAGCCTCAGGTGACTGTATGGAGTTTGCATATTCTTCCTGTGTCTGCGTGGGTTTACTATGGATGCTCCAGTTTCCTCCCACAGTCCAAATATGTGCAGGTTAGGTTGATCGGCCATGATAAATTACCCCTTAATGTCAGGGGGATTAGGGGGGTAAATATGTGGAGTTACAGATTAAGGGATTAAGGACAGGCCCTCGTTGAGTCAGAGGTTTACAGAATGGAAACAGGCTCTTCAGCCAACTTACCCATGCTGCCTTTTTTTTAAAGCCCTAAACTAATCTCAATTGCCGACATTTGGCCCATATCCTTTGATACCCATTGTACCCATGTAATTATCTAAATGTTTTTTAAAAGACAAAATTGTATCCACCTTTACTACTACCTCTGACAGCTTGTTTCAGACACTCATCACCCTCTGTGTGAAAAAAATTGCCCCTCTGAACACTTTTGTATCTTTCCCCCTCACCTTAAACGTATGCTCTCTAGTTTTAGACTCCCCTACCTTTGGGAAAAGATATTGACTATCTGGCTGATCTATGCCCTTCATTATTTTAAAAACCTCTATAAGATCACCCCTCAGCCTCCTATGCTCCAGAGAAAAGCATCCCAGTCTATCCAGTCTCTCCTTATAACTCAATCCATTCAAGTCCCAGTAGCATCCAAGTAAATCTTTCTGCAATCTTTCTAGTTTAATAATATCCTTTCTATAATAGGGTGTCCAGAATTGCACACGATATTCCAATTGTGGCCTTACCAATGTCTAGTACAATTTCAACAAAACAATCCAACTCCTGTATTCAATGTTCTGACTTGGGTGGGGTTGTCATCGGTGCAGGCTTGCCTTTTGCACTGTGTATTCTATGATCTGAAGATGGGCAATGAACTAAGGGTGAAATTAAACTAAACAGAGCAAAGCCAGATATTTTTATATTAACAGGCATTGCAATATTACTATGTTCAATAAAACGTACTGCATTGAATTCATTAAAAAGAACAGGAAATCATAGATCAAGTAAACAACAAGACAGGAGAGATAATTCTTTAGTATCTAATAAGTTGATACAGGAAGCAAATTATTTTTTCTCTATCAGTCATGGCCAAACTCTGAAAACAATAATAGTATAATGATCATATTCTAATTGGTCAGTTGCAAAAGTTTTAAAACTGGATATAACAATATGCTGCTTAACATACCTTGTAATAAATAAAAGTGAATCTAGACTTCCTGAAGATTGACACAATTCCGTAAGTGCCAATAATAAAGTTAATATAAGAACTAGGAGCAGGAGTAGGTCATCTGGCCCCTCGAACCTGCTCTGCCATTCAATAAGATCATGGCTGATCTTTTTGTGGACTCAGCTCCACTTATCCATCCGCTCATCATAACCCTTAAATTCTTTACTGTTCAGCGTCCTCTGCGCACTTCGTTCTTCCACCTTAGTATCATCTGCGAACTTTGACACACTTGGTCCCCAACTCCAAATCATCTATGTAAATCATAAACAATTACAGTCCCAACACTGATCCCTGAGGCACATGGCTAGTCACTGATCACCAACCAGAAAAACACTCATTTGCCCCCACTCTGTGTTTTCTCTTTGAGCTTGTTTAAGCTCAAAGCTGTGGGAATTCAGAATATACCTTCAAAATAAGGTTTAAAAAATTATCTTACAAATAGACAGCAATTGGTACTTGAGAGGAGTTATGCTGAAGCAAGGGTGTGGAGGTAAATGGACTAAGTGTTGGGATAAAAACATCCTAATCTATACTGATGACTTGAATGCAAATGTCAAGTCAAGTTTAATAGGGCACTACAATGGGAGAAGCTCTAAAAGTAGAGAATGAGTTGTGGACAAAATATGGGCTGGACCAATGTGGAATGAAATGTAGTCTGGACATAAGAAAGAAGAACAGTTAAATAATAGGAGCAGAAGTAGGTCATGTGGTCTCTCAAACCTGCACATGACTGATTCTCAAACTCATAGTCACTTGCCCATCTGTCACAATGTCCCTAGCAGGGATTCACAGAACATAGAACATAGAACAATACAGCACAAACAGGCCCTTTGGCCCATGAGTTGCGCCGATCACATCTACCTATCCACAGACCTATCTATAACCCCCTATCCTATTCTTTTCCATATACTCATCCAGAAGTCTCTTAAAAGACCCCAGTGAGTTTGCCTCAACAACCTCCGATGGCAGTCGGTTCCATTTACTCACCACCCTCTGAGTGAAAAACCTACCCCTGACATCTCCTTTGTATTTGCTTCCCTGCACCTTAAATCTGTGCCCTCTCGTCGCGACCATTTCAGCTTGGGGAAATAGTCTCTGAGAGTCCAGCCTATCTATTCCTCTCAACATTTTATAAACCTCTATCAGGTCGCCTCTCAACCTACGTCTCTCCAGTGAAAAGAGTCCCAGCTCCCTAAACTTATCTTCATAAGGCCTGCCTCCCATTTCAGGCAGCATCCTTGTAAATCTCCTCTGAACCCTCTCAATAGCCTCTACATCCTTCCTATAATGAGGCAACCAGAACTGCGCACAATACTTCAACTGGGGTCTGACAAGAGTCTTATAGAGCTGCATCATTACCGCCTGACTCCTAAACTCTATTCCTCGATTAATGAAGGCCAGTACACCGTACGCCTTCTTGACCACTTCCTCCACCTGCGAGGCCAATTTAAGAGTCCTATGGATCCGGACCCCGAGATCCTTCTGCTCTACAACACAGCTCAGGCTCCTACTCCTTATATTGTACTTCTTCATCCCATTATTCCTGCCAAAATGGACCACTACACATTTATCTGCGTTGAAGTCCATCTGCCACTTCTCCGCCCAGTCTTGCATCCTATCTATGTCCCGCTGCAACTTTTGGCATCCCTCCAGACCATCCACAACACCACCGATCTTTGTATCATCGGCGAACTTGCTAACCCATCCCTCCACTTCCTCATCCAGGTCATTTATGAAAATGACAAACAGCAGGGGTCCCAGAACAGATCCCTGGGGCACTCCACTGGTTACCGACCTCCATGCAGAACAAGACCCATCCACAACCACTCTCTGCCTTCTGCCGGCAAGCCAGTTCTGGATCCACGAAGCCAAAGCCCCTTGGATCCCATGCCCTCTCACCTTCTCCAGAAGCCTTGCATGTGGGACCTTATCAAACACCTTACTAAAGTCCATGTACACTATGTCCACCACCCTTCCTTCGTCAATGTGTTCAGTCACATTTTCGAAGAACTCAACTAGGCTCGTAAGGCATGACCTGCCCTTGACAAAACCATGCTGACTATTTCTAATCAGTCCAAACTTCTCCAAATGTTCATATATCTTATCCCTCAGAAGCCTCTCCATCAGCTTACCAACCACTGAAGTCAAACTCACCGGTCGGTAATTTCCTGGACTATCCCTTTTCCCTTTCTTAAAGATAGGAACCACATCCGCAATCTTTCAATCCTCCGGAACCTCTCCCATTTCCATGGACGACGCAAAGATCTTCGCCAAGGGCTCTGCAACCACTTCCCTCACCTCCCACAATAACCTGGGCTACATCCCATCAGGTCCCGGCGACTTGTCTATCTTGATAGAATTTAACAGGTCTAACATATCCTCTTTCCTAACATCCATATACTCAATCTTTTCCGTATGCTGCAAACCTGCAGTGCAATCTCCCAGTTCACTTTCCACCGTGAATACTGAGTCAAAGTACTCGTTAAACACCTCTGCCATTTCTTCCGGATTCACACAGACTTTTCCCCCTTCACCTTTTATAGGCCCTATCCCTTCTCTTCTCAACCTTTTACTTTTCACATATTTGTAGATGGCCTTGGGATTCTCCTTAATCTTACCTGCCAAGGCCTTCTCATGACCCCTTCTGGCTTTCCTAATTTCCTTTTTAAGTTCCCTTCTGCACACCTTATACTCCTCTAGATCCCTAACATCCCCTAGCTCTCTGAACCTTTTATATACCATTTTTTTCTTCCTAACTAGGTTCACCACTACCTTCATGCACCACGGTTCCCGTGTCCTACCAGAACCTCCTTGACTCCTCGGAACGTTGTCTTGCAGTGCCCTAGACAAACATTCCTTGAAAAACCGCCACTTTCCTTCTGTACTCTTCCCCAAGAACACCTCCTTCCAGTTTATGCATCCAATTACCTGCCTAATGTTTTCATATTTCCCCTTACTCCAGACATACACCTTCCTAGCCTGTCTGATCCTATCTCTTTCCATTGCTATCGTGAAAGAGATAGAATTATGATCTCCATTCCCAAGATGCTCACCTACCGTGAGATCCAACACCTGCCCTGGCTCATTAGCAAGCACCAGGTAAGTACACCTCTCCTCTCATAGGCTTTTCCATGTACTGTGTCAGGAAACCTTCCTGAACATACCTAACAAACTCCACACCATCCAAACCCCTTACCCTTGGCCTATTCCAATCGATGTTTGGGAAATTGAAATCTCCCATCACGACAACCCTGTTATTTCTACAGCTGTCTAGGATCTGTTTCCCTATCTGCACCTCCAGTTTCCTGCCGCTGTTGGGCGCTGATTCATAACCTTCTGTCCTACATCTCAGTCCCTTATCATGTAACTACGTTGCAGATTTCCCAGCCTAGTGATATAACTTCTTGTGCTATGGTCAAATGAGCCACCTGCCATGGTGATTTACAAAGCACACTGGGATAGCTGGCCAAGTTCAGAAACGGACAGGCTGCAGCCTTAAATGAACGTTGGACAGAAAGAAACAGGCTGCAGCTCCAGGCTACAGAATACACAGGAAATAGGTCGTCTTGAAGACATTGGAAATCCTCTGGTAAAACATACTTGTTTACTAGACAAAGGGACGCATTAACCCCTTATTTGGGAGGGAGCTATGTGACCTACATGACTACAGTATTTACGGGCATGGCCATTGGAAACACATCCAAAGATCAGTGTGGCAGCACCTAATTGAAGTCTATCGATCACGGTAATCAAACCTGACTGACTGCTTGATAATAGTCAAGAGACTGCCCAAAAGGGCGTGAAACCAAGAGGGATGAAAGTTGCTGCATAACTGAAGCAATTCTCTCTCTCACGAGCAACACATCACAAGGATGTGAAAGAGACAAGAACAGAACAACAGTGACTACCATCAGCAACTGCCACCATGAGAAGAGCCATGACACCAATGATGGAAGGAAGACCAGAGCCAGAGTATCAGACTAGACCAAAGGACCAGTCTACACTGAGAACCATCGAGACCAACACACAGATAAAAGCCAATATCTGCCTGCGTACTTGCCAATCACATAAAAGTTAGGTCAAGTCTAGTATTAAACTTGAACTTTAGTATTCTGTAAAATAATTATATGAATTGTGTGGTTAATTAACATTAATGGTATGTATGAATAAATATTACTGTATTAACAAGAAGTTGATTTGCAGTTCTTTATTCACCACATAGGGATTAAAACACACTGTGCGGCAGTGATTTTCGTATCAAATCCCTTCAGAATCTTCTGTTTCAATTGTATCACCTCTTATTCTTCTGGATTCTAGAGAAACAGAGTGGCATCTTGAACCCACATTTGCCATTCGCAGGAGTGCCAGCAGTGATTCAAGATCTGGAGAGAAAGCTCATTTCACTTGAGAAGGTAATAGTGAACCACCTTCTTGAATTACTGCAGTCCATGTGACATAGGTACTCCCACAAAGTGTTAGGGACAGAGTTCCAAAATTTTGATTCATCAACAATGGGAAAACAGCACTAAAGTGCCAAGTTTCCCACTGACTGTATTCCACGCCAGTGGGATAGCCACCATGGGGCTGCAGCATCAGCAGGACCACAAGATTTTGCTGATATGAACAGCCAGAAAATTCTGGCCTACGTTCTTCATTCTCCACTTGTCTGGATCCTTGAAACTCCAAGAACACTTGGGAAGCTCATTCCACCCAACAGTTTAATCGTTCACACTCTCCATCAATGAAGCACAATCGCAACACTGTGTACTACTGTTACAGCAACTTGTCAATCCTCCTTATACATTATTTTACAAACTTGAAAGCTCTACCGCCTAGATGGACAAGGATGACAGATGAATAGGGATATCACCACATGAAAGTCACATAACATGCTGATCTGGAACTATATCACCATTCCATCACTGTTCACTTCCATTCACTTCACGGCAAAGGTCACATAAATAGGGATAAGGACCCTTGGTTCTCAAGGGGGATTGTAACACTGATTAAGAGGAAGAGAGGGTTGTATGAAATGTACAAGCAGCAAGGAACAGATCAGATGCTTGAGGAGTATAAAAATTGCAAGAAACTACTTACCAGGGAAATCAGGAGGGCTAAAAGAAAGCATGAGGTTGCTCTGGCAGACAGAGTGAAGGAAAATCCAAAGATCATTATATGGTATATTAGGAGCAAAAGGACAGTGAGGCATAAAATTGGTCCTCTTCAAGACCAGAGTGGTAAACTGCGTAGGAACCAAAAGAGATGGGGGAGATACTAAATGGATTTTTTTGCATCCGTATTTACTGAGGAAACGGACATGGAGTCTATGGAAATTGGGCAAACAGGTAGAGTGGTCATGGAACCTTTATAGATTAAAGAGGAGTTGGTGCTAGCTGTCTTGAGGCTAGTGTTGAACTTGCAGGGGCCCTGGCAGACATATTTAAAATGTCAATATTCATGGGGGGAAGTGCCAGATGATTGGAGGGTGGCTCATGTTGTTCCGTTGTTTAAAAAAGGTTCCAAAAGAAATCAGGGAAATTACAGGCCAGTAAGTTTGACGTCATTGATTGGCAAGTTATTGAATAAGGGATAGGATCTATGAATATTTGGATAGACAGGGACTTATTAGGGAGAGTCAACATGGCTTTATGCGTGGTAGGTCATGTTTGACCAATCCATCAGCGTTTTTCAAGGAGGTCACCAGGAAAGTGGATGAAGGGAAGGTGGTGGATGTTGTCTACCTGAATTTCAGCAAGGCCTTTGACAAGGTCCCTCATGGGAGGTTAGTTAGGAAGATTCAGTCACTAGGTATAGATGGGGAGATTGTAAATTGGATTAGACACTGGCTCAATGGAAGAACCAGAGAGTGATTGTGGAGGATTGCTTCTCTGAGTGGAGGCCTGTGACTAGTGGAGGGCAGTGCCGCAGGGATCGGGATTGGATCTATTGTTGTTTGTCATCTATATCAATGATCTGGATGATAATGTGGCAAATTGGATCAGCAAATTTGCTGATAATCAAAAAAAATTGTAGTGGACAGTGAAGAAGGTTTTCAAAGCTTGCAGAGGGACTTGGACCAACTAGAAAAATGGCAAATGGAATTAACATGGACAAGTATGAGTACTGCACTTTGGAAGGACAAACGAAAGTGGTACGTAGAAGCTAAATGGTAGGACTCTGAAGAGTGCAATTATACAGAGGGATTTGGGAATACCGGTACAGAATTCCCTAAAAGTGACGTCACATGTGGATAGGGTCATAAAGAGTGGTTTTGGTACATTGGCCTTTATAAATTGGAGTATCAAGTATAAAAGTTGGAGTGTTATTGTAAGGTTATATAATGCATTGGTGAGGCCGAACATAAATATTATGTACACTTTTGGTCACCTAGTTACAGGAAGGATATAAATAAAGTTGAAAGAGCGCAGAGAACGTTCACAAGGATGTTGCTGGCACTTGAGTTACAGAGAGAGATTGAATTGATTAGGCCGTTATTTCCTGGAACGTAGAGAAATGAGGGGAGATTTGATAGAGGTGTATAAGATTTTAATGGGTATAGGTAGAGTGAATGCAAGCAGGCTTTTTCCACTGAGGCTAGGGGAGAAAAAAAACTAGAGGGCATGGGTTAAGGATGAAAGGAGAAAAGTTTAAAGGGAATATTAGGGGGGGATTCTTTACGCAGAGAGTGGTGGGAGTGTGGAATGAGCTGCCGGATAAAGTGGTAAAAGCGGGGTCTCTTTTAACATTTAAGAAAAACTTGGACGGGTTCACGGATGAGAGGGGTGTGGAGGGATATGGTCCAAGTGCAGAAGTGCAGGTCAGTGGGACTAGGCAAAAATATGGTTTGGCACAACAAGAAGAGCCAAAAAGCCTGTTTCTGAGCTGTAATTTTCTATGGTTCTATATTGTTGGGTTAAATTACTGGAACTACCTTCTAACAACACTGTAGATTTAACTACACCTCTGGACTTCAGTTGTTCAAGATGGTAGCTCACCACTGCCTTCTCAAGAGTAATTAAGGATGAGCAGTAAATATGGGTCTTTCCATCAGCGCTCACAATCCACGAAAGAATGAAAAAAGGTTGGAACTCTTACCTTATCTTGAACTGATATACATTCCTCTTTAAATATTTTCATATTTAATTTGTTAAACTAATTGGTTCTCTCTCCTTAAAGTGCTGCCTCCTTAAATATTATGCTATCTTAAGTTATGTACCTGTTACAGAAACAGTGAATTCACTCTCTTCACAAAGTCCAGAGTTATTTGGTTTTCACAAGTCTACAGATCTCCATAAGTTAAGGTTCTGGCTTCTATCATAGTAACATCACAGAATCAAAGAACTGTTACAGTATGGAAGGAAGCCATTTGGCCCATCATGTCTGCAAACATTTCTATCAAATCTCCTCTTAGTCTTCCTCTCTACCAGGAAAACTCAACTCTTCTGCTGCTGATACCCTCATTCATATCTTTGGTATCTCTAAAGTTGACTCTTCCAAAGCAGTCCTGGCTGCTCTCCCACCTTCTACCCTCAAACCCTCTTCATCATGTTTTAATCTGTAATAAATCTCATTCACTTCTCTCCTGTGCTTGTTGAATTGCACAGGTTCCCAGTCAAACAATGATTAATTTAAAATTCTCTTGCCTCTGGACTACACTCTGAATACTGTTGCCTCTCTACCTCTCTTTCCTCCTTTAAATCAATCCTAAAACCTACTTCTTCAACCAAGGTTTTTGTCATCTGACCTAATATCTCTCTATGTCACTCAATATCCTATTTTATTGCATAATGTTCCTGTAAAGCACCTTGGGATGTTTATTATCTTAAAGGCACCATGTAAGTATAAATTGTTGTTTTCTCAGCTTGGCAATCAAGGAAATCACTGAGCTGAGGACACACACATGCCACATCAAAGAAGTAAAACTTAGAAGAAAGGATGCAAGATTGCCTTGTGAAGTCCAGAAAAACCATTTCTACTGCTCTCAGGCCAAAAGGAATGCAAATTCTCTTGTTCAGGGCCTCTATGGACCCTTGCCTGCTTGCCACCATGTTTAACTGACAGATCCAACATTGCATGACTGCCACAGTCAACAGTTAAAACTGGGATCCTAATTACAGCAGCTCAATATTTAAATATCAATGCCTGCAATGGGCAGCAACATGCAAGAATAGAGGGAGAAATGTGCATCTATTTTAAACAGCCAGAGTTAAAAATCAACTCTTGAGTTTTTATATTTAATAGAAAGAAGGCAGCTGTGTTCCTAAACATCCAGGATCAGCAGTGTTAACATATAGAATTTGATCAATCAATCTGCAGACTATACAAATTAGAGTTAAAATCAATAATGTTATCATACATCTAAGCCCAGAGCTAAATAATGCAGAACTTCAAACTGTGATGACTAATGATTTGTTATACGAAACAGAAGACATTTTCTAGACTCTTAACGCAATATCTGCATTGATCGGTATTTGATTATAAGAGAAAATGCCCTTACTTTGTCTATTACCTAAGCCAGCATCTTAGTGTACGTCCTGAGAGACCACAGCTTCACTTGGGCACAGTCTGTCTAGACAGTATTCATGATCCATCTGCCTTGCTCAGCCAGGATGATGACAAACACTATTAGAATTCACAAGCTTTCAGTGTGCAAGTCAGTAATCCCACTCCGAAAATTACTATTGATGTTAAAGCTCTTAAAATAGCATCATCCATTTCATTAACGTCTGCACTAGACTACTAAATATTTAACGAACTTGATAAATTTTATCTGCACTAAAGCTGCTGTAGATAAAAGCAGAATTTAACTGAACTTATTCTGCTCTTTCAGTTTTAAAAACCCAATCCCATCCTAGTGTTGAAAGGGGATTGAGCAACTGAAAAAGTGTTAACTACATTCTTTAATATGAGGGTAAAGTAAGAAATAACTTGCATTCCTAAGGCTGTATTGAGATCATTGGCAGAGGGAAGGAATGTGCTGATTGGAGTATGAGGTGGGGGGAGGGGTGAATAGAGCTGACTGGACACTTCCGGGAGGACAGGAATATGGGGAGTCAGAGGGGCAGCATTGTAAGGTTGAGAGGCTGGTCAGCAATTGATTGGCTGGCAATGAGAAGGCCAGCAGTGCGAAGCTATTACGCATGTGCCAATCTCCGCTATGACAGATTGGTGCATGTGTAGCGGTCCACTCAGTACTATGCTTCCACCCCGGATTTTCATCATAAATCTCGCAAGGGCAATCTGTAGTGCTCAGAGTGTGGAAGATTAATTTTGAAAATCCCACTTAAAAAACAGCAGGACTTATTCCAATTTTTACATTAATTTGGTACTTAGAATCTTTTGGGGAGAATCCCAGCCATTATCTGATCAGTATCACATGGCTGTTTGTGGGAACTTACCGCACACAAAATTGGTTGTCACTTTTCCTATATTACAACATGACTACATTTCAAAGGTCATTCATTAGCTGTAATAAGTTTTGGGGTCTCCCTAAGATCTGGAAATGCACTATATGAATGCAAGTCTGACTGCCTTTCCTTATGCCCTCAGGATGCACTTCACTGCCAATGAAGAAGTGAAGTAACTGTTGTACTGAAAGATATAACAGCTAATCATCATAAGCAGTGAGATCTGATTTCTACACCTAGCTTTAAAATAAATCATGCTGTGAAACAACAAGACCTGGGTTTTTATTTCAGAGTACATAGCGATTTGTTTAAGTGCATGGCCATTTTAAATGCAAGCCTAGGAACGTAAAGGGGTGGACTTCTGTGTCTTGCATAGAAGCACTTGTGTTGCAACAAGGCCATGCAGGTTAGAAGGAACATTGCTGTAGAAGATTTATTACTTAGCATAATTGACAAAATTTGTTACTGGGCCACTTTATGTTTTGTGGATATTTAACATAAACAGAAAATAGTCATTTATTTTGAATTGGCAGTTACACTGAAGCCAGTGAAAATTTAAAACAGTATGAATGAACATGTCTAAATGCAGGGTTTTGCAATGTTTGGTTTGAGCATAGAGTCTGGTGTCCCAGTTATACAACCACTTTCATAATGACCCACTTACAAAACACCCAGTATCACTATGAATGTTCCAGAATAATTGCAGCACATGGATACTTGAACTGAATCAGGATCTTTTTTCCTGAATATATTGAGTATACCCATTCATCTTATTTAACTGAAACCAGCAGATTTAGATACATTTTGGCAACTAAACCATCTAAGTGGGTTGTATTATCATTAGATGTTGTGCATTGGTCTTTTGACAATTCCTCAGTCATTTCATAAGAAATTCTGAGGACCTGAATTAAAACAGAAAATGCGGGAGGTCAGGCAGCATCTGTTTAGAGGAACGGAGTCTGTTTCAAATAATTTCAAGTATGACTTTTTATCAGAGCTCTGAAGGAGAGTTGCACATACTTAAAACGCTAACTGTTTCTCTTTTGACAAATGCAGCCAGACCAGCTCAGTCTTATCACCTCTTTCTGTTTCTATTTCAGATTTCTAGCATCCACATATTTTGTTTTCTCTGAAGACTTTAATTATGGCTACTGAAAGGTAACATTCAGAATCTGGGTGTGCAAACATATAACGACTATTTGTTTTTATCTAATATCTTAAACATAATAAAATATCCCAAACTATTTTACAAGAGGATTATCAAAAAAAACATTGGCATGAAGCCACAAAGGGGGCAGGCATCCAAAAACCTAATGAAAGGGATAAGTTTTAAGGAGCATCTTAAAATACATGAGAGAGGTTTGGGAGGGAAATCCAGAGATTAAAGCCATGGAAGTCAATTAAAATTGGTGATGCTCAAGAGGTTAGAATTGAAGGAGTGCAGATATTTTCAGGTTGTGAGACTGGAAGAAATTAGAGATAGCGAGATACAAAGAAATGGAGAGATTCATGAGAATATTAAAATTGAGGTATTGATTAATCAGGAGACAATATAAACCAGCAAGTACAAGGTACAAAGTGGACAGAGCTTGGTATGACTGAGGCTTTAGGGAGTAGAGAGAATCATAAAATGCTTATGGCAGTGGCCCTGAAGGTTACAAAACATTAGAAGCACATCCAGATAGCTTTTAATTGAATTGAAGATTTCTGCTTCTACTACTTTCAGGCAGTGACTTGCAGACCCCTACAACTCTTTGGGTAAAAATAATTTCCTCATCTCCCTCTAATCCTTCTATCAACACTTTAAATCTCTTGCTTAGTTACTGACCTCTCTACTAAAATAAATAGACCCTTCCAATTTATCCTATCCAGTCCCCTGGAAATTCTGTACATCCCAATCAAATCTCTCGTCAGCCTCTTCCATTCCAAGGAGAATAATTTCAGCACATCTTAGCTTCCTGATAACCACAATTTTCCAGTTTTGTAACCTCTCTAGTGCAATTACATCCTTTTTTTTAATGACACATAGTACTCATTTGTGGCTTAACTAATGTTTTATATACTTCCTGCTCTCAGTTAATAAAAGGAAAGGATTCAATTTGCTTTCTTAACAACCTTAACAACCTGTCCTGCTACCTTCAGGGATCAATGGACATTCGCCCCACGGTCCCTTTATACCACTCAGTGGCCTTCCATTTATTGCACAACCCATTGCCTTCTTTGACCTTTCAAAGGCATCAACTCTCACTACCCTGGGTTAGAATATACAACAGCACAGACCCTTCAACCCACGATGCTCATTGTTCTCTGGGACAGAGTGTTTGGAAGTGCTGGTGACTGAATGTGAATTTTTAAATTTGCTTTTTTTTTCTCTCTTTTTGAGTGCTTTTTGCTGCTGTAGTTAGGTGAGGGGCTAGCTGGGAAGGGAGTGGGGAGTACAAATCAGCAACTCACCTGTGAATCCACCTCATTGTTCTCTAGGACAGAATGATTGGAAGTGCTAGTGGCTGAGTGTGAATTTTTCAATTTGCTTTTTTTCCCTCTCTCTCTCTTTTTGAGTGCTTTTTGCTGCTGGAGTTAGGCATGGGGCTTGCTGGGAAGGGAACCGGGGAGTATAAAAAGAAAGTGGCAGTAGACAGCAGGCAGTGTTGGGAGTGGGCAGTGTGAATGAGTAGGGAAGTAGAGTGAGATATAAGGGCTTTGGCTCGTGGGGCTTGGGCGAGAGCAGGCTTAGGCACAGTGTGCTACACCTCCAAAGGTCTTCATCACAATGGCAGGGATTAAGGGAAGACGCCTCACCTGTGTACGGTGTCATATGTGGGAGTTCCTGGAGGCAAGACCTCTCCCAAAAGTCCACATATAATCAAGTGTTTGGAGCTGCAGCATCTGAGGGCTCGGGTCAAGCAACTAGAGCGGCAATTGGAAGATGCATTTTTAGTCAGGGAGAATGAGGCAATCATGGAAGGGAGGCAGAGTAAGGTGGCGGACCTGAAGCCTAAGGGGGATGGAACCTGACCCTTACAGGTGGATTACTGTCGGGAAGGGAGAAAAGGAGAGGGGAGACAGTCCAAAGACTTCCCCAGTGGCAGTCCCCCAAAATATTGAGGGCAGAGGGTTAAAAAAGGCAAGGCAGGAGGACCAGAGTATCTCAAAGGGGAGGAAAGGGGTGAAAAGGGAGATAGTGGTGGGAGATGGGAGGGTTAGAGGCATAGATAGGCGCTTCTGTGGTCCAAGGCAGGACTGCAGGATGGTAGTTTGCCTCCCTGGAGCAGGGGTGCAAGATGCCTCTGACAGGATAGAGGGCATTTTGACGGGTGAGGGGACCCAGGTGGATGTGATTATTCACGTAGGAGAGAAGGATGTAGGAAGGAAGAGCAGGGAGGTTATATGAAGGCAGTTCAGGGAGTTGGGGGGGGTAGGCTGAAGAGCAGGGCCTCCAGGGTGGCGATCTCAGGGCTGCTTCCAGGGCCAGGTAATAGCGGAGGCAGGAGAAATGAGATCCTACAGCTGAATGCATGGCTGAAGGACTGGTGTAGGGCAGAGGGTTTCATATTTGTGGATAACTGGAAAGCCTTTGTGAAAGAAGGGCACTTGTATTGAAGGGATGGGGAACACATGAATGGGAGGGGCATGAATATCTTAGCTGGGAGGTTAGCTGGAGTGTTTCGGCAGGATTGAAACTAATATGCAGGGGGGGAGGGGCTGAGACCGGTAGAGAGCGAGATGGGAGATAGAATAAGCTTGGATGAGAAGAAATAAACTGGGGAGAAGGAGGTTCCAAGTGGGCTTGGAGGTCTGGAGTGTGTCTGTTTCAATGTGAGGAGCGTAACAGGAAAAACGGATGTTTCAGGCGTGACAGAGGAGGGTCCAGAAGAGATGGAGGAGTGGTGTTGTTAGTTAAGGAGAGTATCACGGCGGTGCAGAGGGAGAACAATACAGAGGAGTTAGGAGCGGAGACGCTATGGGTGGAGTTGAGGAGTACAAAGGGGGTGATTACTATGCTAGGGGTGTATTATAGGCCACCCAACAGCCCACGGGTAGTTGAGGAAGGCATTTGTAAAGACATTTTGGATAGGTGCAGAAAGAACAGAGTCGTTATAGTGGGAGATTTTAATCTCCCTAGGGTGGATTGGAAAATACCTAGAGCTGGGGATTTGGACGAGCAGGAATTTGTAAAATGTGTACTGGAAGGATCGTTGGAGCAGTATGTGGCTAGCCTGACTAGAGAAGGGGCTATATTGGAGTTAGTTCTGAGTAATGAGCCAGGGCAGGTGATTGATGTTGTAGTAGAGGAACATGTGGCTAACAGTGACCACAGTTCTGTCTACTTTAGGATACAGATGGAAAAGGATGCTTGTTGCCCTTGGGGGAAGGCTAACTACAGTCGGATTAGGCAGGAACTTAGGGAAACTGATTGGGAACGGTTGTTTGAGGGTAAGTCCACGCTAGGCATGTGGGACTCTTTCAAGGAAATACTGAAAATGTTGCAAGATAGATATGTGCTGGCTAAGAGGAAAGATGTGAAAGGTAGGATTAGAGAGTCATGGATTACAAAGGATGTTGAGGACTTGGTTAAGAAGAAAAGAGAGGCGTATGATAGGTCATAGCAGCTGGGAACAGAGACAGCGTTGGAGGAATATAGACAGAGTAGGAGGGAGCTCAAACGGGGAGTTAGAAGGGCAAAAAGGGGGCATGAAATGATTTTGGCAGATAGGATTAAGGAAAATCCAAAGGCTTTTTGCTCCTATGTTAGGAATAAAAGGGTGGTTCGAGGAAAAATTGGACCTCTTAGGGACAGAGAAGGGGAACTGTGCTTAGAGGCCGCGGAGATCCTGAATGAATACTTTGCATCGGTATTCACGAAGGAGAGGGGCTTGTTGATAGCTCCTGTCTCTGAAGGAGCTGTGGACCAGTTGAGGGAAATATCCATACCGAGGGAGGAAGTGTTAGAGCTTCTAGGTAGCATTAAAACTGATAAATCTCCGGGGCCTGATTGCATTTATTCCAGGCTGCTTAGGGAGGTGTGAGGTGAAATTGCTGGGCCTCTGATGCAAATCTTTGTCTCTTCTTTGGACACAGGAGAGGTCCCAGAGGACTGGAGAATAGCTAATGTTGTACCGTTGTTTAAAAAGGGTAGTAGGGATAACCCTGGGAATTATAGGCCGGTGAGTTTGACATCAGTGGTAGGGAAGCTGTTGGAGGGGATTCTTAGAGATAGGATGTATAGGCACTTAGAGCGTTGCGATATGATTAGGGATACGCAGCATGGATTTATTAAGGGGAGGTCGTGCCTCACAAATCTGGTAGAATTTTTTGAGGAGGTGACGAAAACGGTGGACGAAGAGCGAGCCGTTGATGTTGTCTATACGGATTTTAGTAAGGCGTTTGGCAAAGTCCCTCATGAGAGGTTAGTTGAGAAGGTCAGGGCTCATGGGATACAAGGACAGGTAGCTAGATGGATAAGTAACTGGCTTAGTAATAGGAGACAGAGAGTAATAGTGGAAGGGTGTTTTTCTAGCTGGAGGTCAGTCACTAGTGGTGTGCCGCAGGGCTCGGTACTGGGACCTCTCCTATTTGTAATATATATAAATGACTTGGAAGAGGGAGTAAGTGGAGTGATCAGCAAATTTGCAGACGATACAAAGATGGCTGGACTTGCGGATAGTGAGGAGCATTGTCAGCGATGCAGCAGGACATAGATAGGCTGGTAGCTTGGGCAGACAGATGGCAGATGGAATTCAATCCTGATAAATGTGAGGTGATGCATTTCAGGAGAAAGAACGTAGGGGGGAGGTATATGATAAAGGGTAGACCTATTAAGAGTATAGAAACACAGAGGGATCTGGGGGTGCAGGTGAACAAGTCTCTGAAGGTGGCAGAGCAAGTGGAGAAGGTTGTGAAGAAAACATATAGTATGTTAGCCTTTATAGGAAGGGGTATAGAGTACAAGAGCTGGCCTTTAATGTTGCAGTTGTATAAAACGTTGGTTAGACTACATTTGGAATACTGAGTCCAGTTCTGGTCGCCCTACTACCGGAAGGACGTGAAGACTCTGGAGAGAGTGCAGAGGAGGTTTACCAGGATGCTGCCTGGTATGGAAGGTCTGAGTTACGAGGAGAGGTTAGGCAAATTGGAACTGTTTTCCTTAGAAAGACGTAGACTTAGAGGAGATCTGATAGAGGTGTACAAGATTATGAGGGGTATAGATAGAGTAAACAGGGTTAAGCTTTTTCCTCGGATGGACTCGAATAGCACAAGGGGTCACGGGCTTAGGGTGAGGGGGGTAAGGTATAATTTGGATGCTAGAGGGAGTTTTTTCACACAGAGGGTGGTGGGGGTATGGAATGCGCTGCCAAGTAAAGTGGTGGAGGCAGGTACTCTGGAGTTAATTAAGAAATACTTAGATGGGCACATGAACAGAATGGGAATGGAGGGGTATAGAAAACTGATTTAAAATAGGGATCATGAGCCTTGGGAGTCCCTGGGAAGTGTGTAAATAGATGATGATATTGATGTACTTGTTTTTATCCTACAGGTGCTTTGGTCCACCTTGTTGTCTAACGAGAGGCATACACGCGATGGGTCGTGAGAGGGCTGCTCTTGGATTTTTTTTCGAGAGTATCCTAGTGCTTCACGTCATTAGTGTACGCTTGACCTGGGCCATTTGATGGGCAACACGACAGCTCAGTGACTATCGCTGTGCTGTGCAGATACATGGATTTGGGCCTGTGTCTGTGGAGTTTGCGCATTCTCCCCGTGCTTGCGTGGGTTTTCTCCGGGAGCTCCGGTTTCCTCCCACATCCCAAAGATGTGCTCTTAGGCTAATTGGCAAAACAAATTCTCCCTAAATTGTCTGAAATTTGGTTTTTAATCCATAGATCTATAAACATGGACAGAGATCGCGGGTACAGGTGGAAACATCGGGGTGGCAGCGTGGGCTCGTTGGGCCGAAGGGCTTGTTTCCCACGCTGTTTTGTTCTTTGTTCTTTGATGTTTTGCTGAACATGATACCAAATTAAACTAATTCTTTCTGCCTGTTTCTGGTTCATATTCCTTTTTTCTTTGTTCATATTCATATATTTATCTAACAGCCCCTATCATAGAACATAGAACATTACAGCGCAGAACAGGCCCTTCGGCCTTCGATGTTGCGCTGACCAATTAGGAAAAAGCAATGACCCTCAAACCTAAACCATTCCCTTTTCGTCCATAAACTTATCTACTAACCTCTTGAATGCCACCAAACTTGGCGCATCTACAACTGACACAGGCAGGGCATTCCATACCCTTACCACCCTCTGGGTAAAGAACCTACCTCTGACATCCGTCCTATAACCACCACCCCTTAATTTAAAGCTATGTCCCCTCGTGCTAGCTTTCTCCATCCTAGGAAAAAGGCTGTCACTGTCCACCCTATCTAAACCTCTAATCATCTTATATGTTTCGATTAGGTCCCCTCTTAGCCGCCTCCTTTCTAACGAAAAACAACCTCAAATCCCTCAGCCTCTCTTCATAAGACCTGCCCTCCATACCAGGCAACATCCTGGTAAACCTCCTCTGTACCCTCTCCAATGCCTCCACATCTTTCTTATAATGTGGGGACCAGAACTGCACACAATACTCCAAGTGCGGCCGCACTAGAGTTTTGTACAGTTGCAACATGACGTTGCGGCTCCGAAATTCAATCCCCCTACCAATAAAAGCTAAGACTCCATATGCCTTCTTAACAACCTTATCGACTTGATTGCCAACTTTCAGGGATCTATTAACATATACACCAAGATCCCTCTGTTCATCAACACCATTGAGAGTCCTACCATTAGCCCTATACTCTACACATTTGTTATTCCTGCCAAAGTGCATTACCTCACACTTTTCCACATTAAACACCATTTGCCACCTCTCGGCCCAGCTCTGCAACTTGTCCAAGTCTCTCTGCAAACTATAACACCCCTCTTCACTATCTACCACTCCACCGACTTTGGTGTCATCCGCAAATTTACTAATCCATCCTTCAATACCCTCATCCAGATCATTTATAAAAATTACAAACAGCAGGGGCCCCAAAACAGATCCCTGAGGTACTCCACTAGTAACCGAACTCCACGATGAATATCTTCCATCAGCCACTACCCTCTGTCTTCTATCTGCTAGCCAATTCCTAATCCAATTAGCTAAATCACCCTCATGTCTGCCTCCACCACCATCTCTGGCAGCGTGCTTCAGACACCTAACACTCGCTGTAAAAAAAAAACTTGCCCCTCATGTCTCCTTTGAACTATCTCTCTCTTAAGTGTATGCCCCTTAATATTAGACATTTCAACTCTGGGAAACAGATTCTGACTGTCAACCCTATCTATGTCTCTCAAAACTTTAAAATTTTCTATCGGATATCCCCTCAGCCTCTGCAACTCAGAAAACAACCCTAGTATGTCCTGCCTCTCCTTATAGCTCAAGTCCTCTAATCCAAACATCATCCTGATAAGCCTCTTCTGCACCCTCTCCAAAGATTCCAGGAATTTCATAGTAACTTCACTGCAGTGTTAATGTAAGCCCACTTGTTAGACTAATAAGTAAATTTTAAAACTATCTTTCCTGAAAAGTGGTGACCAGAATTGTACGCAATATTTTTAAGTATATTTTAGCCAAAGTTCGATAAAACTGCAACATCAGATTCTGAGTCTAGTGTTCAATGTCCCAACCAATGAAGACAAGCATGTCCTACATCTTCTTTGCCATCCTATCTACTTGTTGTCACTTTCAGGGAACTACGGACATGAACCCTAAGATCCTTTTGTAAATCAAGGCTTTTCAGGGTCTTATCACTAGTTGAGGATGAAAAGATTGAGAAAGAGTTCTGGAGGTAGTGAGACACAGTAAGAAGTCTGACAACACCAGGTTTAAGTCCAACCAATTTATTTGATAGCAAACTCACAAGCCTTCGAGGATCTCCTCTTCGTCAGGTGAATGAAGTGTTCTGGTCTCAGTACATATAACAGCACAGACAGTTTACAGATTACTGATTAGAATGTGAATCTTTACACTTAATCTGCTATTCAAGTCTTAAAGTGGCTTACAATGTGAGTGGAAGGAGTACTAAGCACAGGTTAAAGAAGTGTGTATTGTCTCCAGACAGTACAGTAAGTGAGGTTTTGCAAATCCAGGCAAGTCATGGGGGTTACAGATAGTGTGACATGAACCCAAGGTCCCTGTTGAGACTGTCCTCATGTGTGCGGAACTTGGCTACAGTCTCTGCTCAGTGACTCTGTGTTGTCGTGTGTTGTGAAAGCCACCTTGGAGAATGCTTACCCGAAGATCAGAGGTCACGGGCATTTGGCCTCCGAAGTGTTCGCCAACAGGAAGGGAATAGTCTTGCCCGGTGATTGTCAAGCGACGTTCATTCATCCGTTGTCACAGTGTCTGCATGGTCTCCCCAATGTACCATGCATTGGGACATCCTTTCTCGCAAAGTATTAGGTAAACAACGTTGGCTGAGTTACAAGAGTATGTACCGTGTACCTGGTGGATGGTATTCTCATGTGATGATGTCATCCATGTCAATGATCCTGCATGTTTTGCAGAAGTTGCTGTAGCAGGGTTGTGTGGTATTGTGGTCACTGTTCTCCTGAAGGCTGGGTAGTTGTCAGATTCTTACTGTATTTACTCCAGTCCAATGCCGGCATCTCTACATCATGAGGTAGTGAGAGGCAGTCAAAGTAACGAACCTGATGTGGTCGGTGTATCAAGGGAATTGGATAGACACATAAAGCTAAAATGTAGAGAGATAGGCCTTAAACAGTGTAAAAGAAGATATACACAGCTGGAAGAAAGCTGTGTTTCATATTTAAAAAGGAGAAATCTAGAAAAGGGAAGACAAGAGAGTTGCTTTAGTTAAACAAGTTCAGAAGTAAAAGAGAAAAAGTCTCAAGGAACTGCAAAACCTGTCCCAAAAGAGCAGGAAGGAAGAAAGCTACAAACTCTAACCGTTCTTGACATTCAATGGTGTTTCCATATATTAAATTCCCCACTGTCAACATCCTTGGGGTTACCATTAACCAGAAGCTGAACTGGACTACCCATGTAAGCAAGGAAACAGACCCTTCGGCCCTCCAAGAACAGATCATAGGCTAGCAATATTTCAGTGAGTAGCTCACTTCCTAACTCCCCAAAGCCTGTTCACTATCTACAAGGCACAATTCAGGAATGTGGTCGAATACTCCTCACCTACCTGGATGGGTGCAGCTTCAACAACTCTCAAGAAGCTTGACACTATCCAAGATAAAGCAGCCCACTTGACTGGCACCACATCCACAAACATCCACTCCCTCCACCACCGAAACACAGAAGCAGCAGTGTGTATGCTATCTACAAGATGCACTGCAACAATTCACCAAAAACGTTTAGACAACACTTTCCAAACACACAACTTCTATCTAGGATAAGGGCAGCAGATAGATGCATCAACACCTTAAGTTCCTCTCCAAGCTACTGACTACCTGACTTAGAAATATATCGCCGTTTCTTTGCTGAGTCAAAATCTTGGAATTTCCTCCCGAATGGTGTTGTGCGTCAATCCATAATAAGCAGACTGCAGCACTTCAAGAAGGCAGCTCACCACCACCTTTATTTATTACCCTACAAGTAGGCTTGCATTAACACTGCAATGAAGTTACTGAGAGAATCCCCTTGTTGTCACATTCCAGCACCTATCCAGGTACAGTGAGGGAGAATTTAACATGGCCAATCCAAATAAACTGATCTTCTTTCGGACTGTGGGAAGAAGCAGGAGTACCTGGACGAAACCCATGCAGACACAGGGAAAATGTGTGGATTTTGCACTGACAGTAACCCAAGGTGGCAACCTGGGTCTCTGGTGCTGTGAGGCAGCAGTGCTGACCATGATGTCACCATGCCATCTTCTCAAGGACAAATAGGAATGGGCAATAAATGCTGCAATGCCCATGTCCCACAAATAATTTTTTTAAAACTGCTTTGAACAGAGAATAAGCTAAAAAGTTTAAAACAAAATGACTGGCACTCAAAAGTCATGCTTCAACTTTGGAAAAAAACCATAGCTGCAACTACCAGCGATGCCATTGATACATTGATACATTGTAAAATACACTTGCAAAGAGAAGTCAGCTGTATCTGAACAACAGCCTGTAGAGAAAGAAATTACAGTCTTAAAGCAGTAATGTATGTAATGTTGAACAACATTTCATGCAATAACCAAAAGAATGAATAAAGGAAAGACAATGGATAGGAAAATCAGAGAGAACCCAGACAGAGGATAACATTAAAAATAGACCTCAGCAGAGCAAGAGGCAGCGCTAGACACAGAATAGCAGTAAAAGACCCAGAGAAGAGGGTTGGGGGCACTAAGAAACCTCAGTGAGGGTGAAGGTATGAAAATCACAATGTGGGAGGAGGGGGAACATTGCAAAACTCTGGTGAAAACCCAAATAAGAGGGCAACAGAAGATCCTTGGTGAAAACTCCTAAAGAGGGGTGGAACATTGGGAAACTCCAGTGAAAACCCAAATCAGAGGGCAATGACCCTCTGAACACCCTCGGTGACTACATGAAGAGCTGAAAGCAACGAAATGCAGTTGTGCTCCATTCTGTTGTATTGTAATGAAAAGTTATTTTGAGGTTTTAGTAATAAACTACAAATAGATGATAATGTCGTCAGTCAGAAAGGAACTCGAGAAGGGCCAAGGAAGTCCCTTTGTTATGGATGCTAACGGTTTTGTGTTAGGTGAAAGAACTGATAGTCTCAGAGCGAAACGCATCAAAGATTTGATTCATGGTACTCATGTAGGACATCCTGTATAATTTACTGCAGGAGTCACCATACTGTTGAAACAGAGCAATGATTTAAGTAAAGTTGTTGCAACTACAACAAAAGAAATATAGCAATTCTTAGAAGAGATCATTATCTACTGTTGTCAGAAGAGACTGCCGAGTTAATCTTAGAAAAAAACTATGAAACGGATATGCTAAATGGATGCAAAAGCAGAGCAATGATTTACGAGTAAAACTAGCACATGCTGAGAATGAGAATTTGAAACCCACCAGAACAGCTGAATCATTAGACATAATCAAATCATGCATGAGATTGGGTAGGCAACAGTTGGGAAATAAAACTGATTTTGGAACAAATTAAATAGGCTGATGAGTGCTTTAATTGCAGAGAACTTTTAACAAAGAGAAGCCACTTAAAATTGTTCGTACATCTGAAGGGACCTCAAGTGAAATTCCCGTTAAAGGGAAAATCAACTGCAGGAAATGGAGCTGGAACTAGAACTAGATCGAACTGCAATTGGCCAAAGCTGAGTACAAAATTACAGATGAGGAGATGCAAAAGCTGGGTTGAAGATGAGTGGAAAATGAAGCTGCTCAAGCATAGGAGGTGTGCTGATGGGGGCTAGACAAAGCAGCAAGGCAGAGGAGGAAGATAAAATCATACATCAGAACAAGATTACTCAAATGATCACAAGTATAAGAACCAGAATCATAAAATGGTCGATGGAAAGATGCAAATAAAAATGCTAGAGATGTGGAACTTCATGACATCTCTGATCTCTGTATCAGAAATAGAGCAATATGATTATTTCTGTTACATAAAGGTTCAGAATGAGCTGGCAATGCATAAGACTGTGTTGCATTGTGATGATGATACCTATGCAGTAGGATGTTTGACAGAAAATCGCATCAACAGAGGATTGGTGAGTGATACAAAGAACAAATAACAATACAGCACAGGAAACAGACCCTTCGGCCCTCCAAGCCTGCGCTGCGCATTGGTCCAACTAGACCATTTGTTTGTATCCTTCCATTCCCAATCTGTTCATATGGCTATCCAGATAAGTCTTAAACGATCCCAGCGTGTCTGCCTCCACCACCCTGCTTGGCAGTGCATTCCAGGCTCGCACCACCTTCTGGGTAAATACGCCCCTCTGATATCTGAATTAAACCTTGCCCCCTTCAGCTTGAACCTGTGACCCCTCGTGATCATCATCTCCAACCTGAGAAAAAGTTTCCCACTGTTCACCCTATCTATGCCCTTCATAATTTTATATACCACTATAAAGTCTCCCCTTATTCTCTGTCATTCCAGGGAGAACAACCCCCGTCTACCCAATCTTTGCTCATAGCTAATCTCTCCTCCATATCAGGCAACATCCTGGTAAACCTCTTCTGTACTCTCTCCAAAGCCTCCACATCCTTCTGATAGTGTGGTGACCAGAACTGGGCGCAGTACTTCAAATGTGGCCTAAAAATCTTCTATATGGCTGTAACATCAGATGCCAATTTTTATACTCTAAATGCCCCGTCCTATAAAGACATGCATGCCAATATGTCTTCTTCACCACCTTCTCCATCTGTGATGCCATCTTCAAGGATCTGTGTGTCTACAATACCATATATATATGTACCATTCTCAGAGTAATGTAGTCCTGGGTCAGCACACAGTCTACAACAGAACTTCGAAAGCAGCCACTCTGTATGGGAGAATCACATGCAAGACTGGATTTGGAACTGTGCATCAAGGCACGGTGGCATAGTGATTAGCACTGCTGCTGCATTGTGCCAGGGACCCAGGTTCAATTTTTAGGTTGGATTATAGTCTGTGCGAAGTCTACACATTCTCTCCATATCTATGTGGGTTTTCTCCAGGTGTTCTGGTTTCTTCCCACAGTCCAAAAGACATGCTGCTAAATTCTTCCTCAGTGTAATGCAGTGTACAAGAGTTGAAGGAATGCAGCGACTAGGGGATTTTCACATTAACTTCAATGCAATATTAATGTAAACCTACTTGTGACACTATAAATAAAGTTTAAACTTTATTAGTAGTAGTGTTATGTAAAATTCAAGTCTCAGAAGCTCATGATTGAACAACTGCTACATCGACTTACAAATGCCTAATTTGTGTGCATAATGTGATTTGATTTATTGTCACATGTATTAGTATACATATGTTAATATTAGTGTGAAGTATTATTTCTTGCACGTGAAACAGACAAAGCATACCGTACATAGAGAAGGAAAAGAGGGAGTGCAGAATCTAGTATTACAGTCATAGCTAGTGTGTAGAGAAACATCAATTTAATAGGAGGTAAGTCAAAGAACAAAGAAAATTACAAAACAGGAACAGGCTCTTCGGCCCTCCAAGTCTGCTCTGACCGTGCTGCCCAACTGAACTAAAAATCCTACTCTTCTGGGGAACGTAATACTCATTCCCATGCTATTCATGTATTTGTCAAGACATTCCTTAAAAGTCACTATTGTATCTGCTTCCACTACCTCTCCTAGCAGCGAGTTCCCAGCACCTAGCACCCTCTGGGTAAAAAACGTGCCTTGTGCATCTCCTTTAAATATTGCCTCTCGCACCTTAAACCTATGTCCTCTAGTAAATGACTTTTCAACCCTGGGAAAAAGCTTCTAACTATCCACTCAGTCCATGCCCCTCATAACCTTGTAGACTTCTATCAGGTTGCCCCTCAATCTCCATCATTCCAGTGAGAAGAAACCAAGTTTCTCCAATCTTTCCTCATAGCTAATGCCCTCCATACCAGGCAACATCCCTTTCTGTACCCTCTCCAAAGTATTCACATCCTTCTGGTAGTGTGCGACCAGAATAAAATACTATATTCTAAGCGCAGTCTAACTAAGGTTCTATAAAGCTGCAACATTACTTGCTAATTTTTAAACTCATGCCCCAGCCGATGAAAGCAAGTCGTATGCCTTCTTGACTATCTTCTCCACTTACGTTGCCACTTTTAGTGACCTATGTACCAAAGTCCTTCTGCTTATCAATACTCTTAAGGATTCTGCCATTTACTGTATATTTCCTATCCATATGAGAGCTTCCAAAATACGTTATCTCAAATCTGTCCAGATTAAACTCCATCTGCATCTTTCTGCCCAAGTCTCTAACTGATCTACATCCTGTTGTATCCTCTGATGGCCCGCATCGCTATTTGCAAATCCACCAACCTTTGTGTTGTCTGCAAACTTACTAATTAAAGCAGTTACATATTTCTCCAAATCATTTATACATATTACAAACAGCAAAGTTACCAGCAATGATCTCTGAAGAATGCACTCGTCA
This sequence comes from Sphyrna mokarran, assembly GCA_024679065.1. Lineage (NCBI taxonomy): Eukaryota > Metazoa > Chordata > Chondrichthyes > Carcharhiniformes > Carcharhinidae > Sphyrna > Sphyrna mokarran. Next base: position 14,236,142 of record JAGIQG010000007.1, on the reverse strand, counting down.
CAGCCCTTCATTCAGAAACGCATCCTTCCACTGTTACCCTCTGTCTTCTATGATTGATGTGGAAATGCTGGTATTGGAGTAGAGTAAACACAAGAAGTCTCACAACACCAGGTTAAATTCCAACAGGTTTATTTAGTAGCAAAAGCCACTAGCTTTCAGAGTGCTACTCCTTCATCAGATAGGTGGGAGTTCTGTTCACAAACTGGGCATATAGAGACACAAATTCAATTTACAAACTAATGGTTGGAATGTGAGTCTTTACAAGTAATCAAGTCTTAAAGTACAATGTGAGTGGAGAGAGCATTATTCTAAGACTATGCCAGTTCTGTATCCACCTTGCCAGCTCATCACTGATCCCATACAAATTCATTTTCTGCATCAGTCTGCCATGAGGGACCTTGTCAAAGGCCTTACTGAAGTCTATAGCCAATATGCACTGCCTGACTCTCATCAATCTCTTCGTCACTTCCTCAAAAAACTCTATCAAGATAGGTACGGCCTCCCTTCACAAAAACTATGTTGTCTCTCACTAATACGTGCACTTATTTCCAAATGGGATAAGTCCTGTCTTGAAGAATCCTCTCCAATAATTTCCTTACCACTGACGAAAGGCTCACTGGCTTGTAATTACCCAGATTATTTTTGTTAGTCTTAACATAGAACATAGAACAGTACAGCACAGGCCCTTCGACCTTCAATTTTGTGCCGAGGTATAAGCAAACCCAAGATCAAGCTATCCCACTCCCAATCATTCTGGTGTACTCTATGTACCTATCCAATAACCGCTTGAAAGTTCCTAAAGTGTCTGACTCCACTATCACAGCAAGCAGTGTATTTCACACCCTAACCACTCTCTGAGTGAAGAATCTATCTCGGATATCCCTCCTATACCTTCCACTATGAACCATACAGTTATACCCCCTAGTAACAACTACATACACCCAAGGAAATAGTCTCTCACATCCACTCTATCTATCTCCCTCATCATCTTATAAACCTCTCTTAAGTCATCTCTCATCCTCCTCCTCGCTGAAGAAAAAAGCTCCAGCTCCCTCAACCTTTCCTTAGAAGATCTATCCTCCAAATCAGGCAGCATCCTGACAAATCTCCTCTGCACTCTCTCCAATGTTCCTTCTTATAGTGAGGTGACTAGAACTGAATACAATATTCCAAATGTGGTCTCACCAAAGTCCAGTATAGTTGCAACATAATCCCACAGCTCTTGAACTCAAACCCCCATTAATAAATGCTAACACACTATAAGCCTTCTTCACGGTTCTATTCACTTGAGTGGCAACCTTCAGTGATTTGTGGATATGAACCCCAAGATCTCGCTGTTCCTCCACATTCCTCAGAACCTTACTGTTGACCCTGTAATCCGCATTCAAGTTTATCCTACCAAAATGAATCACCTCGCGCTCATCAGGGTTAAACTCCATCTGCCACTTTTCGGCTCAGCTCTGCATCCTATCAATATCTCTTTGCAGCCTGCAAGTGCCCTCCACCTCATCCACCAGTCCACCAATCTTGGTGTCATCAGCAAATTTACTAATCCACCCATCAGCCCCCTCTTCCAAGTCATTGATAAAAATCACAAATAAAAGAGGACCCAACAATGACCCCTGTAGTACACTGCTGGTAACAGGCCTCCAGTTTGAAAATTTTCCTTCCACCACCCTCTGTCTTCTATGAGACATGATGTAAAGATGCCGGCGTTGGATTGGAGTGGTAAGAACTCAGTAAGAATTTAGCAACACCAATTATTAATCCAACCGATTTATTTGATAGTAAAAAAGCGAGCTGTCAACACTCCCGTGTCTTCATCAGGCAAGTGCAGTGTTCTGGTCTGCAATAGCACACATCAGCACAGACAGTCAGAGATTGCTGATTAGAATGCGAATCCTTACATCTAACCTGCTATTCTATGAGACAGCCAGTTACTTATTGAAATTGGCCAAATTTCCTTCTATCCCACACCTCTTTATCTTCTTTATGAACCTACTATGGGGAACCTTATCAAACGCCTTACTAAAATCCAAGTTTATGACATCAACTGCTCTACCTTTATCTACATACATAGTTACCTCCTCAAAGAATTCAATCAAATTTAAGAGGCAGGGCATACCCCTCACAAAACAGTACTGACTATCCTGATTAAAGTGCATCTTTCCAAATAGTCATAAATCCTATCTCTCAGGGCCCTTTTCATTAACTTACCGATCACTGAAGTAAGACTAACGGGCCTATAATTATCAGGGTCATTCCTATTTCCTTTCTTGAAGAGAGGAACAACATTTGCCACTCTCCAGTCCTCTGGCACAATCTCCATGATGTAGAGATGCCGGCGTTGGACTGGGTAAACTCAGTAAAGTTTCACAACAACTTTACAATCTCCATGGACAGAGATCAATGCTAAAGGCCCTGCAATCTCATCCTTTGCCTCCCAAAGTATCCTAAGATGTATCCCATCTAGCCCAGGGGACTTACCGACTCTCAGGTTTTTCAAAATTGCTAATACATCTTCCCCCAAAACATCTACCTCCTCTATCCTAACAGTCTGTATCACGCATCCTCAAAAACATGGCTCCTTTCTTAAACAAAGGAACAACATTGGCTATTCTCCAATCTTCTGGGACCTTCCCTGTAACCAATAAGGATACAAAGATTTCTCTCAAGGCCACAGGATTTGCTCCTTTACCTCTCTCAATATTTTGGAGTATATCCCATCAGGCCCAGCGGACTTGTCTACATTAATGTTTCTCAAGAATCCCAAAACTTCCTCCTTTTTGATTTCAACACAATTCAAACAATCTATACACCCTTCCCCAGACTCATAATCCACCAATTCCTTCTCTTTGGTGAATACCGACACAAGGTATTCATTTAATACCGCACCCAATTCTCTGGCTCCACACACAGATTCCTTCCTCTGTCCACGGATAAATCCATGTTGTCCGTGGTAGTCCATATTGGCAGGACTAATGGGATGAAGGAGTATAATATCAAGGGTAGGCGTCTTGGCAGTGTTGAGGAGCAGAAGGATCTTGGGGTCCGGGTCCACAGGACTCTTAAATCTGCTCCACAAGTGGAGGATGTGGTGAAGAAGGCATATGGCGTACTGCCCTTCATTAATAGAGGGACTGAGTTTAGGAGTCGGGAGGTAATGCTGCAACTTTATAAGACCCTTATCAGACCCCACTTGGAGTACTGTGCGCAGTTCTGGTCACCTCACTATAGGAAGGATGTGGAAGCTATTGAGAGGATGCAGAGAAGATTTACAAGGATGTTGCCTGGATTGGGGGGCATTGACATAGACAGGAAGAAGTCTCAGAACACAGGTTAAAGTCCAACAGGTTTATTTGGCAGCAAAAGCCATTAGCGTTCAGTGCACTTGCTACCCCTTTATCAGATGAGTGGGAGTTCTATTCACAAACAAGGCATATAAGGACACAAACACAATTTACAAATAATGGTTGGAATGCGAGTCTTTACAAGTAATAAAGTTTTAAAGATACAGGCAATGTCAGTGGAGAGAGCGTTAAGCATAGATTAAAGAGATGCATATTGTCTCCAGACAGGATAGTGAGATTTTGCAAGTCCAGGCAAATTATGGAGGTTATAGATAATGTGACATGAACCCAAAATCCCAGTTGAGACTGTCCTCATGTGTGCAGAACTTGGCTATCAGTCTCTGCTCAGAGAGAGACTCTGCACTCTCGTGTATCATGAAGGTTGCTTTGGAGAATGTTTATCTGAAGATCAGAGGCTGAATGCCCATGATTGCTGAAGTGTTCCTCAACAGGAAGAGAATACTCTTGCCTGGTGATTGTTGAGCGATGTTCATTCATCTATTGTTGTAGTGTCTGCCTGGTCTCCCCAATGTACCATGCCTTGGGATATCTTTCCTGTAGCTATCAAGTAGATAACATTGGCCGAGTTACCAGAATACGTACCAGTTTCCTGATGGATGATGTTCTCATGTGAGATGATGGCATTCGTGTCGATGATCTGTCACGTCTTGCAGAGGTTGCTGTGGCAGGGTTGTGTGGCATCATGATCACTGTTCTCCTGAAGGCTGGGTAGTTGCTGTGGACAATGGTCTGTTTGAGGTTGTGTGGTTACACTGCAGGAAAGGATGTCCCTAGGCATGTACATTGGAAAGACCATGAGATGCTACGACAACAAATGAATGAACACTGCTCGACAATCACCAGGCAACAGCATTCTCTTTCTATTGGGGAATACTTCAGCTGTCATGGGCATTCGGTGTCCAATCTTTGGGTAAGCGTTTCAAGGCAGCCTTCATGACACATGACAGCACAGACTCACTGAGCACAGACTGATAACCAAGTTCTGTGTACATGAGGACAACCTCAACTAGGTTCTTGTGCTCATGTCACACTATCCGTAACCCCCAAGACTTGCCTGGACTTGCAAAATCTCACTAACCATCCTGTCTGGAGACAATATACATCTCTTTAACCTGTGCTTAACCTTCTCTGCACTCACATTGTCTGTACCTTTAAGACTTGATTATGTGTAAAGACTCACATTGCAATCCTTTTTTTGGTAAATTGAGTGCCTTTATATGCCTTGTTTGTGAATAGAACTCCCACTCACCTAATGAAGGGCAGTGCTCCAAAAGCTAGTAGCTTTTGCTACCAATAAACCTATTAGACTTTAACCTGATGTTGTGAGACTTCTTATTGTGTTTATTTCAGTCCAACGCTGGCATCTCCACATCATGATGTGACAGGGACATGTCTGTCCTCCACTACACTTCCTGAAGTTGATGATCATCTCCTTCATTTTGTTGACATTGAGAGATTATTGTTGTCACACCAGTTCACCAGATTCTTTATTTCTTTCCTGTATTTTGCCTCATCATTGTTTGAGATCCGACCCACTACAGTCGCGGCGTTAGTGAGCTTTCTTACTATAACATTTGCATGGTTGGGCCAAGACAGGTTATTAGTGACCTGGACACTTAGAAACCTCAATCTCTCAACCATTTCCACTTCGTCCTCTACTATGCTTGCTGAAGTCAATGTGTATTCAGAATGTGGATTTAAGCAAATTGTTTTTAACGTTTGCATAAGTAAAATAAAGGAGGAGAAATATAGTAATTGCAGGCTCTGTCATTTTAAAACAGTACAGCAGAAGTGGATCAGCTGGCTTGAGGGACCAATCAAACCACAGAATGGAGTCCTCAATTGTGCAGAATCAGAACAGCTGTGTAATAAGCACACAAGAACTGAGGCACCACCCCAAGACAGCCTTGGCTGCTATTCCCTGTATCTGATTTCTGTTCATCAATTAATACTTTCGTTCCTAAGAAAGCCTGAAACTTCTTGATCATTTGATGGGTGCTACGCAATTACACTTTCCGTTACTTTCTTTTTAAACAGAGATGAGCTGAGTCAAAATCAGGCAATGTTTTTGGAGTAGAAATAGGTGGTCTTAGTGATTACACAGGTATGTAGTTGGAAGCTCACCTTGGCATCAAATATGACACCAATTTGTGAGCAATCTGGTTTAATCCCAGACCTTGTAAATATTTTATTATTATTAATGTCACAAGTAGGCTTACATTAACACTTTAATGAAGGGACTGTAAAAGTTCCAGGGAGAGGAATGGAGTCGATTGCTAGGTAATGGATTATAAAGTGGAGACCAAAACAATGACTTCAGTCTACCCCAATACTTAACTGGAATAAATATATTCCTATGCAGTAATGGAGATCAAATAAGCAGCAACAGATAATTTAGCAACAGTGGAGGAATCAAGTGAAGTAGTGGTGAAGTAGAGTTGGGTGCAGTCGGTGTACATGTCAAAACTAATGTTTTCTTTTTGCATAATGTTACCAAAGCCAAGGTTAGATTCCTGGAGGTCAGCAGAGGTAATGGTACAAGAGTGGGAAGAAGCCACTCCAGATGATTCGCGACTATCCAAAATAAGGTTGGCCATAAGAGTCACTGGCTCACCCTGAAATCTACTAGATTTCTGATCAGGGCGACCTTAAAAGATGGTGCCCAATCTCTGAACAGCTGGGTTTTGTTGGTGTGTTTAAGCCCCGCTCATTGCTATGACCGCGTGAATTACACCCTCTTCATTTTTTTTTGGCAGAGTGGTAGAACCTGGAGAGAAAACTCTGGGGAGAAACACCACCGATTTTCTCGCCAGAACAACACTTCCATTTTTTGTAAGATTTCGCTCTATGTATTTTGCCAGATTCTGACAGGAGAAAGAGAAAATGCCATTTTATAAAAATGGAAATTTTTATAAAAGCAGCGCTAATTTGAAGGCTGCAAAATTTGATTTCTGATCTATCCAAGACTAAGTACCTTATTTTTCTCAAGCCCAAATATAATCCTTCGACTAAACACATATATTAAATAAATATAACTGACTAAGCAAGTATACATTGTACAACCTTAATGCATAAAAATGTTTATCATAAAAAACCCAGGTGTTCAAAAGGTAACTGGTATTTTTATTTAGATATTTACTGAATATAGAAAGATTATGAACATATAAGTGCATCTTTTAATATGCTAATCTGCTTTAATTTAAAGCAAGTTAATTTAGGACCAAGTCATAAATAACTTCTTAATGCTCTTACAGGCGAGATCAGCAAATTAGAAAGTAACACAACATTCATTCCAGCCAGATATTCATTGAACTTTGAACCACAATTAACATTTGATTTAAAACTTCATGCTATAGATAGGAATAACATTTTTTCCAGTAGTTTAACATATATTTTATAATCTTAATTTGGGACTGATAGTCAATCTCCACAAACAAAATGTAATAGCTTCCCAAATATTCAGTATACATAACACATAGTATGTGATGCACCATTTGCAAAAAATAATGGAACAACAATATATTCCTCAATCTCATCATTTCATTACTTGTTTTAAAGAGGTTTCAGTTATGGGGTGATTTGGGGATGACAATTTTTGACAATTTTTCGATGGAGCAGAAAAATTGCTTGGTAATGATGTTCAAGGTTATAAAGGGTTATGACTAGCGAAGACTGCATCCATTTGATTGACAGGATATGAAAAATAGAGCACAAAGATAAAGATCACAAAAAGAATTGGTGGGGGAGGACAACGATCATGGTGAAAGACTGGCATACACTTGTCTGTGCTGCATGACCTCATAAAAATATACGATAATGTGTATTGCACACCACCTTCAAGATGCAAGGTAAATTATTGTATTTGCATGCGATGCTCTTCAACTATCAAAGCTCTTTTAATCAACAACAGCAAGGGGATCATCATTCCACACCATCAAACCTTGCCATCTCAGTCCTGCCAAAGAAAAACTGGCAAATTTGATATGGTGGGATAGGCCTAACCTCAATATAAAGAAACAACACATGCTGAACAATAGCCCTTTCAAAGGAACTTAATAAATAGATATTTACAATGGAGGAGTCAATTAATTCCTGAAGATATTTATGAATACTCAACTCTTGGGATATTTTTATAATGCCGCAGTAAATTTAAAAAACACCACTGATAATATTGCTGTACATGACATAATCATAAAACTGCTTGGCACTGATAAAATAAAAATGACTAAAGTTATCAACTTAACACATTACTTGAACACTATAAAATATTGTTGCTTTTCTTTAATAAAGTGAATTCAACTTCCTTCCTGATTACTTTTCATTCATGAAAAATATGATGCAAGCACTTTGATTTTGGAGGATGTGAAATGCTTTGATTCCATCATATGCAAGTATTCCTATGCAACTTGAATAATTTCCATCACCATGCTGTGTATTTATAAGTGAAAAATCTTTTCCAAAAACATTCATGAAGATGGTTCTGCTTTTAAATCAAGTAGGTTACTAGTCCATATTAATTTTTTAAACTTTAAATTTTAAGTAACTAAATTGCTGCAAAACATCAAGTTCAATATCAAGGACAAAACATAAGTTTCATGCGAATACTAAGAACAATTTCCATCTGTGACAAGCGCCACTTGTCGCTATGTCAAGACCAGTGCTAAATGTACTCTATTGTCTATCCTGTTGACAATTTAATTTCAACTGCTATTTTTAGCATTTCAGAAACATTTAATCTAGTTCAAAGCATCAGTATGGTATAATATTTATTAATGCAGTAAATACACAGGTCTCAAAACAAATTTCTTAAAACCTCAAATAATACCACATGCTGCAATTTTATCTTCAAACAAAGTGTGAAGTGAGTAAGGGTAAAAACATTGCTATTTTTCTAACTGTCCAATGCAGTAATGTATAATACAAACTCAGTTTCAATACTTACAGTTAAAGATTGTTGGAGGTGGATGTTCAGTTACTAGCGGGCAGTTTTCTTCATCACTATTATCTCCACAATCATTTAGTTGGTTGCAAATCAAATTTCCATATTTCAAACACCTGTCATTGGTGCAGTGGAATTTGCACTCTGTAAAAAAAATGTCATTATTTCTTGTTAGGCATTATCCATTAAAGAATCTTCAATACGCAACAGACACTATTAAAAAGAATTTGCTGAAGAGTTGTAGAATTCCAGAATTTTTAAACATTTGAAACTCTGACATTTTGCAATGGAATACTACAAAATAAGTCAGACTACTACATCATGTTTACAATAATCAATTACAGTACAGTATTTAATAATTCCATTCAAAACAAATGAAGTTAATTACATAGGATTCCACAGCAAGGAATTTGAGATCAGTAAAGTCCTACAAACAGAAATTAGATTCTTCTTTCTCTTCCTTAGCTATAAACATGATACGACAAATGTCTTTCACTTTACATCCAGATCATTTCCTGAGTTATTCATAAATAACTCACGAGGAGACGAGGTGCACGAGGGGACACGGCTTTAAATTAAGGGGTGATAGTTATAGGACGGATATCAGAGGTAGGTTCTTTACCCAGAGGGTGGTTAGGGAGTGGAATGCCCTGCCTGCGGCAGTTGTAGAAGCGCCAAGTTTGGTGGCGTTTAAGAGGTTAGTTGATAAGTTTATGGAAGAGAAGGGAATGTTTTAGTTTGGAGGGTCATTGCTTTTTTCATAATTGGTCGGCGCAACATCGAAGGCCGAAGGGCCTGTTCTGCGCTGTAATGTTCTATGTTCTAAATAAACACATATCTGACTTATGTGGATAGATCATTAATGTGGTTTACAAATCCCAACTGAGGACGACTGCTGAGGTGTGATGTAGATCATCGTTGCATTCCAAGTACCTAATGGAATTGAGTTCTGCATTCAAAGACAAACTGCCATCAAAGCTCACCACAGCTAGAGATTAAATTAATAACCAGTTAATCTTTTCTCAGTCATTTTGATTACAAAAAAAAGTGCTGATGAGGATATCTGGAGAATTCCTTACTGGTTCTTTACATTGTGGCATTGGAAATTTTAGGTAACAAGGGTTTTGCTTAACTATGTTGATTGAAAGAAACCATCTGTTCCGTGCGGTGGATAAAATGGTTTATGCCCCAGTCCTTTACTCACAAAGGAATGACATCAGAGATGATGGCCATGATTCTCTCATCCTGTTACACTAATTTTTTAGCATAGCGGGCTGAGATATTCTCGCATTGGCTGATTTGAGGGATTCGTGCAAGTGTTCATATGCCCAGTCTCCAGCGCCTGATTTTCATCGATATCTGCTCTGCCACCAGTAATCAGCAGGGAGGTGCATAGACCATTTACATAGTCATTTTAATATAATTTAAATATGATTAACGGGCCCAGAGACATCTGCCCCTCCACCAGGTATTTCTCTCCAGCGGGGATTACAATAGCTCCCCACTTTCGGAGAGCTAGCGGTCTGACTCACTGGAGTGAAGGGGGGGTAATCGTTCCCTCCTCCCAAGAATTGGGTGAGGGTACCTTGGCATTGCCCATCCTGGCATGGGAAATTAAAAATTAAATTAAATTAAGAATTAAAAAGCAGAACCTCCAGGGTTGTAAACTCCCTGTGCCATGAGGCTAGAAATAGGAAGATAATACAGCTCAATATGTGGCTGAACAGCTGGTGTGGGAGGAAAAGTTTCAGCTATCTGGATCATTGGGATCTCTTCTGGGCAGGTAGACTTGTACATGAAGCACAGATTGCACTAAACTGGAGGGGCATAAATATTTTGGCTGGGAGGTTTGTTGGTGTCACATGGGAGGATTTAAACTAGTGTGGCAGGAGAGATGGGGGAGGGGGAGGTGGTGGCGGTGGTGGAGGAGGAGGAGAACCAAAAGATGAATTAACTGAAGGGGAACCAGAGAGTAGAACCAGTAAGACTCAGAGGAAAAGAAGGCAGGGTGTGATTACCGATCGAAGAGGGTCTGGTGGACTAAAGTGCATCTGTTTCAATGCAAGAAGTGTACCATGTAAGGTAAATGAATTTAGAGCTTGGATTAGTACTTGGAACTATAATGTTGTTGCCACTATAGAGACTTTCCTACAGAGAGAAGGACAGGATTAGCAGTTTAATGTTCCAGAATACAGATGTTTCAGGTGGGATAGAGGGAGATGTAAAAGGAATAGAGAAGTTGCACTACTGGTTAAGGAGGATACTGGTTAAGGACAGGAAATGGGCAAGGTATTAAATGAATTCTTTGCATCAGTATTCATCAAAAAGGACTTGGGGATGATAAGTCTGGGAAAGAGTGTGTAGATAGTTTGAGTCATATTGAGATCAAAAAGGAGGTGGTATTGGGGGTCTTGAGAAACATTAAGGTAAGCAAGTCTCTAGGGTCTGATGGGATGTATCTCAAAATACTGAGAGAGGCAAGGGAGGAAATTGTGGGGCTTTGAGCAAAATCTTTATTTCCTCACTGGCTACAGGGGAGTCCCAAAGGATTGGAGAATAGCCAGTGTTGTTCCTTTGTTTAAGAAATATATTAAAGATAACCCAGATAATTACAGGCTGGTAAGTCTTACGTCAATGGTACGGAAATTATTGGAGGGAATTCTTTGAGACAGAATTTACTCCCACTTAGAAATAAATGGACATATTAAGGAGAGGCAACGTGGTTTTGTGAAGGGGAGATTGTGTCTTACTAACTTCATCAATTTTTCGAGGAAGTGACGAAGATGATTGATGAGGATAGGGCAGCGGATGTTGTCTATTTGAACTTCAGCAAGGCCTTTGACAAGATTGCTCATGGCAGACTGGTGCAGAAGGTGAAGTCGCACAGGATCAGAGGTAAGCTGGTAAGGGGATACAGAACTGGCTCAGTCATAGAAGACAGAGGGTAGCAATGGAAGGGTGCATTTTGAATGGAGGGCTGTGACCAGTGGTATTCATCAAGGATTTCCTCTAAATCATTGATATATACTATAAACAACAAACATCCTTTGCTGTTTGTAATATGTATAAATGATTTGGAGGAAAGTGTAACTGGTTTGATTGGTAAGTTTGCGGACGACACAAAGGTTGGTGGATTTGCGGATAGTGATGAGGGCCATCAGAGGATACAGCAGGATGTAAGTAGGTTGGAGACTTGGGCAAGAGATGACAGATGGAGTTTAATCCAGAAAATGTGAGATGAAGGATTTTAGAAAGTCTAATAAAGATAGGAAATATATAGTAAATTGCAGAACCATTAAGAATATAGAAAGGCAGAAGAATCCAGGTGTAGAGGTACACTGTTCACTGAAAATGGCAATGCAGGTGGAGAAGGCAGACAGTATGCTCACCTTCATCAGCCAGGGCACTGAGTTTAAAAACTGGCAAATCATCAAGTCATGTTGTAACTTTATAGAACTGTAGTTAAGCTGCACTTGGAATATAATGTTCAATCTGGTCACCACACTAACAGAACATAGAACATTACAGCACAGAACAGGCCCTTCGGCCTTCGATGTTGCGCCGACCAATATAAAAAGCAATGCCCCTCCAAACTAAACCATTCCCTTCTCTTCCATATACTTATCAACTAACCTCTTAAAACGCCACCAAACTTGGCGCATCTACAACTGCTGCAGGCAGGGCATTCCACTCCCGAACCACCCTTTGGGTAAAGAACCTACCTCTGATATCCGTCCTATAACTATCACGCCTTAATTTAAAGCTGTGTCCCCTCGTGCTAGCTTTTTCCATCCTAGGAAAAAGGATATCACTGTCCACCCTATCTAAACCTCTAATCATCTTATATGTTTCGATCAGGTCCCCTCTTAGCCTCCTCCTTTCTAACGAAAACAACCTCAAATCCCACAGCCTCTCCTCATAAGACCTGCCCTCCATACCAGGCAACATCCTGGTAAACCTCCTCCGTACCCTCTCCAATGCCTCCACATCTTTCTTATAATGTGGGGACCAGAACTGCACACAATACTCCAAGTGCGGCCGCACTAGAGTTTGTACAGTTGCAACATGACGTTGCGGCTCCGAAATTCAATCCCTCTACCAATAAAAGCCAAGACTCCATATGCCTTCCTAACAACCTTCTCGAACCTGACTGCCTACTTTCAGGGATCTATGCACATACACACCAAGATCCCTCTGTTCATCTAGACTACTAAGAATCCTACCATTTGCCTATACTCTACACATTTATTATTTCTGCCATAGTGCATTACCTCACATTTTTCCACATTAAACTCCATTTGCCACCTCTCGGCCCAGCTCTGCAACTTGTCCAAGTCTCTCTGCAAACTATAACTCCCCTCTTCACTATCTACCATTCCACTGACTTTAGTGTCATCTGCAAATTTACTAATCCATCCTTCAATACCCTCATCCAGATCATTTATAAAAAATACAAACAGCAGGGGCCCCAAAACAGACCCCTGAGGTACACCACTTGTCACCGAACTCCAAGATGAATATCTCCCATCAACCACCACCCTCTGTCTTCTATCTGCTAGCCAATTCCTAACCCAATTAGCTAAATCACCCTCTATCCCATACTGCATTTTCTGCAGAAGTCTTCCATGGGCCACCCCTTATCAAACGCCTTACTAAAGTCCATATATACCACATCAACCGCCTTACCCCCATCCATCTCCTTAGTCACTTTTTCAAAAAGCTCAATGAGGTTAGTAAGGCACGACCTACCCTTCACAAAACCAGAAGGATGTGGAGGCTTTGGAGAGGGTACAGAAAAGATCTACCAGGATGTTGCCTGATATAGAGGGCATCATCTATGACGAGGGGTTGCAGAAACTTGATTTGTTCTCACTGGAACAAAGGAAGTTGAGGGGCGACTTGATAGAAGTCCACAAAATTATGTGGGGTATGGACAGAGTGGATCAACAAAAGCTTTTTCCCAGGGTGGAAGAGTCAATTAGGTCAGGGGATCGTTTTAAGGTGCGAGGGACAAGGCTCAAAGAAGATGTACGAGGAAGTATTTTGCACAGAGGGTGGTGGGTGCCTGGAAGAGGAGGTAGTGGAAGCAGATATGATAGTGACTTTTCAGTGGCGTCTTGACAAATACATGAATAGGACAGGAATAGAAAGATATTGTCTCCAAAAGGATACGGGGTTTTAGATTATTTGAGCTGCATAGTGGTGCAGGCTTGGAGAGTCAAAGGGCTGTAATTTTCTTTATTTTTTATGTTGTGATCAAGACTGCAAACAAAATATTCAAAAAAATTCGATATTTAGGTGGGACAGGCAAAAAGGAAAAGGAGGTGGTTAGGGTTGTGTGAGGGATAAGATCAGCATATTGGTAAGAGAAAATCTCCAATTGGAAGAACAAAATATGGAATCTGTTTGGGTGGAGCCAAGAAGCAGCAATGGGCAGCAAACATTAGTACAAGTTGTTTGTAAGCCACTAAACAGCAATGGTAGTATGGGAGATGGCATTATTTAAGAGATTAAAGCTGCAAGCAGTGGGTGACTTAAATCTAAATATAGACTGGGTAAATTTAATGAGCACTGCTGCTGTGCAGAATGGGTTTCTGGACTAAGTTAAGGATGGTCTTCTAGAGCAGTATCTTGAGGAATTGATAAGAAAATAGACTATTTTAGACATGGTATTAGGTATGTAAAAGAGTTCATTAACAATTTTGTTGTAAAAAGTGGTTATCTCTGGACTTTTGCCTGTGCCACGGGATAGTTTAGAGAAGAACAGAGAGAGGGAATGTTTGAACTCGTGGCTGCGGGGATGGTGCAGGAGGGAGGGGTTCAGGTTCTTGAACAATTGGGCTCATTCTGGGGTAGGTGGGACCTCTACAAGAGAGATAGTCTACACCAGAACCAGAGGGAAACCAATATCTTGGGGGGAAAATTTGCAAAGGCTATGCAAGGGAGTTTAAACTGATTCAGAGGTGGGGTGGGATCCTGAGTAGCTTGGATGTTAAGAGGGACGACAATAGGAGGGTCATAGACGAGAACTGTAAAGCACAGCAGCGTATGTGTGAAATAGGGCATGGTTTGAAATACGTATACTTTAATGCAAGAAGTATTTGCAATAAGGTGGAGGAACTTGCAGCTTGGTTCAGTACCTGGAACTTTGATGTTGTGGCCATTTCAGAGACATGGATAGAGCAGGGACAGGAATGGTTGTTGCAGGTTCCAGGGTTCAAATGCTTCAGTCAGAGTAGAGAAGGAGGTAGAAGAGGGGGAGGAGTGGCATTATTAGTCAAACACTGTATCACAATGACAGAAAGGAAGTTTGATGAGGACTTGTCTGTTGAGGTAGTATGGGCTGAGATTAGAAACAGGAGAGGAGAGGTCACCCTGTTGGGAGTCTTTTATAGACCTCCTAAAAGTTCTAGAGAGGTAAAGGAAAGGATTGCAAAGTCGATCCTGGCCAGGAGTGAAAGTAATAGGGTAATTGTTATGGGGGACTTTAACTTTACTAATATTGATTGGAATAGCTATAGCTGTAGCTCGAAAGAGGGGTCAGTTTTTATACAAAGTGTGCAGGAAGGTTTTTTGACTCAGTATGTAGATAGGCCAACTAGAGGTGAGGCTACATTGGATTTGGTGCTGAGCAATGAGCCAGACCAGATGTTAGACTTGGAAGTTGGTGAACATTTTGGTGATAGTGACCACAATTTGGTTACGTTCACTTTAGTGATGGATAAGAATAGGCATGAAAGTGGGGGCTGTAGTTATAGCTGGGGGAATGGTAATTATGAGGCCATTAGGAGGGAATTAGGGTGCATAGGTTGGACTAGGAAACTACAGGGACTGGGAACATCTGAAATGTGGAGCTTATTCAAGGAGCAGCTACTGCGAGTCCTTGATAAGTATGTCCCTGTCAGGCAAGGAGAAAATGGTCGAGTAAGGGAACCATGGTGTACTAAAAAAGTTAATTCGCTGGTTAAAAGGAAAAAGGAGGCTTATGTCAGGATGAGGCTTGAAGGCTCAGTTAGTGCACTGGATAGCTATAGATTAGCCAGGAGGGAGCTAAAGAATGAGTTGAGAAGAGCTAAAAGGGGACACGAGAAGACTTTGGCTGATAGGATCAAGGAGAATCCTAAAGCTTCCTTTAGATATGTTAAGAATAGAAGATTGGTTAGGGCAAGATTAGGGCCAGTCAGAGACAGCAGTGGGAAGTTGTGCGTGGAGCCTGAAGAGATTGAAGAGGCACTGAACAAATATTTCTCTTCGGTATTCACGCAGGGAGATGTAAATGTAGTTGTGGAGAACACTGGGATACAGGGTTGTAAAATGGAAAGTATTGAAGTAGATAAGGAGGATGTGCTAGATATTCTTGAGGGTTTGAAGTTAGATAAGTCCCCTGGGCCGGATGGGATTTACCTTAGGATTCTCTGGGAGGCGAGAGAGGCGATTGCAGAGCCTCTGGCTCTGATCTTCAGGTCGTCATTGGTTACGGGTATAGTGCCGGAAGACTGGAGGATAGCGAATGTGGTCCCATTGTTCAAGAAGGGTAATAGAGACTTTCCTGGGAATTATAGACCAGTGAGTCTTACTTCTGTCGTGGGCAAAGTATTGGAAAGAATTATTAGGGATAGGATTTATAGTTATTTAGAGAGAAACGAATTGATTGGGGATAGTCAGCATGGTTTTGTGAAGGGTAGGTCGTGCCTTACTAACCTTATTGAGTTTTTTGAAAAAAGTGACCAAAGAGGTGGATGGGGGTAAGGCAGTTGATGTGGTATATATGGACTTTAGTAAGGCGTTCGATAAGGTGGCCCATGGAAGGCTTCTGCAGAAAATGCAGATGTATGGGATTGAGGGTGATTAGCTAATTGGATTAGGAATTGGCTAGCAGATAGAAGACAGAGGGTGGTGGTTGATGGGAGATATTCATCGTGGAGTTCGGTGACAAGTGGTGTACCTCAGGGGTCTGGTTTGGGGCCCCTGCGGTTTGTAATTTTTATAAATGATCTGGATGAGGGTATTGAGGGATGGATCAGTAAATTTGCAGATGATACTAAAGTTGGTGGTGTGGTAGATAGTGAAGAGGGGTGTTTTAGTTTACAGAGTGACTTGGACACGTTGCAGAGCTGGGCCGAGAGGTGGCAAATGGAGTTTAATGTGGAAAAGTGTGAGATAATTCACTTTGGCAGGAATAACAAATGTGTAGAGTATAGGGCTAATGGTAGGACTCTTAATAGTGTTGAAGAACAGAGGGATCTTGGTGTATATGTGCATAGATCCCTGAAAGTAGGCAGTCAAGTCGATAAGGTTGTTAAGAAGGCATACGGAGTCTTAGCTTTATTGGTAGGGGGATTGAATTTCGGAGCCGCAACGTCATGTTGCAACTGTACAAAACTCTAGTGCGGCCGCACTTGGAGTATTGTGTGCAGTTCTGGTCACCGCATTATAAGAAAGATGTGGAGGCATTGGAGAGGGTACAGAGGAGGTTTACCAGGATGTTGCCTGGTATGGAGGGCAGGTCCTATGAAGAGAGGATGAAGGATTTGAGGTTGTTTTCGTTAGAAAGGAGGCGGCTAAGAGGGGACCTGATTGAAACATATAAGATGATTAGAGGTTTAGATAGGGTGGACAGTGATAGCCTTTTTCCTAGGACGGAGAAAGCTAGCACGAGGGGACATAGCTTTAAATTAAGGGGTGGTAGTTATAGGACGGATATCAGAGGTAGGTTCTTTACCCAGAGGGTGGGAAGGGTATGGAATGCCCTGCCTGCTGCAGTTGTAGATGCGCCAAGTTTGGTGGCGTTTAAGAGGTTAGTAGATAAGTTTATGGATGAAAAGGGAATGGTTTAGGTTAGAGGGTCATTGCTTTTTCTTAATTGGTCGGCGCAACATCGAAGGCCGAAGGGCCTGTTCTGCGCTGTAATGTTCTATGTTCTATGAGTAATCATAATACAACAGAATTTTACATGTTTGTTTTAAAGTGAAGTAGTTCAATTTAAAGCCAGGTGTTAAATTTGAGCAAAGGAAATTATCAAGTTATGAGGGTTAAATTGGCTAAGTGGATTGGGAAAATACATTAAAAGATATGACAGTACATTGGCAATAGAAAGTCTTTCAAGAGTTACAAAGTTTACAAGCAAATATACTAGAAGTTTATAAGCAAATATATGAGGAAAAAACAAAAATGGAATATAAAATCTTCTACAGGTATGTAAAAAGGAAACGTTTGGCTAAGACAAATGTAGATGCATTAAAGGCAGAGTCAGGAGAATTTATAATGGGAATAGAGAAACAGCAGAGATGTTAAATTGTTACTTTGTGTCTGCCTTCATTGAAGAAAATAGAAGAAATCACCTAGAATTAGAGATCCAAGGGACTAAAGAGAATGAAGAACTGAAGGAAACAGGTGTGAGAAAGCAAGTTGGGGGTGTTTGGGAAAAATTATGGGACTAAAGGTTACTAACTTCCCAAGACCTGATATTCAACATTCCAGTGTTGAAAAAGGCAGCAATGAAGATGGTGGAGATGGTGGATATATTGGTGATTTTCCAAAATTCTATAGATTCTGGAAAGGTTACTGTAGTTTAGAAAAAGGGAGGAAGAGACAAAATGGGAAACAACAGACCTGGTTAGCCTTATATAATAGTAGGGAAAATACCAGAATCTGTGATAAGGGATTTGATATATGGACACATGGATAATAATGATTTGATTGGGCATGGTCAACATGGACTTATGAATGGGAAACCACATTTGACAGAATCTTTTGAGGATGTTACAAACAGAATTGATAAAGGGGAATCAGTGAATGTAATGTACTTGGATTTTCAGAAGGCTTTCGCTAAACTTCTCAATAGGAGATTGGTCAGCAAAACTAAAGCACATGGGATAGAAGGTAACATACTGGCATGGATTAAGCATTGGTTAACAGACAGAAAATAGAGTAGGAGTAACAGAGGGATTCTCCCGTTGGCATGCTGTGATTAGTGGCATATCACATGGAGTAATACTTAAGCCCCAGCTATCCACAATATTTATCAATGATTTGAATGTGAAGATCAAATGTAATGTTTCCAAGTTCATGGAAGTCACAAAGCTGGGAGGAATATACGTTGTGACGAAGATGCAAAGCGGCTTTAAAGAGATTTGGACAGACTTAGAGACATACCTTTGCTTGAAATCCAAAGCCCATATTTTGCCCAACCTTCCTAACTCAGGCCAGGTGAGACTGAAACAGTAAAGCAGCTCAGGGGCTCCAGCAATGAAGTCTTAAAGGAACACAGCAAAGAAGGACACCTTCCCCTTTTTATGGCACAAGCTGGCATAAAGCAAGTGAGTTTAAAAGAACGATTGAAGCTGAGAAGATAAATTTCAAAGGTCAATACGAATGCAGGAGGCATGTTGGGTAAGGCCTAGTTATGGGCTGGGAGGGCATTTGAATCGGGAGGTGCTGCTTGGTTGGTGGGAGAGTTGTGGGGCCCTTTAGGGATTCGAAGGGGCCAAAGTCAGCGAATTAAATCACTGTCAGATGATTCCCAACCCAGCACAATTATCCAGGGGAAGTTAAACCTTCTGGACAATATCTCTGATGCTGGGGACCTCCAGAGGAAGCCAAGATGGATTATCCACTTGGCAACTCTGGCTGAAGTAATGCAACTGTGAATGCAACTTTTTTGCACTGCTTTGCTGAGCTCCTCCAACATTGAGGATGGAATATTTGCTGAACCTTTTCCTCCAGTGAACTGTTTAAACGGCCACCACCATTCACAGCTGGACGTGGCAGGACTACAGAACTTAGACTTGATAGGTTAGTTATGGGATCAGTTAGTTCTGTCTATTACTTGCTGCTTATGTTGTTAGGCACCAAGTAATCCTTCACCAGGTTGACACCTCATTTTAGGGAAGTTTGGTGTCGCCCCTGACACATCTTCCTGTACTGTGCATTGAACCAGAGCTGGTCCCTGATTTGGTGGTAATGTTAGAGTGGTAATATTATGAAGTGATAGATTGTGGCTGAGTACAATTCTGCTGTTGATAAAAGCCCATAGCACCTCATGGATATCCAGTCTTGAGCTGCCAGGTCTGTTCAAAGTCTATCCCATTAGGCACTGTGTTAGTGCCATACAACACAACATTTGGGAATTTGGTTCAAAGTAGGAAGTTGAAGCTTGGGGAAAAAGGTACTTTAGGTGAGGTTTACACTAAGAAATGGGGACTTCAGAGAAGAATGGGGAGGAGTGCTTTTCTCTTCTACTCTTTTTCAGACTCCACGTTGGTACAGCAAATCAGTAAATGGTATTATTAGAAACTGTAACTTATATCAGTATTGTAAAGTTTACAGGCAATCCTAAAATCTATTGGCAAGTGCAGGCTTTATTAATTATAAATTAATTAGCAAATATTAATGAATTAACACATATTAGAGATGGCAGGGCAGGTGATGTGCTGTGAACATAGAAGGTGGGGGATTCCAGATACCAATGTGATCCATGGCAAACACATCTGCAATATGTGCTTGCAGATGCTAGAACTTTGGCTCTGAGTTATTGAACTGGAGGCCAAGCCACACTTGCTGCAGTACATCAGGGAGGGGGAAAGTTACCTGGAGACTATTTCAGGAGTCAGTCATACCCCTTAGGGCAGCACAGTAGCACAGTGGGAGCACTGTTGCTTCATAGATCCAGAATCCTGGGTTCGATTCTTTGCTCGGATCACTATCTGCGTGGAGTTTGCACATTCTCCTCGTGTTTGCATGAGTTTCCTCCAGGTACTCTGGTTTCCTCCTACAGTCCAAAGATGTGCGGGTTAAGTTGATGTGCCATGCTAAGAAATTTCCCCTATATCCAGGGATGTGTAAGTTAGAGGAATCACTGGGTATAATATGGGGGTAGGACCTGGGTGGGATTGTGTCTGGTGCAGACTCGATAGACTGAAAGGCCTCTTTCTGCACTGTAGGGTTCCATGTTCTTTAGAATAGTGAGTGGTCAGAGATAGAGGGTGTACTGTAAATGAGGCAAATAAGGGGATTGAGAAAATCTTTAAAATTGACTAACTTGGAGGCTTTTTTCAGCCAGTTTGGGTAAGAGTGAAGGCTGCAGAATGAATGAGCTAACTGGCCATGGTATCCATTACAGGATGCCTTTAAGTGGGGAAAATTATAAGGAATATAGTGGTAGTAGAGGACAGTATAATCAGAGGGATTATCACCATTCCCTGTAGTAAAGAGTGTAAATCCAAACAGCTGTGTTGGCTGCTCAATGCCAGGGTTCAGAACATCTGGCAGGAGTGGCACAGTGACACAGTGGTTAGCACTGCTGCCTCACAGTGTCAGGGAACCGGATTTGATTTCCAGCTTGGGTCACTGTCTGTGTGAGTTTGCACGTTCTTCCCATATCTCATGAGTTTCCCCCAGGTGCTCTGGTTTCCTCCCACAATCTGAAAGACATGCTGGTCAGGAGCATTGACCCAAACAGGCACTGAAGTGTGACAACTAGGAGAATTTCACAGTAACTTCATTGAAGTATTAATGTAAACCTTATGTATGACTAGTAAATAAACTTTATCTGCTTAGGGCTGCAGAGGAACTTGCAGTAAGAGGGGAAGGACACAGTCATTATCGTCCACATAGGCAGCAAAGGTATAAGCAGGACAAAGAAAGTTTTGCATTGCCAGTATGCGAAGTCAGGCACCAAATTAAGAACCTCAAAGATCGTAATCTCTAGATTATTACCTGCTCCATGTGCAAATTGGCATAGGACAGACCAAATTAGGGAGATGAATGTGTGACACAATGACTGGTATGGGAGAAATGGGTTCTGGTTTGTGTAGCAGCAGCACCGATAGTGGGGAAAGTTAGATTTGTACCATTTGGACAATCTATACCTGAACTGTGCTGTGTTCTTGTGAGCCGCAAAATGGGTAAGTAATGAAGGTTTTAAACTATGTAGCGGGGGCAAGTAATTAAATCAGGGAAGATGTGGTAAATCAAAGGATAAAAACAAGGCAAAAGATATTATTAAATGGAAAATAGACTGTGACAGAAAAGGACAGAGGGTACAAATCTAACATCAGAATAAAATGATAAAACTAATCAGAATGCATGAAGCATTTGAAACAAAAAGATGAACTGACAGCAGACAGAAATAAAGATGGACAATTTGATAGACATGGCTGTAGAAGGACATGGATTGAGTATTAAAGAATCCAAGACATTTAGGAAGAACAGGAAGTGAGGAAAAGATGGAGTTGTTTGGCTAGTTAATTAGGGTATTATAGACGAATGATCAGGAAATCAAGATGTGGAAATAGTGTGGGTAGAGATGAGAAATGGCAAAGGGAAGAAATCATTTGTGAGAGTTGTGTATAGGTCCAGAGGGATTCACAAGAATGATCGCTGGAATTAAGAGCTTGTCATATGAGGAATGGTTGAGGACTCTGTGTCTGTACTCATTGAAGTTTAGAAGGATGAGAGGGGATCTTATTGAAACTTACAGGATATTGCGAGGCTTGGATCTTTCTGCTAAACCAAAAGGCACAACCTCAAACTAAAAGGACAAAGAGATGAGGAGAATTTCTTCAGCCAGAGACTGGAAGGCCGTGGAAGTCAGGTCACTGAGTGTCTTTAAGACAGAGATAAATAGGTTCTTGATTAATAAGGGGATCAGGGGTTATGGGGAAAAGGCAGGAGAATGTAGATAAGAAAAATATCAGCCATGATTGAATGGTGGAATAGACTTGATGGGCCAAATGGTCTAATTCTGCTCTTACATCTTCTGGTCATGCGAGAAAAAATAATAGGAATTTGTCATAAGGGTAACAATTATATTCATTTACAAGATGTGAGCATCACAGGCTGGGCCCATCATTGGCCATCCCTAACTGCCCTCCTTTTCAGTGGATGTTTGAGAGTCAATCTCATTGCCAGCGTCTGGAGCTCCATGTAGGCTAGACAGATAAGTACAGCACATTTCCTTCCTTAAAGGTCATTAATGAACCATAAGAGTTTTTATAAAAATCGACAATGGTTTCATGGTATCCTGGATTCTTCCAGTTTTTTTTTATTAAATTCAAATTCCACCATTTGCCATGACAGAATTCAAACCCATGTACCCAGAACATTAGTTGAGTTTCTGAATTAATAGTCTAGGAATAATAATAACTAGGCCATTGCCTCCCCATCTAATCTAATGCACTTTTCATCCTCCCATTTTGAAACTCTGCATGTTTTGCTGTTTGTTCATTGTCACTATTACCTTAGTGGGCCCCATTGACATGAGTCTTGCTTCTTCTATGGTTGTCTTCAAACTTTTCTCAGTTCACCTCTCAATTTATTCCACATGATGAATTTTCTTCATCCTGTTTTGTATTAAACCTTCAATTTCTCCTTAATTTTTTTGCCAGGACAAGGCTGTCAGGTCCTCATTTCTCAATGTCTGTACTTGACTATCTTTCTCTCTCTTTCTAAACAGACCTAACGACCCTTTGATTCCTGAATTTTTATCCTTAATATAACTTACTCAAATTGTCTTTCTGTTCATCTAGAGGAAGTGATGGTCTAATGGCATCATTGCTAGACTGTTAATCCAGAAACTCAGAAAATGTTCTGGGTCCCTGGATTCAAATCCCACAATAGCAGATGAATTCAATTTTTAAAAATCTGGAATTAAGAATCTAACAATGATCTTGAAACCATTAACCAGACCCACAGCAATGTGGTTGACTCTTAACTGCCCTCAGGCAACTAGGGACGGGCAATAAGTGCTAGCCAGCCATCGAAGCCCAGATCCCAAGAATGAATTAAAAAAGGTGATTCTGAGTACCTTCCATCTTCTCTCACCATGCTTCTTTAGTGTCCAGCTCAGAGTACAACAGTCCACATCAATGACTCTATTAGACATTTCTTTCAGCCTCATGCTGCTGAATTTCCAGTCTGAAGAAAGGTCTCAAAATGGAAAAATTGGCAGTGATATCCCAGATGTCTGGAATCAATGTTGTTCACAATATAGTCTAAAATCGAAGGTACTGTAGTGAAGTTTGCAAATCATATTAAATTAGAATGTGTATCAAATAGATCTCAAGTCAAGAGTCTCGCCAATGCTAGTCTAACCTTGATTCGATTCCTGAATCTAACTTTAGGTGGATTGGCCATGCAGAACTGTCAGGGTTTGTAACCTTTGATGTGTCCAGTCGACTCAGCTGTTTCTTGATGTCATGTGATGACTGACAAATTGACTAAAGGCAGGCATCAATTCCACTAGAGGAGGCCAGGAAGCACCATCCTCTTTGCAGTTCGAGCTCTGGTGTTGGTTGCCATTAGGTTGGTTGCACTATACATATACTTCCAATGATCATTGGAGCTTCTTGCTTTTTCTTGAACAACAATCCCAAGATGAGATGGGATGAGAATTGGTAGAGATATTTGAAATTGTAGAGATTTGATAGACTGGATTTGGGTCAACAGTTTCAATTTGTAGCTGTTGGATTGAAAGAAATTAGTTGGAAGAATGCTTCTAACCGGGCAGTATTGACATGACTATTTCCTATACAAAAGAACATGCATAGAAATTAGAAACAGGAGTAGGCCCTTTGAATCTGCTCTATCATTTGTTATGATCATGGTTGATCATGAGCAGGTACAAGGGGACCAATTCAGTGCAGGCATTAGCGTAATAAAGGAAGTACAGGGAAGCAATTAGCAAAGCAAAAGAGGATATGAAAAAGTGCTGGCTAGTAATAGCAGGGAAAATCCCAAGATATTCAAAAGTATATCAATGGCATGAGAATAACTAAGGAAAGATTGAGGCCCATTAAGGAGCAAAAGATCAATCTCTAGTTGGAGCCAGGAGACATTGGTAGAGTGTTAAAATAGAACAGTACAGCACAGTACAAGCCCTTACAGCCCTCGGTGTCGTGCCGAGCTATGTCCCAACTCAAGATCAAGCTATCCCACTTCCTATCATTTTGGTGTGTTCCATGTGCCTATCTAATAACCACTTGAAAGTTCCTAAAGTGTCCAACTTCACTATCATAGCAGGCAGTGCATTCCATATCCCAAATACTTCATATTCATCTTCACCCAAGAGAATGAGGATGAAGGTATGGAATTCAGGGAGAGAGACTGCGAGGTTCTTGAGAAAATTGACATGCAAAAGGACAAAGGCACTGGAGGCGTTGGCAGACTCAACTGTGAACAAATCAAATTCAGATAAATTGTGCCCAGACTGCTGTGGGAGGCAGGAGAGGAGATTCTGCTGTAAGCAGAGAAGTAGTGCCAGATGACTGCAGCACAGCTATGTGATTCCATTATTTAAGAAGAGTTGTAGAGATAAGCCAGTAAACTACATACCAGTGAGTCACATGTGAATGGCAGGGAAATAGAGAAAATTCCTAAGGACAGCATCTATCTCCATTTGGAGAGGCAAGTTTTGATCAGTGGTAGTCAACATGGTTTCATCAGAGGAAGGTCATGCCTGACAAATCTGATTGAGTTTTTGAGAACATAACCAGGTATGTAGATGAGAGCAATACAGTTGATGTAGTTTATACAGATTTCAACAAAGCTTTTGACTTATAAATAACGTAAATGCACACGAGACACAGGATAATTTGATAAAATGAATTCAAAATTGGCTCAGTTGGAGGAAACAGAGAATGATGACAGAGGTTTCTTTAGTGACTGAAGCCAATGTCCAATGGCATACCACAGGAATCTGTGCTGGATCCCCTCTTATTCATCACTTACTTAAACAACAAAGATAATACAGGGAGTAGGATTAGTAAACTTGCAGATGACACAAAGATTAACGTACAGTTAACAGTGAGGTTGAGTGTCTTGGACAACAAGAAGATATAGACGGGATGATCAAATGGGCAAATAAATGGCAGACAGAATTTAACGCTCAAATATGAGTTGATGCATTTTGAAAGGAGTAATTTGACAAGGAAGTAGTCAATAAATAGCATGACAAGAAAAAGTTCTGTGGAACAAAAGAACCTTGGCGTGTTTGTCCATAAATCTCTGAAGACTGAAGGGCATGTTAGTCGGGTGATGAAAAAGACATATGGGACATTTGCCTTTATCAATTGAGGCACAGATTGCAAAGGCAGGGAAGTCACATTGAAGTTATATAGCACTTCAGTGAGGCCACAGTTAGAGTACTGTGTGTAGTTCTGATCGCCACATTATAGGAAGGATGTGATTGCACTGGAAGGGATGCAGAGGAGATTTGCCACGATGCTGCAGCCTTAGATGGCACATTTAAGTTATAAGGAGAGGTTGAATAAGCTTGGATTGTTTTTCTTGGAGGAAAGATGACTTATTGGCAACTTGATCAAGGTGTACAAGACTATGAGGGACACTGACAGAATGGATAAGGAGCAGCTGTTCTCTTTAGTTGAAGGGTCTGTCACAAGGGGACAAGTTTAAGTTGAGGGGCAGGAGTTTTAGAGAGGATAAAAGGAAAAAACATTTTTACTCAGATGGTGGTGATGGTCTGGAATGAGCCGCCAGGGACGATGTAGAAGTGAGTTGCCTCACGTTCTTTACAAAGTTCACATTGTAAATGCAAGGCTATGGGCCAAGTGCTGGTAAATGGAATTAGGTGTTTCAAATATGTTGATGCAGGCTCGATGGCTAGCATCAGACCTTCCCAGGACTTAGCACCATGGTGGCAGAAATCGCATGTGCCAAAACCAAAGACTGTCAGTGACATGGAGTCAAGTTTGCTGCCAGTAATGCTGTGGGGAATTCATAATTGTTGATTCCCTGGATTTAAATGATTGAAGACAGGATAGGTGTTGTGGAATAGGGGGTCATGGGGAATGGGATGTCATAGGGAGTAGGACAGGGATGTAGGCAAGGGCAGAAAGGTACCTTTCAGTGGCAACCCCCTTCCAGATGTGGCCAGTCAAGAGATCTGGAAAAGCAACTGACAACATGGGACACCTATGTTATGCTGATAGAGTTTTCTTGGCAGCTTACAGAAGGAAGAGGGAAGCTGTCCAACTCACATTTAATCACTGAACCATCAGTAAATTCCTGTAGGCTCAGAGATAATTGGTGTGAATTGGCTTATTAATGCTGCAAGTGGGCAAGTTCCCACTTAGAACCATTTGTACATAGCATTTTCATGAAATATTTTTCCACCACGAGGAAACTGACACACCGCCTCTCCTGCAATTAATTGGGCCTCACTGCCATGCCTCCTACAGCAACAGGCTGGATTAAATTCCATCCAATATTTCAGCTGGTTGACTGTAACAGTTCATTGACCTGAAACATTAGCTCTATTTATCTTCGTGGCTGTTGCCAGACTTGTTGAGTGTTTCCATCAAATAAACTGAATTGTTTAAATATCTTCTTCCAACCATTTTCAGTCACCACTTTTGTCCAATTTTTATAGCAAGCAATTACAAAGTGTTATGATTAAAGTATACAACTACTGAGGATTAGAAGTCACTGTACTTTCATTTAATCTTAAAAATGATAGGCTGAATCTTTCTTTGGACTAGGGAAAACCCAATGTGTGCACTTTTGTGGCTCGCAAACTACATACTGAACCCATGTGTGATTTTACACTGTGGTCAGGTGTGCAGTACAGTTTATAAGCCACACTGGAGTGCAATTGTGTAGGTGCAATGGTGTACCAGTTAGAATGCATGCCTCTGTTCTCCAACGCAGCTCCCAACAGTGTTTAAAGGCTCTCAAAACTTTACCACTCTCCCTCATTACAATCCCACATTAGCTCATGGTCCCTTAGGTCATCCATGCCAACTTGATATATCCTCCATAGCCACCCACCAGTATGTACTAGGTATAGTCCTCAGCTTTCATGCAATGTCAATGGAATATATTTTACATTCCGTTTGGAAAAAACTTTGCATCATCTAATAAAACCCTGTACATAATTGATTTTGGGAGAAAGAATATATTCTGTCATGTGAAAAACCTTGTAATATTAGCTTGGGTTAACAAACCACAAACGAACAATTAAACTTTTGCAACTTCTTGAAACCAATTCATTCTCAGGTGAATGGAACACATTGGCACTTTAAACCCAGCCAAGTATTGATAATAGCCACAGCTGATTACAATTTCAAAGCAAAGAGCCTCTCAATCAATGTAAAGGAGCAGGTAATTAGATTTTTTCAAGTGTAGTTATTTTCCCTCTAAGTGTCAAAAAATTTTTTTATTTTAAATCAGCTAGAGCCATTTAAATCAATCAAAGAGACATGTCAGTCCCCCCACTGATCCCTCACTGTGCAAGTCTCCCATGTCGAACTCTCTTTCTGGTTATATCACAGCTTGATATGACCCCTGCTCTGCCCAAGACCACAAGGAACTACAAAAGATCATGAATGTAACCCAATCCATCACGCAAACGAGCCTCCCATCCATTAACTGTCTACACTTCCCACTGCCTTGGCAAAGCAGCCAGCATAATTAAGGACCTACACATCCCCGACATTGTCTTTTTCACCTTCTTCCATCGGGTGAAAGATATAAAGTCTGAGGCCATATACAACTGATTCAAGAACAGCTTCTTCCCTGCTGCTGTCAGACTTGAATGTATTAAGTTGATCTTTCTCTACACCCTAGCTATGAATGTAACACTACATTCTCCACTCTCTCATTTTCTCCTCTATGAAAAGTATGCTTTATCTGTGGAGCTTCCCCCCCTTGTATAGTTCCCCATTTGTAGAGTTCCCCCCTGATGAGCTCTCCATTCAGAGTTCCTTCCACTTGTAGAGTTTTTGCCACAATGAGGTTGTGAAATATTTCATGAAAAAGCATGAAAAACCTCACAATGTGAGGTTTTGTCAAGGGCAGGTCATGCCTTACGAGCCTAGTTGAGTTCTTCGAAAATGTGAATGAACACATTGACGAAGGAAGGGCGGTGGACGTAGTGTACATGGACTTTAGTAAGGCGTTTGATAAGGTTCCACGTGCAAGGCTTCTGGAGAAGATGAGAGGGCATGGGATCCAAGAGGCTTTGGCCTCGTGGATCCAGAACTGGCTTGCCGGCAGAAGGCAGAGAGTGGTTGTGGATGGGTCTTGTTCTGCATGGAGGTCGGTAACCAGTGGAGTGCCCTAGGGATCTGTTCTGGGACCCCTGCTGTTTGTCATTTTCATAAATGACCTGGATGAGGAAGTGGAGGGATGGGTTAGCAAGTTTGCCGACGATACAAAGATCGGTGGTGTTGTGGATGGTCTGGAGGGATGCCAAAAGTTGTAACGGGACATAGACAGGATGCAAGACTGGGCGGAGAAGTGGCAGATGGACTTAAATGCAGATAAATGTGCAGTGGTCCATTTTGGCAGGAATAATGGGATGAAAGAGTACAATATAAGGGGTAGGAGTCTTAGCTGAGTTGTAGACCAGAAGGATCTCAGGGTCCGGGTCCATAGGAATCTTAAATTGGCCTCGCAGGTGGAGGAAGTGGTCAAGAAGACTTACGGTGCACTGGCCTTCATTAATCGAGGAATAGAGTTTAGGAGTCAGGAGGTAATGATGCAGCTCTATAAGACTCTTGTCAGACCCCAGTTGGAGTATTGTGCGCAGTTCTGGTCGCCTCATTATAGGAAGGATATAGAGGCTATTGAGAGAGTTCAGAGGAGATTTTCAAGGATGCTGCCTGGATTGGGAGGCAGGCCTTATGAAGATAGGTTGAGGGAGCTGGGACTCTTCTCACTGGAGAGACGTAGGTTGAGAGGCGACCTGATCGAGGTTTATAAAATGTTGAGAGGAATAGATAGGGTGGACTCTCAGAGACTATTTCCCCGAGCTGAAATGGTCACTACGAGAGTACACAGATTTAAGGTGCAGGGAAGCAAATACAAAGGAGATGTCAGGGGTAGGTTTTTCACTCAGAGGGTGGTGAGTGAATGGAACTGACTGCCGTAGGAGGTTGTTGAGGCAAACTCACTGGGGTCTTTTAAGAGACTTCTGGATGAGTATATGGAAAAGAATAGGATAGGGGGTTATAGATAGGTCTGTGGTTAGGTAGATGTGATCGACGCAACTCGTGGGCCGAAGGGCCTGTTTGTGCTGTATTGTTCTATGTTCTATGACACTCCCCGATTTCTTAGGTCCAGCCTTACTCAGCTTCCACTTCCACTCAGGCCCCAGCCTCTTGGCACTGCCACTGGCATTATTATAGTACCTAGTGGGCAGTGCCAATGTGCCCATGAAACATGCCACTAATTTATAAATCGGTTTAAAACCCACTTTGGGCACAAAGTCAATCTCGCCATCAAAACAATGCTGGTAAGATTATGTGAGGCGAGAAACAGCACTCAAACCCTACTTTTTGCCTCTCAAGCAATCTTAATGGCTCGCCGTGCCAGTCAATCATTAACTGATCATGATCACATTGCTGCTTGTGGGAATTTGTGAGCTCATAGTGGCTGCCACATTTCCTACATTACAACAGTGACTGCAGTTCATAAGTATTTCATTGGCTGTAAAATGCTCTCGGATGGACGGTTCCAAAGATTTACACCTACTGAATGAAGAAATTCCTCCTGAATTTGGTTTTAAATAGCCTTTCCCTTCTGCTGAGACTGCCCTTTGGTTATTGAGCCAGAGCTAGTTCTTTGCAAGTTCCCAAGATGTCCCAATAAAAGTATCTAACTACTTCCTAAATGCTTCTGAGATTTTGCTTCCATTACATTGTCTGGAAGGCCATTCCATAGATTGATAATTCTTTGCAAGAAGAATAATTTTTTCCAGTTTGAAATTTGCCTCTTACTTACCCCTTGATATACAAGCTCTGAATTTCTTTGCTGATGTTTCCTGTGTCTCTGACTGTCACTGGATCTTTTGCTAAGAAATAACATAGTTTTCAACTTTGCACTTTTTCACAAAGCCACTAAACTTACTAACTTTATCACCTCACTTCAAGGGTTATAAAGCCAACTAAAAGTACATGTATACAAACAAATACGGAAAACCTTTTATCAGAAAGCCCTTCAGACATCTTGGTGCCAAGCTCTCAAAAATCTAAATGCAACTGAAATCATATTCCACATTTCTTACCACATAAATTCAAATATAAATTAATTTTAAAAGCCTTACATTGTTCCCAACACCTTCCCTTAAATCAAAAAACAAAAAGGCGTTTTTAAGAAACGTTCATTTTCTATTTCAAAATCAAAGCCATTCAGCCTGCACTGGCTCTCTGAAAGAGTATTCGGCTTATGGTCCAATTCTCGTTACAAAAATGGAAAGGATATTAGCAAGTTCTATTAATCCAAACAGCCAGATGTATATCAGCTTTTGAATCCCAGGTACACTTTATCAATGTAAAGCCATGCCATTCAGAATAGGAAATGCACCAGCAATGTTTCAAAGGTTACGCTTGACCTGGACCATTTGATGGGCAACACAACAGATCAATGACTATCGCTGTGCTGTGCAGATACATGGATTTGGGCCTGTGTCTGTGGGAGTTTGCACATTCTCCCCGTGCTTGCGTGGGTTTTCTCCGGGTGCTCCGGTTTCCTCCCACATCCCAAAGATGTGCTCTTAGACTAACTGGCAAAACAAATTCTCCCTAAATTGTCTCAAATTTGGTTTTTAATCCATAGATCTATAAACATGGACAGGGATCACAGGTAGAGGTGGGAATGTCGGGGTGGAGGCGCGGGCTCGTTGGGCCGAAGGGCCTGTTTCCCGTGCTGTTTTGTTCTTTGTTCTTTGTTAACAGACAAGATCATTGAAAGGTCATGCAACTTTGTATGTATTGATGATTTAGTTGTGTTCAGCTAAACCTAGAAGAAACATGTAGAACACAACTAATTGTTAGATAAATACAAAGAGTCAATTTGGTTATAAATTGGGAAGAAGTGAATTTGCCAAAGTAAAAATGACTTATTTGGGTCATACTGTGGGACAAGGGCAAGTAGGACCTAGAGAAACAGAGGTAAGAGCTATCTGGAATTTTCTAGTGCCTAAGACAAAACAAGGGATTTTGAGGCATGTCGGCATGTTTAGATTCTATCAGAAGTTTGTTCCAAATTTCAGCACCATTGTAGTTCCCCTGATCTTGTTAAAGAAAGGCTTGTTAAAGGAATTTGAATGAATATGGTGGCACAGTGGTTAGCACTACAGCCTCACAGCGCAAGGGACCCGGATTCGATTCCCAGCTTGGGTGACTGTCAGAGTCTGCACATTCTCCCTGTGTCTGTGTGAGTTTCCTCCCATAATCTGAAAAATGTACTGGTAAGGTGCATTGACCATGCTAAATTCTCCATCAGTGCACCCAAACAGGCATCGGCATATGGCAACTAGGTGAAGTCATCTTTCTAATGCCCTTTATAATTTGGATGATAAGCTGAAGATCTAAATCATTTTATTTCCAAACTATTCATTATTTTTTTGAATATTTGTGACATAAAAGTTGAGCCTTGATTTGTTTGTATTTCTAACCCAATGTCTTCCTAACCCACAAATTGCAATCACTAATGAAAGGCAACAACATCTCCTCCACAAGCATCCTCAACACCGGTGCCCCACAAGACTGTGTCTTCTCTATAGCATCGGCGTGGAGGGACCAGGACAAGCTGTTGGTGACCTGGACATGTAGAAATTCGAAGCTGTCAACTTTCTAACTCTTTATACGCTTATGACTGTGTGGCCAAATTCCCTTCCAACTCGATTTTCAAGTTTGCTGATGACCACTGTAGTGAGTCAGATTTCAAATAATGATGAAGATGGAGAGCAGGAAAGAGATAGAGAATCTGGTGAACTCGTGAGACGACAATAATTTCTCCCTCAATGTCAGTAAAACAAAGAAGATTGTCACTGACTTCAGGAAGTGTTGTGGAGAACATGCCCCTACCTACATCAACGGGGATGAAGTTCAAATGGTTTGAGTTTCTACATATCCAGGTTACCAACAACCTGTCCTGGTCGCTCCACGCCAATGCTATAGTTAAGAAAGCCCACCAATGTTACTATTTTCTTAGGAGGTAAGGAAATTTGGCGTGTCCGCTGGTTATAGCACAGATTTGTATGACACCTGCTCTGTCCAAGACTGCACAAAACTACATGAATGAAACCCAGTCCATCACTCAAACCAACATCCCACCCATCAACTCTGTTGCCTCAGAAAAGCAGCCAGCATAATAGGGCACCCATGCACCTCGCACATATTCTCTTCCACCTTCTTCCTTCAGGAAATAGATACAAAAGTCTGAGGTCATATACTAACCAACTCAAGAGCAGCTTCTTCCCTGCCACCGTCAGATGTTTGAATGGAATAATCTTATATTAAGTTGATCTTTCTCTACACCTTAGCTATGACTGTAACGCTGCATTCTGCACCCTCTCCTTTCCTTCTCCATGTACGAATGATTTGCCTGTGCAGCAAGCAATAAACAATGCTTTTCATTGTAAACTAATAAACGTGACAATAATAAATTAAATTTTTTTTAGGAAATCCACATTTTATAAAAAAAAGAAACAACTTTTCCATCACAAGTTTTGCCATAATTTTCACCTAAGGCAAATCCCCTTTAGGAAATCTTGTTGAAACATCTATAATTGTTGAAAGATACTGTGTTTTTGGTAGGGGTCCTAAACAATCCATTAAAGCTCTGCTAAATGGTTCTTCAAAATCAGTGTATTGGAATTAAGCATGCAGATCTAATTGATCATTGGGATTTCCAAATTACCTATCATATATGACATGTCTGGCAGAATTTAACCCTGTCTTTATGTCACCCTGCCCAATGAACATGTTTCAACATTTTAGCCTGTGTTTTCCTCATTCCTAATTGGAATTTCCAGAGCCACTTATAAAGTTCCATTACCACCCACTCCTCAACTGCTGGCATTTGAGGTGGCCTCCATTTCCTTATTAGCATTTTATCTTTACATTTTAAATAAATAACTTCGGGTAGTGGCTCTGATTGAATCTCTGAGTAGGCTGTTTGGTATAATCTCTCAACTCAGGATCAGCCTGTAGCACTTCTCCTAAAGAAGATAGTTTAAACATGCCTCTTTTTTTTTGCCTTTCTCTTTTTTGCTTAAGTTTTCAGAGATAGTGTCAAATAACTGAATGTCTACATCATCTCCCTTTTGTATAGATTCTGCCTCTTGCTGTCCAATTTTTTGGGAATGAGTTCCAGTCACAGCAGTCAGGAAACAATCCAGGATGCTTTCCTATTTGTACTATTTCAGTTTTTTTCACTTCAATGGGGAAGCTAATATTTCTGAGCAGGTCATTCCCCAAGATAAAATCAATTTCTGCTACAGTGATGTGACGTACTATTTCAACTGCAACCTCTCCACTTACTAAATCATTCATTCCTTCAGTTGTCACTTTGCAAGACAAATTGTCTTCAGACAGCATCAATGACTGACTTGCTTCAGTGTCTCTCAATATTTTTATTGTTTTGCCTTATATATCTTCTCTATAAACAGAATCTTTAAACCTTTCTGTAATTTGTTTGCCCACATTCACTTGGCTAACTTGAAAAACTGTCCCTCCTTTAGTAAATTCTGAGCTTGCTGTGCACCTGCACAATGGCTATTACATTGTTGTCACTTGCTTCCCAAAGATTCCTTACACTTCCCAAAACAGCAATATTTCTACCAATTAATTCTGAGCAAGTTTCTTTAGTATGTCCAGTTTTATTGGAAGCATATATTTTCTTTACCACACAGTTAGGTTCTAGCCTATCTCTTTTACTATTTGGTGTACTTCTGTCTGCTCCACAGAACCATCACCAGAACCATCTGGTGATTTT
This sequence comes from Sphyrna mokarran, assembly GCA_024679065.1. NCBI lineage: Eukaryota > Metazoa > Chordata > Chondrichthyes > Carcharhiniformes > Carcharhinidae > Sphyrna > Sphyrna mokarran. Next base: position 14,202,092 of record JAGIQG010000007.1, on the reverse strand, counting down.
CCATCACCAGATTTTATATTACTCCAATTTCTCTATCGCTTCCCAGATGACCATTTCCTCACATATAACATTCTGCTGTCGGCAGTGGTGGCAGAGGCAGATTCAATAGGGTCTTTTAAGAGACCTCTGGATAAGTACACAGGACTTAGTAAGATAGAGGGTTATAGGTAAGCCTAGACATGCTCGGCGCAACTTGTGGGTCAAAGGGCCTGCTTGTGCTGTAGTTTTTCTATGTTTCTATGTGTGAGATATCAGCCAACACTGCTACTTCTTGGATCTCTGTTACTTGATGACCATCTAAATAAATGCTAATGGGTTATTGGAATACTGTTTCAGCCTTCTTCCATAATTATTATTACACGCATTCTCAAATGTTTACTCGAACATCAGTGATCAAAACCAATGATCCTATGGCCTTTCTTTGTTCTCTTGCAAATTCTGCAAATATCTGTTTAGGGTTCTTTCATATAGTTCTAAACATTAATTGATAAGCTCCAGGGATAAGCTCAGGAGCATTTGAGTACTAGCTCTTAATCATTAAATAGTGCCAATAGATCTTCTGACACACTGTTGTACACATTTATAGCTGTACCTGACAGGACATTGTGTAATATTAATGTCCAAGCATCTTTTGGCTACTTCAATACCACATGTATATTTTCAAATGAGGGGAAATATCTTTCAACTTGATATTCTGTAAATTTAGGAAGCAAATAAAGGTTTTAGAAAAGCAGCAAGCATAATCAAGGACTCTATGCACCCTGGACATACTCTCTTCCACTTTCTTTTGTCAGGAAAAGATTATAATAATGAGTTCATGTACCAAATTATTCAAGAACAGCTCCTTGCCTATTGCCATCAGACTTTTGAATGGACCCATCTTATACTAAATTGATTTTCTTTGATACTCTAGCTATGACTGTAACACTACATTCTGCACACTCTCCTTTTCTTCTACGGATATAGGGATGGTGTTTGGATGGGATGCTCTGACATCAAGTCTGTGCAGACTTGATGGGCTGAATGGACTCTTCCTGCACCGTAGGGAATCTATCATTCTATTATTCTCTATGAAGGGTATGCTTTGTTTGCATTGCACACAAGAAACAATACTTTTCACTGTATACCAACATAAATGACAATAATAAATCAAATCAAAAATTAAAATCCTCAGTCAAATCAGAATCAAACTCTGAACCATTATTTCTCCTTTATTCTAAGCTTTTCCCTTTATTCCAAGCTTTTCTCTAGACAAGTCATGTTGTCCGATTTTTTTTTGTCTTTGAAACTTAAGCTTTCACATTTCTATTTGTTCTCCTTTTTTGCCAGTTCAAGTTTTTGCTTTTCTCTATCTCTTTCTATCCCAAGCTACTTTATTTGCAACTGAAACTTAACTAACGCTAGCTGTGATAATCCATGCTTTCAAACTACGATTTTAATCATATAATCCTTACAAAATCCTGCTCTCAATTCTATCTTCACTTAACCTGCTCTCTCTGTTCGGCCTTAACCAAGGATTTCAAATAATCCATGATTACATTTTCTATTCCCAGAAAACTATAGGCAAAAATTAAAGCCATTTTTGAGTTCCAACCAATGTAATGTACTTCACAACAAATCTTTTGCCTTTGCCTAAGACATCCATGTAGTATTTTCTTCAAGGATTCAGAGATCCTATTTAAAATCAAAGATGTTTAATGTTGCAAGAGCTCCCACTTTCTTACAATCTCAGCTGATGTTAATAATGAACAAATCAAATCCTAGAGTGAAACCTGCCTTTGTATTTTTTTTTAGAAACCATGGAGGAAAATTTCTGAGCAAATTCATAGGAGTTTTCGAATAAACTTTTAACATAAAGAATAAAACATTTTTTTAAATATAGAAAATGAACTATAATACCAGACAAAAAAGTTGGCAATGTCTCAGTAGAAATGCCAGAAAATGATTCAAACTCACAATATCTCTTTTATCCAAGCAATACCTGTACAACACAAAATCCCAATGCAGATTTACCACCATCTCATCCAGCTTTAAAGCTGAGAAAAACAAGGCTTCTTGTTTGGTTGGTCCAGCTGCAAATGAGTTTCTTCTAGTGGATTTCTGAACATTCACTAGATGCTTTTTTCCCAGCTAGTATTTTTCTAAGACACCTAAAACCGCACTCTAAACTATTACTTCAACTGCAGGGGAAACATGAGCTCCCTAACTATAGTCTCCTAAGAGTTTACAGTATTTCTTATTAATGCTTTGGACTCCTTTCTTCTTTTCTGTCTTTTCCTGCATTTCTGTCTTTCACTGGACCTGTAATTAGGCAACAGTACAGGTTTTCTACTTTGTGTTTTTTGTCCAAACCACAAAACAACTGTCCTTTTGTGACTTCAAGGGTTGCAAAACCTCATTAAAATACATGTATACAAACATATAAAACTTGATCCTTTTGTTAGGAGGTCCTCCAGACTTTCTGGTATCAAACTCATAAAATCTAAATAAAACTAAAACCATATTCCTTGTTGTTCGTCCAGTCATTGATGAGGACCTCGACACCATTAGTCATTTTCAGGCTGGTTGCAATGTGTCCGAAGATGACTGATCAGGCCAGTTCGGGCACAGAATGTCCTGGCATATATTGGACAGACTTGTGTAAACACTGTAGTTGTTGTACTGATGGATCTGGACTTGCGCAGCTCATGCTTAAGTTGTACTTTAGCAATACACCTTGCTTCGTGAGCTTGACAGCTTTTGTGGACAAGGCAACACCAGATAGGGTGGTTTTGTGCCAGTGTTTCTCAAGTGGTCGTGTCAATATCAATCAGGGAAGCTTTGAATGTGTCTTTGAAATTTTCTTCTGCCTTCCATGCGAGCATCTTCCAGCAGAGAGTTCCCCAAAAGGAGCTGCTTGGGTATGTGTTCGTCTGACATATGGATGACATGACTTGCCCACTGGGTCTGCACCCTCATCAGCAGTGTGTGACTGATGGTAGACTTGTTCTGAGAGAACTTCAGTGTCTGGTACTTTGTCTTGCCATCTAATGCGTAATATTCTGTGAAGACAAGTCATGTGGAAATGATTGAGCTGTCTTGCATGCCTTCGATATACAGTCCATGTTTTACAGGCATACAGAAGGGCAGTGAGTACCACAGCGCTGCAGACCTTCAGTTTTGTTGCTGGGCTGATCCCTCAACACTACCATACAGTGGAGCACAGTTGACCAAAAGCAGAACTTACCTTTGCTATTCTGCAGTTAACTTCTGCATCAATAGTCACTGCTTATGAAAGGATGCTGCCAAGATGAGTGAACCGGTTCACTGCCTGTAGTTTCTGCCTTTTGATTATGATCATGGGTTCTGTATAGGAACAGGTTAGTGCATGACTTCAGTCTTTTTAATGTTAAGTCCAAAGTTGTCACAAGCCATGGAAAATTTGTCCATACTGACTTGCATCTCTGGCTCTGAGCCAGCATACAGGGCGCAGTCATCTGCAAAGAGGAAATCTCTCAGAACAGTCTCTTTCACTTTGGTAATAGCTTGAAGTTTCCTCAGGTTGAAAAGCTTCCCATTCACTACGTACTTGAAGCTGATTCCAGCAACACTGTCTTGGAAGGCATCGTTCAGCATGGCAGTAAACATTATGCTGAGTAGTGAGGGTGCGAACACGCAGCCCTGTCTGACGCCATTAGTGACTGGGAATGCCTCAGAGGATTCTCCGCCATCCAGTACTCTGGCCATCATGCCATTATGGAATTGGCGTACCATCTGAATGAATAATTCATTCAGAAACCATATTCCACTTTTTTTTTTAAACACAAAGACAAATTATACTGAAAGTCATACTTTGTTTCTAACAATATCTCTTTTCAGAAAACTGTTTATCCGGCATTTTTAAGGCTGAGAAAAGCAAGTTTTTATTTTATGATCCTGTAAAGACTTTTAACATTTAAAGGGAAATTGGGCAATAAACCAACATAACTATGCCTCAAAATTTCAGTTTTTTAAATAAAATCAAACTGTTTATCAAAAATAATTCAATTATGCAAGTGCTATTACCATAACATTTCAGCTTGCAATTTATGAATTCAGTTTTACTTTTTTTTCAAACTTCCACCTTCCCCTCAATCCCCTTGTTCATTACAATATTTAAGGCACACTTAATTCTCTAGACACCAACCCAATAGTACGCCACAACTCTCCATAATGAACTTTAATTCTCCTCAGTGTTCTAGCTAAGATTCTGCGTAAGTCCTTCCATTAGATTTTTAGCTACGCACCCCTTTGTCTTTTCTCACCTCCCTGTGGATGCCTTAGCTCCTTGCTTGCATTGCCAGCGATACACAACTACCTTCTCTCAACTTTCCAAGTGAACTCTGCTAGTTGCTTTCTGTGTAGACTCTATGTGGACTGCTGTAAACTTTTTCCACAAGCTGCAACAACACCAAATCTCCTGGCAGCTTTTCCCTCAAGAAATCCAAGCTGAGACTGAACCCAATTTGGATTTCATAAAGTTAATATTTTCTTTGCTTGAAGAGCAGAATTAACTGACCACTGTATGCAGTGAGAGTACAGAGGAGATTTACCAGGATGCTGCCTGGTTTGGAGGGTAGGTCTTATGAGGAAAGGTTGAGGGAGCTGCAGCTTTTCTCTTTAGAGCAGAGGAAGATGAGAGGCGACTAATAGAGGTTTATAAGATGATGAGAGGGATTGATAGAGTGGATGTGCAGAGACTATTTCCTCGGATGGATGTAGCTGTTACTAGGGAGCATAAATATAAGGTTCACGGTGGGAAATATAGGAGCAATGTCCGAGGTAGTTTCTTCACCCAGAGAATGATTGGGGTGTGGAATAGACTGCCTGCTGGCATACTGGAGTTGGACACTTCAGGAACTTTCAAGCGGTTATTGGATAGGCACGTGGAGCACACCAGAATTATAGGGAGGGGGATTGCTTGATCTTGGGATTGGACATAGCTTGGCATTACATTGAGGGCCGAAGGGGCTGCACTGTGCTGTAATGTTCTATGTTCTACATTCTATCTCAATCTGGTATGATTCAGTTGACAACTCCTACACCACACCCTGTCTCCAGGACAGCAGGGCATGCTTTGGGATGTACTCAAACAGAAAAGTAAATTAATTATTTCACTATTATTTGATTCTATAACCAGTATGAATAATTTAGAGTTCATTTATTAGTGTCGCATGTAGGCTAACATTAACACCACAATGAAGCTATTGTGAAAATCCTCTAGCGCCATCCAGCACTTGTTTAGGGTATATTGAGGGAGAATATAGCATGGTCAATGCATCTAAACAACATGTCTTTGGACTGTGGGAGGAAATCCATGCAGGCAGGGGAGAACATGCAGATTTCATACAGACAGCGACCCAAGCCAGGAATTGAACCCGGTCCCTGGTACTGCGAGACAGCAATGCTAACCACTGTGCCACCATGCTGCCTTTAACATATTGCTAATGCTGTTTACAACTGCTTTCTTCTTGGGTTCATGAAGGAGTTCCTTATCAAAAAAAAGATCCAAATGAGCGTGAAAATGGGAGAAAATCACCCCCACCCCATTTTTGGGCAGGCTCCCAGATGCAATCATATGGCACTTAAGAGGCAAAGTGTGATTCTTGTCGGAAGGGGAATGGGCGAAAGCCAGTTGCTGAGCAGCAGAGGCACTACTGCATATGCACCATGATCTCCCAGTGCAATGTGTACACATTTGCAAAGTGCACTGGGAGATCTATCACTCCTCTCACCATCTCCAACATTGCCACCTCATTCCCCCGTCTTCCTGATCAGCCACCTAATCGCCAACCCTGGTCGATCATCAACCTGGACAATCCCTGATGCAGAGTGCACCCCCAACTCTCTGTCGTAGCCCTGCCATCCATCATGGGCCTGCCCCATCAAGCCTTGCCCCCTAGGCACAGTCCAGTGTCCGACAGGAAGTGCAAGGGTCCCCAGTGAGCACTGCTGGGGTGCCACGCCAGCAATGTCAGGTGCCAAAGTCCCAGCTTGGCACTACCCAAGGGATACTTTACATCCCTGCCCCCAACAACCAGGGGGGTTACAGTGGTCTCCAGACTCACCAATGAGGCTATTGCTCAAAGCCCCTGTGGGTGGGGATCATATGACCTAATAAATCTTTGAATCAGCATCGTGCCTGGATTATGCCAGCATTACAGGGCCAATCGACTGGCGTGGCAAGCCAGTAAAATCACTGCCAACACATTTATACAAATTTCATGTGGAAGCTACATACAGATTGAATTTACTTTTGGTTTGATTGTGCAAAACAGAAAGAAATCTCACAACACCAGCTTAAAGTCCAATTGGTTTATTTGTAGCAAACCCCCAAGCTTTCAGAACACGCTGTTCTACCCACCTGATGAAGGAGCAGTGTGTTCTGAAAGCTTGGGACGTTTGCTACAAATAAACCAGTTGGATTTTAAGTGGTGTTGTGAGATTTCTTTCTGTTTCACCCCAGTCCAACCCAGCATCTCCATATCATGTCTATTGTACGAATCAGAAGATCCCCTAATGTTTATCACTTTCACCACTCATAATCTATGTTTACCTGACAAGATAATCTTTAAATTGCAACAAACCCAGACTTGTTTGAATTGCATTTATTTCAAGGCTACTTAATCAGCTTCTCAATCAGATATCCACTTGTATTATATTTAACACTTCAACTTCCAACCTAAGCCTATACTGTTTTAGAACATTATATGAAGCAGATTTTTGAAACAATCTCAAACTTTTAACAGACTGGCTTTTGCTCTTTTCTGCACAGCCTTCAGCACTTCAATATCTTGCATGCATCTAAGTAAACCTGATGGAATATTCAAAATGCATTCTGATCAGAGCACTAAACAGTTAGATTATGGCTTTCTGAAACTCTCATTCTATTGTTTTGGTTATATAGCTCAAAATTTTATCAATTCTAATTTTGGTGATAATTTGGAATATTCTGGAGAATCAGAAGATAAGCTGCTCATCACAGTAGCACATTTCATTTCTAGTATTGTAGGTAGTATTGTCTGAGAGAATTAAGCAGCAAGTCAGCACTGATAACCAAGATGTTGATGCAGGTGCACACAGCAATGATGGTACAATCAAACATGGTAAGATTTTTTATTGCTGATGCTATGTGCCATTTCTCAGGCGGCACGGTAGCACAGTGGTTAGCAATGCTCTTTCACAACTCCAGGGACCTGGGTTCAATTCCAAGTTTGGGTCACCGTCTGTGTGGAGTTTGCACATTCTTACATCTGCATGGGTTTCCTCCAGGTGCTCCGGTTTCTTCCCACAGTCCAAAGATGTGCGGTTTAGGTTGACTAGCTATACTAAAATTGCCCTTAAATGCCCTGAGATGGGTAGATTAAAGGGATTAGTGGGTAAATATGTAGGGGTATGGGGGTAAGGCCTGGGTGGTATTGTGGTTGGTGCAGATTCGAAGGGCCAAATGGCCTCTTTCTGTTCTATACGGGTTCTATGATTCTGTGATTCTATGATTCTCAGTCAGTGCTAAATGTGAGACAAGCAGTAAGATCATTCAACGACACTACATGCATCATTACTTCACAGAAATGTTATAAAATAAAGTATGACACCAAGCTACATAGTAAATATTCAGTCAGATGATCAAAACCTTGGCTAAATAGGTATGTTTTTAAGAGATGTTTTAAAGAAGGAAAACAAGCTATGGAGGGGGAGAGATGTGGGAAGCATTTCCAGTACTTGTAGCTTAGGCAACTGAAGATACAGCCACCACTGGTGGAGTAATTACAATTGGGACCTAGAGGCTGGAATGATTGGCATGCTGCTATCTTGGATGGTAAAGTTTTTAAAGTTTATTTTTTAGTGTCATGAGTTGGCTTACATGAACACTGCAATAAATTTATATTGCAGCAGCTGTTCAGGTACACTGAGGGAAAATTTAACATGGCCAATGTTGTGAGGTTGGTGGAGAATACAGGAATAGGGAAAGGCAAGGCTATTGAGAGATATGAAAACAGGAATGAGAATTTTAACTGGCAAGGTATCAATGCAAATGACAGGGAAAAGGGCATGTTCCAAGTTAATACAAGGGCGACAAGTTTTGGATGACCTCAAGTTGAGGGAGAGTGGGTCACCAAACAGTGCAATGAAATATTTGCATCTGGAGGTAATGAAGGCATGAGTGAGAGTTTCAGCAGCACATGAGCTGAGATGGATTCAGGGGGTGACAACATAATCAGGGTGTGAGGGTGGGGGATTGTCCCAAAAAAATTCTAAGTGTCATATTCACGTAAAAACTTAAGTAAATCACACTGGTTTTTTCAGTGGGAGTTTCAAATGAATCTCCCACATTTCGTGCACTAGCACAAATTCCACTAAAAATCAGTGAGTGGGGCCTATTCTCACAAGCGAGGTCAGCAGCATAGTGCTGAGAGAGCGGTGGCTCATGCACCGATATCGGCACATGCACAGTAGGTCCCTACTGCTGGCCTCCCATTTGTTGGCCTCATGACCCTGTATCGCCAGCCGTGCACCATCCCTCAAGGCCTGATCATTGACTCTCTGGATGTGTTCAGGCCAGGCTGGTACCCACCCCCGCACCTCGATCTCCCCCCTCCCCACAGCCCACATTCCTGTTAAGTCCCATTGGATCATCAATTGTCCATTGTCATGAGTGAGATGCCTGAAGACTGGAGAGTGGCAAACGTTATGCCTTTGTTTAAAAAGGGCTGCAGGTAAAGCCTGGGAACTACAGGCCAGTTAACCTCACATCTGTGGTGAGTAAATTTTTGGAAGGTATTTTGAGAGACAGGATCCACAGGCATATGCAAGGACTGATTAGGACAATCGTGACAGACACCTCCAGATGCTGAAAGATGCCCTCATAAGAGCAGGATATGATGCTCATCTCATTGATCGACAGTTCCGATGCACCACAGCGATAAACTACACCAACCTCCTCAGAAGACAAACACAGGACATAGTGGACAGAGTACTCTTCGTCGTCCAGTACTTCCCCAGAGTGGAGAAGCTACGACATCTTCTCCAGAGTCTTCAACATGTCATTGATGAAGACAAACTTCTCATCAGGGCTACCCCTACACCCCCACTTCTTGTCTTCAAACAGCTGCACAATCTCAAATGGACTACTGTTCGCAGCAAACTACCCAGCCTTCAGGAGAACAGTGACCACAACATCACACAATCCTGCCATAGCAACCTCTGTAAGACATGCCAGATCACTAACACAGATGACATCATCTCACATGAGAACATCCTCCACTAGGTTCAAGGCAAATATTCTTGCAACTCGGCCAATGTTATCTACCTAATATGCTGCAGGAAAGGGTGTCCCGAAGCATGGTACTTTGGGGAGACCATGCAGACACTACAACAACGGATGAATGAACATCGCTCGACAATCACCAGGCAAGACTGTTCCCTTCCTGTTGGTGAACACTTCAGCAGTCACAGGCATTCAGTCTCTGATCTTCGGGTAAGCGTTCTCCAAGGCGGCCTTCATGACACACGATAGCGCAGAGTTGCTGAGCAGAAACTGATAGCTAAGTTCCGAATGTTTGAGATGGCCTCAACTGGGATTTTGGGTTCATGTCACATTATCTGTAACCCTCATGACTTGCCTGAAATTGCAACATTTCACTTACTGTACTGTCTGGAGACAATGCAAATCTCTTTAACCTATGCCAAATGCTCTCTCCACTTACATTGTCTGCATCTTTAAGACTTGAATAGCAGGTTAGCTGTAAAAAGTCGCATTCTAATCAGTATTCTGTAAACTGTGTGTGCCTCTATATGCCCTTCTCTGATCAGAACCTTTCACACACCTGACGAAGGAACAGTGTTTCCGAAAGCTTGTGGGTTTACTATCAAATAATTTATATCAATAAATTACTATCAAATAAATAAATAGACTTTAACCTGGTATTGTGAGACATTTTACTGTTCTTGACAGAAGCCAGAGGGTGGTTGTAGAGAATTGTTTTTCAAACTGGAGGCCGTTCACCAGCGGTGTGCCTCAGGGATCAGTGCTGGGTTCACTGTTATTTGTCATTTATATTAATGATTTGGATGAAAATATAGGAAGCATGGTTAGTAACTTTGCAGATGACATGAAGATTGGTTGCATAGTGGACAGTGAGGGAAGTTATCTCCAATTGCAAAGGGATCTTGATCAATTGGGCCAGTAGGCTGACAAATGGAGATTAATTTAGACAAATGTGTGATGATGCATTTTGGTAGATTGCACAAGGGCAGGACTTACTCAGTTAACAGTAGGGTGTTGGGGAGAGTTACGGAACAAAAAGATCTAAGGGTACATGTTCATAGCTCCTTGAAAATGGAGTCACAGGTAAACAGAGTGGTGAAGAAGGCATTCAGCATGCTTGGTTTCATAGATCAGAACATTGAATACCCAGAGTTGGGACGTCTTGCTGAAGTTGTACAAGGCATTGGGAAAGTCACACTTGGAACACTGTGTGCAATTCTGGTCACCCTATTATAGAAAGGATGTTATTGAACTCTAAAGAGTGCAGAAAAGATTTACTAAGATGCTGCCAGGACTTGATAGTTCGAGTTACAAGGAGAGGCTGGATAGACTGGGACTTTTTTGTCTGGCGCGTACAAGGCTGAAAGTTGACCTTATAGAAAGGTCTATAAAATAACGAGAGGCGTAGATCAGCTAAATAGAAAATATATTTTCTCAAAGGCAGGGAAGTCTAAAACTAGAGGGCATAGGATTAAGGTGAGGGGAGAGAGATATAAAAGTATCCAGAGGGACAATTTTTTCAGAGGGTGATGAGTGTCCGGAACAAGCTGCCAGAGGTAGCAGTAGAGGCAGGTACAATTTTATCTTTTAAAAAGCATTTAGATAGTTAAATAGATATGATGGGTATAGAGAGACATGGGCCAACTGTGGGCAATTGGAATCAGCTTAGGGGTTTTAAAAAAAGGGCGGCATGGACAAGTTAGGCCAAAGGGCCTGTTTCCAAGCTGTAAACCTCTATGACTCAGACGCGATCTCCCCCACTTATAGTCCCAACCCCCAAGTAGGCTGATATCTGTCCCCCCTCCCCCCTCAATTGCTGGCCTTCCTCCATCACTCAGCCCAAATGCAGAGTGGCAGTGGGACCCCCCAATGTCCAGAGGTCCTGCTCCCTTGCCAAGTTGCCCCTTGGGCATTGTCACTTTGCCCCTTGGCACTGTCAAGGGACCCATGACGGTATTGCCAATGTAGAGCAGAGTAATTGTAGATTGGTGTTTGTAAAATGCTCAGAAAAAAGCATTGCATGGTCTCTTTAAAAGGTGGTGCGCTTAGAATGTTAAAAAAAATGCAATACATTAGGAGGCCCAGCCTGAAACATTTGTATCAAAATGCCAAGCAGCAGTATGAGCAAGGCAATAGGTTTTCAGATATTTGAATTCAGCCTAAGAAATCTCCAAAAGTTCATGCTGCTAAATAAAGCTGTTGGACTCGAAGCTGTTGTTGGGAGATCAGGAACACAACAGGGAGAGAAATTTAAGGGATATGCTGAACATGCCGAGGCTCTCGGTTGTTTTTCCAGTAGGAGTGTTGCTTGTGAGAACTATGGTGTGGACTTCCTCTGGAACTTCACAGTCACAGCTAGCCCAGAACCTTAAAAAAATTGGTGTGATTCATACTCTGTGGGTGTTTGAGGTTATGATAGCTATAGGCCGGGCACAATACTGCAGCTCTAATCCCTATATGGATTCCCCACAGTCTACAGGTTTCAGGGCAACCATTAGTGCGCCCCACATGCATTGGAATGTCTGAATAATCATCTGCATGAAGGGGCTTGGCTCTGGATGTGAGATCAGGAAGTGACTACATATCCCAGAACTGCTGGAACAGTCTATTCACAATGTACAGTCAGACAATTCTATACTGCTCAACTCAGGCATGGATACCCAGACGTATGTCATTGATGGCCTTATGATGCCATTCACACAGGTGCAGCTGCAGCCGTTGTTCCTCAGGACTTGTTGCATCAGCTGAAGCCAGGTGATCGAATGATTGTGCCAGTCAATGTGAACAGAGGAGGCCAGGCCTTGCAGCGGTTTGACAAGATGGCAGATGGGACCATCATCCGTACAACACTAATGGGAGTGATATACATCCCCTTAAAGGACCAGGAAAGGCAGTTAAGAGGGAACAATCTGTGAACAAAATGAGATAGATTCTCATACTTGCCAACACTGACCTGGAGGAGCTGGCCTTATGTAGTGGATTTACATTGTATTTAGACATCAGCATGGCTCATACTATATAATCTCATCAAAGATTGGCCTTAGGTTTGGATTGTGGATGACTGGGTGGGGATACTTTCTGCTGGGTGTCAGTGAACAAATCTTAAGAGGATCAGTCAGGATCTGTTGGTGTGAATATAAAACAAAGCAACAGCATCTCAGTGTTGTGATCATGGAATCTGCAATAAAACATTTGAATTAGGCACTCAGATACGAAAAACCTATTAAATTTAAATCTGATAGTTTTGGCAACTTTGGACGAATACAATTGTGCAGAATATTGATATGACATCACAGGTATAAAAAGGGGGCAGTGAGACAAGGGGAGAGAGCAATTGCCGATTACCACAGCTCACAGCTTAGCTCAAAGCTACATCCAGAAAACAAAGATACTAAAAAAGAAAGAAGCATCAACAAAGAGCCAGAATCTTCCAGAAGACTCAAAACTTGAGTGTGATTTAGAGAATGACAACATTCAATTTTTTTTATAAGTGATAATTGTATTTATGTGAATAGCATTCCATTAGAATTGTGTTTTATTTAGTTAATTTGTTTAGTGTTAGACAAATAAATTGTTACTTGTTGATTTGAGTGTGTCAGGGAGTTTTGATTTAACCACTAAAAGTTGAAGAGCAGATTGTATCACTTCACACACCTTTTTTGACAGATTATAGAGCAAGGTACTTCTCTTTGAGTGGTTAGGTGTTTGTTCTCGGAGGAGGGATGCACTCTACTTCATAACACTGCAGTGCAGAAGGAGGCCATTAGACCTATCGAGTTGTATTGATGACAATCCCACCCAGACCCTATCTCTGTATTTACCCTGCTTAACACTAAGGGACAAATTAGCATGGCCAATTAACCTAACCTGCACATCTTTAGATTGAGAAAGGAAACCCATGCAAACACAGGGAGAACATGCTAACTCTACACAGACATTGACCTGAGGGCAGAATTGAACCCAGGTCCCTGGCACTAAGAGGCAGCAGTGCTAACTACTGTGCTGCCTGTTTGTTAAAGCACGTTATAATGTATAACATGTAAGAAAAGAATTATAATTATTAGTAAGAGAATGGCCTGAAAAATGATGAAGAACTCACTGAGCGCCTTATCCATACAGGGTGGATCAGATAGATGCTGGGTGACTCTGAAGTTAAATGGACAAGTGATGCTTTTGTATGGTCAACTCCCTAAAACTATATGCCAACAAAAGCATCTTCATAGAACATAGAACAATACAGCACAAACAGGCCCTTCGGCCCACGAGTTGCACCGATCACATCTACCAATCCACGGACCTATCTATAACCCCCTATCCTATTCTTTTTCATATACTCATCCAGAAGTCTTTTAAAAGACCCCAGTGAGTTTGCCTCAACAACCTCTGATGGCAGTCAGTTCCATTCACTCACCACCCTCTGAGTGAAAAACCTACCCCTGACATCTCCTTTGTATTTGCTTCCCTGCACCTTAAATCTGTGTCCTCTCGTAGTGACTATTTCAGCTCGGGGAAATAGTCTCTGAGAGTCCACCCTATCTATTCCTCGCAACATTTTATAAACCTCTATCAGGTCGCCTCTCAACCTACGTCTCTCCAGTGAGAAGAGTCCCAGCTCCCTCAACCTATTTTCATAAGGCCTGCCTTCCAATCCAGGCAGCATCCTTGTAAATCTCCTCTGAACTCTCTCAAATCTTCCTTTTAAACCAGCTGATATGATTGTAAGGACATACATCAGAATATAAGTTCTAGGAGCAGGAGTTGCCATTTGGCCCGTTGAGCCCACCCCACCATTCAAAAAGATAATGGTTGATCTTTTTGTGGACCTCACTCCACTTACCCACCCGCTCACCATAATCTTTAATTCCTTTACTATTCAAAAATCTATCCTTGCATTAAAAACATCCAACAAGATAGCCTCAACTGCTTCACTGGGCAAGGAATTCTACAGATTCACAACCCTTTGGGTGAAGAAGTTCCTGCTCAACTTAGTCCTTAATCTGCTCCCCCTTATTTTGAGGTTATGCCCACTAGTTCTACTTTCACCCAACAGTGGAAACAATCTCCCTGCTTCTATCTTATCTATTCCCTTCACAATTTTATACACAAAAGAGAATGTGCCATTAAAAAGTTATGTTGTGGTCAATGTAGAGTGGACAAGTGAGTTGCTCCATGTGTTCTGGGTAATATTCCAGCTCTATTGGGAGATCATGGCTGGAGAAGATAAAGTTTGACTGGAATGCAAACTGGTTGATGCCAAAACAGACCTACAGCACTTTCAGGAAAAATACAAGAGTGTATTCAAAGAGAGACTTGGCTCAGTAAAGAGAATTCAAGTGAAACTCAATATAAAGCCTAATAGTCAACTAAAAGGTCTCAAAGTAAGAACGGTGTCATATGCAATTTGTCCCAAGGTCATAGAATCCTAACAGTGGAGCATCAAGTCTGCTCTGACTCTCTATAGAGGATGTTACACAGACCCACTCCCCGACTCTATCTCTGTAAACCCACCCACTTACCTTGGTTAGTCCATATAACCTGCACATTTTAGGGTTGGTAGGAAACCAGAACACCTAGAAGAAACCCACACACATAGGGGAGAATAATGAAAGAAGGACACAGTCTCCCACGGCCAGAATTGAAGCTTGGTCCCTGGCGGTAAGAGATAACAGTGCTAACCATTATGCCACACTGACTTAATAACACTGGTGTGTTAAAGCAGTTACAATGAGTGACTAAGCTACCCTCACTGTACCTCTCATGAAACCAGATGGTCCAGTTCGTATTTGTGACGATTTCAACAACCATAAATCCAGTGTTGTGTGCTGATCAATATCAACTTCCTTTGATTGAAGGTTGTTTGCTAGATTATCAAATGGGTAGAAATTCAGCAAGACTGATCTTTCACAAGCATATTTACAGATGAATATAGCCACTGAATTACAACCATTGCTTACCATTGTTACTCAAAGATTTTTTTTGTTATAAAAGATTGTCTTTTGGAATAACATCTATACCAGCAGTTTCTTTGCTGTACAATGTTACCTGGATGATATTGTAATTAAAGGATCCAGTGAACAAAAGGATTTGAATAATTTAGAAGAAACACTGGAATATCTTCATAGGATAGAACCCCTTCAGGGCAGGAAGAGGCCAACTGGCCCATCAAGTCTGCACCAGCAACAATCCCACCCAGGTCTTATCCCCATAATCCCATATATTTACCCTCCTAGACCCCTGAAACTAAGGGGCAACTTGGTATGGCCAATTAATCTAACCAGAACATGCAAACTCCACATAGTCACCCAAGGCCAGAATTGAATCCAGGGTCTCTGAAGAGTATGAGGCAGCAGTGCTAAGCACTGTGCCAGCATATCAAATGTACACCCTATCATCTGTTAATAATAGATTAGCTGGAAGGTTCATACAACGCTTGAAACATTTTTTAAAAGCTTCAAAAGAACAAGGTTCATTATCACATGTGAATAGCTTTTTGCATCTTATAGAAACATCACTCATGTGACTACTTAAAGTTCACCTGCATTACTAGTCTTAAATAGAAAATTGAGAACAATGTTCAAATTGTTATTACTTCCAGAAACTTCAGATAGTAAAGCGTCAACAACAATCTTAAATTGCCAGATAAGAAGTAAGGGCAAAGCAATGCTCATTTCAGCAAGATCAAGTTTTTGCATGTAACTATGCCATGAATGAGAAATGGGTACCAGTTACAGATGTAGCAAAAACAGGTCCAATTTCTTACACAGTTCAAATCGAAGATGAACTGATTTGGCAACACTATCTGACCAAATGTTGTCATCTCAAAATGATTTCTTAAAATCATCACCATAAGCACCAACTTAGGTCTGTAGTGTTGTAATTACTACTATGGAAAACTCAGTTGAATCCGAGTTGATGATGATTGTGTTTATGCTATTATACCATATGAGAATAATGCAGAATTAGTTTCAAGGGAAGTGTCTACTGAAGTTCCAAATCATACTTCTAAGGTCAAGAACCGCCAATTCCAGATCATCATATACAATCAAATAGGAATGGATGGCCTCTTTGACTTTCGTACTAATTACTTTAAGAGTTAATCGCGTGGCTTGATGGTGATGTCATTCAGATGTTGCCATAGCCTATTGTTTTATTTTCAGTTTGTTCTCTATACAGGCAAAAACTGCTGGAATAAATCTGTTGTTGTTAGTTTGCATCTACATATGCAAACCACAGCATTTCTTTTTTTTCAAAACCCATTACCCCAACGCAGACCACACGCTGTGGTTTGCACATGTAGAATCAAACTAACAACAACAGATTTATTCCAGCAGTTTTTGCCTGTATAGAGAACAAACTGAAAATAAAACAACAGCCTATGGCAACATCTGAATGACATCACCATCAAGCCATGCGATTAAATCTTAACGTAACTTTTAACTCTTTTAAATACCCCCCGAAGATAAATGGATCCCAAGTTACCAATAGTGAAATAAAAATTGGACACAAATCCTTTTCTTGATAATAGGTTTAGTTACAGAATGCAGCATCACATATCTACTTTGTAACTGCTATCCAGTATCCCATCAGTCCCCTTTCATAGATGCACAAAGCACTTATCCAAATGCCCTTCAGCTTTTAAGAATCTAATTGACATAACATTAACACAGAAATAGCCCATCCAACCAAATTTTATTTTCCTTGGTGTGAAGGCAATATTTACTGCACATTATTTAACACTCAGCTTTACTTTTCTTTAGGGCATTAAGAGTTAACACGTACAGAGAACAAAATAGCAGAGGATCAGGTCCTTTGGCCCTCCAAGCCTGCACCGATCATGTATTCCTAACTAGTTCATCCGCTTGTATCCCTCTATTCCCAGTCTGTTCATGTGACTATCTAGATAAGTCTTAAATAAAGTCTTTACAAGAGGACTTTATAAAAAGTCTTTATAAGAAAGATGTAGAAGCATTGGAAAGGGTGCAGAGGAGGTTTACCAGGATGTTGCCTGGTATGGTGGGAAGGCCTTATGAGGAAAGGCTGAGGGACCTGAGGTTATTTTCATTAGAGAGAAGAAGGTTACGCGGTGACCTAATTGAGGCGTATAAGATGATCAAGGGATTGGATAGGGTGGATAGTGAGAGCCTTTTTCCTCGGATGGTGATGACCAACACGAGGGGACATAACTTTAAATTAAGAGGTGGTAGTTATAGGACGGATGTCAGAGGCAGGTTCTTCACACAGAGGGTGGTGAGGGCGTGGAATGCCCTGCCTGCAGCAGTTGTGGACTCGCCTACTTTGGGGGCATTCAAATGTTCGGTGGATAGGCATATGGATGATATTGGAATAGTTTAGGTTAGAGGGTCCACTGGCCGGCGCAACATCGAGGGCCGAAGGGCCTGTACTGCACTGTAATGTTCTATGTTCTAAATGATCCTAGCATGTCTGCCTCAACACCTTGCTTGGTAGTGCATTCCAGACCTCCACGACTCTGTGTAAAAAATGTCCCCCGCATATCTGTATTGAACCTTGCCCCCCTTACCTTGAACTTGTGACTCCTTGCGTTTGCCATTTCTGATCTGGGAAAAAGCTTCCAATTGTTTACTCTATCTATGCCCTTCACAATTTTATAAACTTCTATTAGGTTGCCTCTCAACCTCCGTCTTTCCAGAAAGAACAACCGTAGTTTACACAATCTCACCTCATAGCTAATATCCTCCATACCAGGCAACATCCTGGTAAATCTTTTCTGCACTCTCTCCAAATCTTCCACGTCCTTCTGGTAGTGTGGCAACCAGAACTGGACACTGTATTCCAAATGTTGCTTAATCAATGTTCTATATAACCGCAACATCTCATGCCAACTTTTATACTCTATGCCCCATCCAACAAAGGCAAACATGCCAAATGCCTTCATCATCTTTTCCACCTGTGCTGCCATCTTTAAGGATTTGTGGATTTGCACACCCAGATCCCTCTGTGTGTCTATATTCTTGATGATTCTGCCATTTATTGTATAGCTACCTCCCCACCATTAGATCTACCAAAATAAAGCACTTTGCATTTATCTGGATTAAATTCCATCTGCCATTTCTCTGCCCAATTTTCCAGCCTATCTATATCTTGCTGTAGTCTCTGACAATGTTCATCACTATCCACAACTCCAGCAATCATTGTGTCGTCCACAAACTTACTAATCAGATTAGTTACATTTCTTCCAAATCATTTGTATATATCAGAAACAGCAGAGGTCCCAGTACAGAGCCCTGCGGAACACCACTAGTCACAGATTTCCAATCAGAAAAAGATCCCTCCACTGCTACCCTCTGTCTTCTATGGCCAAGCCAGTTCTGAACCCATCCAGCTAGTTCACCTTTGATCCCGTGAGATTTAACCTTTCGCACAGCCTGCCATGAGGGCCCTTGTCAAATGCTTTACTGAAATCCATGTAGACAACATCCACGGCCCTTCCCTCGTCAATATTTTGTCATCTCCTCAAATACTCAACCAAATTTGTGAGGCATGACCTAATTGTGAGCATGATGTAATTAGCATTACAGTCACATTTGGCAAGACCTGGCAGGTTTTCCTCCCTGAAAGAAATCTATGAGCCAGGTGTGTTTTTAATGATAATCTGGTGGCTTTCAGTTATTTTTTGACTGTTGACAAATTAGAAGATTAATCAAATTCTATACCTTAACTGTGATATGAACTCACCAATTCTGGGTGGTTTTTCTAGTATCATAACCATGGATTGCAATACAGCTGATAAAGCTTACCAAAGTTATCAACACCAGGTTATCATCCTGTGTAATGTGTAAAGACAATAAAAACGACCAAATTCTACTTGAAGATTCGGTATAAAATATTAAAGAATCTTATTTCACATTGATTGAACCATAATATATATATTTGTTGGGAGTTGGTGATCAGAAAAACTATGTTCTGAATCTCAACTCTCAGCTTCTTCATGTTATTCAGTATACACCCTGTTGTTTAATATTCACAATACACCCGGGACACTTGATTCTGAAGGAACCTATTATAATAAATGAGCATGATTAAAAGCTCCAATAGTAGTTATATGCTTCCAGTCTACAAAACTTTGACTGATTTTGTATATCTCTTCATGGTTACCTAAAGAATGATACTATCAAAAATCACCAACAGTCCATTCAGCCATTGTTGATGTACCACCTGGAGAGCTCTGTCTAGAAAGCCTGCAGTCTGTGATAGATAGATTTGCCATTTCAGCTAAGGTGCTCATTTTGAAATATGGTACAGGAGGAAGTCATTCAGTCTATGTTGCTTACATTTGGTCTTTTTAAGGGCTATATACTTAGTCTTACTAAATGTATAAAATGGCTATTAAGTCCCTGCCGGAGTTCTGTATGCAGCTCTGGTCGTCACGGTAAACAAAGGATGTGATTGAACTAGAGAGGGTCCAAAGGAGATTCACCAGGATGTTGCTTGGGCTGTAGAAGCTATGGTGATAATAAAGTAAGAGATAAGAGATTTAGAGAGGGATTGCATCCATAAGATGGTGGGAATCTGGAACTCAGTGCCTGAAAGGGTGTTGGGTAGGAACAATATTTAAGCATTTAAATGAGTACTTGAAATGCCATGACATGCAAAGCAATAGTCCAAGTGCTGGAAAATGATAAGATAAAGTACTTCAAGGCTGGCACAGAAATAATGAATCAAAGGGCCTCTTTTAAAGCTGTAAAACTCTGCAATTCTATGATTAATCATCTTTAATCCCTATCCTTTGGCAATTAATTCATTTGACAGTGCAAAGTTTCTTCATTGGCTCAAACTTGATTTAATTCCATATTTTATTGGTCACTTAACTGGAAATTAGAATATACTGCAACATGAAATTATTTTTGACACAGCAACGATCTAAAATTATTTTTTTTTATGACGGAGTATATATGAAAAATCTCCACAGTAAATATCATTGTTAAAAATGCATACCTTTTAAAGCATTTGTGGCTTGAAAACCAGCTTCCTGCATACTGTTTTCCAAGCAATGCTTGCAATTCCAACTTTAATCTATCCTCACTGGGCAAAACTGAACAGGAAGCAGCCAGGACACTTCCATTGCAGGTCTTGACAGTCCACTTCTAACTGCAGTGCATGTCATCTGCAAGCAATCCCCACAAGTGATGTGTGAACAGAAGTTGAAGTTCCAAACTGATAAAGATATCAGCAAAGTACTAGCCATTAAGCCACACAATTTTTGCCATTGTGTTTGAAAGTCACGGCACAGTAAGGACTGTCCCCACCAATGTCTTTTTAAAAATGTAGTTACTGCATAATCTTTTCCAGGATTCGGTCCCAAGCACTTTTCATTCCCATCCTATGGTGCTTCATGCAATGTCCTGAAAAATTAAA
Organism: Sphyrna mokarran; assembly: GCA_024679065.1. Taxonomy (NCBI): domain Eukaryota; kingdom Metazoa; phylum Chordata; class Chondrichthyes; order Carcharhiniformes; family Carcharhinidae; genus Sphyrna; species Sphyrna mokarran. Next base: position 14,181,412 of record JAGIQG010000007.1, on the reverse strand, counting down.
AAGCAGAGATTATGTTTTGATGACCATAGACTTATTAAAATTACTAGATCTAACTAAAGGAACCAGCTTTAAGGACAGTGAGCTCACATCAAAATCTGTCAATAATAAAACAAATGCAGTCCAACATTCTTAGAACAGAATTGTTCTGTTGACTTTGAAATGCAAAGAAATAGGGTTATATTCAATTTCACACACATCAACATAATCATTTAAAATAGAAAAATCTGATCCATACTTAATGATCTTCGCTGCTGCCCATCTTTAGGTGCAAATTCCTATGCAGAAGCTATTCATAACTCATAGATCAGCTGGTCAATATCTTTTCCCAAAGATAGGGGATCAAAAACTAGAGAGCATAGGTTCAAAGTGACAGGGAAGAAATACAAAAGGGTCCAGAAGATCAGTTTTTTTCAATCAGAGAATGATGAATGTCTGGAAAGAGCTCCCAGAGGTAGTAGAGGCGGTAGAATTTTGTCTTTTAAAAAGCATTTACACAGTTACATGGGTAAGATGGGTATAGAGGGATATTGGTCATATATAGGCAATTAAGACTAGCTTAGTGGTTAAAACACAAGTTGGGCCAAAGGGCCTGTTTCCATGCTGTAAACCTCTGTGATTTTAAAGAAAGGCCAATATTTTCACCGAAATAGAAATTTGATTGGTAAATTTTGAAGCTTTGGTTTTCCATTTTGCATTGGGACCACTGCAATCTCTTCTGGGGCAGGTGGGATCTATACAAAAAGATAGGTTACATCTAAACTGGAGAGGTATAAATATTCTGGCCAGGAGGTTTGCTGGTGTCACATGGGAGGATTTAAACTTATTTGGTAGTGGGTGGGAATCAAAGCAAAGCCTAATTCACTGAAAGGGAACCAGAGAGTAGGGCCAGTAAGACTCAGAGGAAAAGCAGGCAGGGTGTGGTTGCTAATCAAAGAGAGTCTGGTGGACTAAAGTGCATTTGTTTCAATGTGAGAAGTGTTACAGGTAAGGCAGATGAATTTACAGCTTGGATTAGTACTTGGAACCATGATGTTCTTGCTATTATAGAGACTTGGTTAAGGAAAAGAGAGGATTGGCAGTTCAAGGATATAGATGTTTCAGGTGGGATAGAAGTAGATGTAAAAGAGTTGAGGGAATTGCACTACTAGTTAGGGAGAATATCACAGCTATACTGTGGGAGGACACCTCGGAGGGCTCATACATAGAGGCAATATGGTAGAATTCAGGAATAGAAAGGGTGTAGTCACAATGTTGGGGGTTTACTATAAGCTGTCCAACAGCCAGCAAAAGATAAACGAATAAATACATAGGCAGATTTTGGCAAGGTGTAAAAGAAACAGGGTTGTTGTGGTGGGAGATTTAACTTCCTCTTTACTGTCTGGGACTCAGTGTTAGGGGGCGTGGATGGGGCAGAGTCTGTAAGGAGCTTCTAGGAGGGCTTCTTAAAACAATATGTAGATAGCCCAAGTAGAGAAGGGGCCATATTGCAGAGTGAGCCCAGCCGTGTGGTTGATGTTTCAGTAGGGCAGCAGTTTGGGAAGTGACCACAATTTCCTTAGAAAGATGCACACTTAGAGGAGATCTAATAGAGGTGTACAAGATTATGAGGGGTATAGATAGAGTAAACACGGTTAAGCTCTTTCCTAGGATGGACTCGAATAGAATGAGGGGTCACGGGCTTAGGGTGAGGTGGGTAAGGTATAATTTGGATGCTAGAGGGAGTTTTTTCACACAGAGGGTGGTGGGGGTATGGAATGCGCTGCCAAGTAAAGTGGTGGAGGCAGATACTCTGGAGTTATTTAAGAAATACTTAGATGGGCACATGAACAGAATGGGAATGGAGGGGTATAGAAAACTGATTTAAAATAGGGATCATGAGCCTTGGGAGTCCCTGGGAAGTGTGTAAATAGATGATGATATTGATGTACTTGTTTTTATCCTACAGGTGCTTTGGTCCACCTTGTTGTCTAACGAGGGGCATACACGCGATGGGTCGTGAGAGGGCTGCTCTTGGATTTTTTTTTGAGAGTATCCTAGTGCTTCACGTCGTTAGTGTACGCTTGACCTGGACCATTTGATGGGCAACACGACAGCTCAGTGATTATCGCTGTGCTGTGCAGATACATGGATTTGGGCCTGTGTCTGTGGGAGTTTGCGCATTCTCCCCGTGCTTGTGTGGGTTTTCTCCGGGTGCTCCGGTTTCCTCCCACATCCCAAAGATGTGCTCTTAGGCTAATTGGCAAAACAAATTCTCCCTAAATTGTCTCAAATTTGGTTTTTAATCCATAGACCTATAAACATGGACAGGGATCGTGGGTTGAGGTGGGAACACTGGATGGCGGCGCAGGCTCGTTGGGCCGAAGGGCCTGTTTCCCGTGCTGTTTTGTTCTTTGTTCTAATTCAGTAAGCTTTAACCAATGATGGATAAAGATAAGTGTCGTCCTCAAGCTAAAGTCCTAATTACAACAGTATTAGGCAGGAACTGAAGAATATAGATTGGGGCAGATGTTTCAGGACAAATCAACATCTGGCATGTGGAAGCCCTTCAAGTGTAAGTTGATAGGGATTCAGGACTGGCACATTCCTGTAAGGATGAAGGTTAAGTACGATAGGTTTTGGGAACCTTGAATAACAAGAGATGTTGTAACATAGTCATAGTGAAAAAGAAAGCATTTGTCAAAGCTAGGAGGCTGGGAGCACACAAAGCATAGAAGTAGAAAAAAACTTAAGCAAGGAATCAGAAGGGCTGAAAGGGGTCATGAAAAGTCATTGGCCAGCAGGATTAAGGAAAGTCCCAAAGTTTTTTATACATATATAAACAGCAAGTGAATAGCCCCATTCAAGAACAGGAGAGGGGATCTGCGCAAAGCCAGAGGAAATGGGCAAGGTATTAAAATGAGTATTTTATGTCAGTATTCACCAAAGAACTTGATGGATGATCAGTCTGGGAATGATAGATAATTTGAGTCATGTTGAGATTAAAAAGGTGGTGGTATTGGGATTCTTGAGAAACATTAAAGTAAACAAGTCCCCAGGATCTGATAGGATATACTCCAGAATACTGAAAGAGGCAAGGGAGTAAACTGCTGGGGCCTTGAGTGAAATCTTTGTATCCTCATTGGCTACAAGGGAGGTCATGATGTAGAGATACTGGCATTGGACTAGGGTAAGCACAGTAAGAAGTCTGACAACACCAGGTTGAAGTCCAACTGATTTATTTGATAGTAAACTCACAAGCTTTCGAGATGTTTCGACCTCTTCGTCAGGTGAATGAGGTGTTCTGGTCTCAGACAACACATATAACTGCACAGATAGTTTACAGATTACTGATTAGAATGCGAATCTTTACACCTAACCTGCTATTCAAGTTTTAAAGTCTCATGCCTGCTAGATAATGGACAAGTTTTGGGAAATAAGGAAATGAGTTACTTACAGCAGAATTCCCAGCCTCTGACCTGGTCAGAGCATTTATATAGCTGGTCCAGTTAAACCTTTGGAGAATGACAACTCTCAGGATGTTGATAATAGGGAATTTAATGATGATACTGTCACTCATTGTCAAGGGGGATTGTCTCTTGTTGTCATTGCCTGGCATTCACATGGTGTGAATGTGTGAATAGGCTGTAATATGAACAAAAGTTGAGTGTCTGTGGCAGAACCCAACCAAACTTCAGTGAGCAAATTATTGTTGAGCAAATACAAATGACTCCTTCCATCAAATATGAGGACAATCGTGAGTAGACTAATGGGACATTAACTGGCCAGGTTGGATACGTATGGCTTTTTGTAGACAAGATATACCTGGGCAATATTCCACATTGCTGTAGATGTCAGTTTTAGCTGTACTGAAACACCTTGGCTAAGGATGCAACTAATTCTGGAATGCTGTAGATTCACCAAGTGGACACCTCATTTTTAGATATGCCTGGTGCTGCTCCTGCCATGCCTCTCCTGCCTTTCACTGAACCAGAGATAATAGTCTGGATTAATAGTAATGGTAGAGTGGGGGATATTCTCGGCCATCAGGTTATAGGTTACAGATGAATACAATTCTGCGGCTGCTTGTGGCACACAGTACGTCATGGAAATCCAATTTTGCGTTGCTAGATCTGGTGCATGGTAGTAGTGATCAGGAGGAGGTTAGCTTGCCTATGTTTGACCTGAAGCTATGGGACTTCATACTTCATGGGGTCAGAAGTCAATGAGGACTCCCAAGATAACCATCTCCTCATTGTATACCTAGTCCTGCCAACTGTAGTGGGTAAGTCTTGCTGATGAGACAGAACAGGATACTGGTGTCTGGAACAATGTGTATAAGGTATGATTCTGAGAGCATGGGTATGTTCAGGTGTTGCTGACTAGTCTGTCAAACAGCTCCCCCCAGTTTTGGCACTGTTACTGACGTTACTGAGGAGAACTCTGAAAGGTAAACAGGGCTTGAGTGTGCCAATGCTATTTCCAGTGCCTTGATCAATGCCAGTGGGCTATCTAGTTTCATTCTTCATTGATTTCTTTGTAACAGTTTCATACAACTGAGTGGTTTGCTTGGCAATTTATGAATCCCATTTGCTATAGATCTGGAGTCACATGATAATCAACGATGGTTTCATGGTTACCATTACTGAAAATAACTTTCCACTCCCAATTGTTAATATTTCAATTTAAATTCCATTAGTTGCCATGGCGGGATTTGACCCATGTCTCCAGAGGTACTCTGGTTTTCTAGTCTTGTGAAATTTTTATTAAAATGAATAGATGTGTCTTTGTAAAGTTGTTTTAATCCCAATCTTAGAAAGGTAAAACATTACAATGTTATTCACCTTCACCAATTATTGCCTCCCCACCCACACAAAATTAATGCAACTTAATATATAAATGTTGCTGAGACAGATTTGGAGTACAAACAATGATTATTTTCATCCTTACTACATCACAATACTTGCATTTCTTGAAGGCAGACATATGCTGATTACAATTCTATGTGTACCAATGTTTCAAACAAATAGTTCTCCTGACTGAGCAGAATGGTTTACTCAACTGCATCAGGCAGAATAAGCAAATTAATCTGGTTTGTGCCATATATACTCACAAGCACATTTTTCAACAATATCTGAAAACAAGAACTCTAAGACACTGCTTCCATCTGGAACATTTTTACTAGTATTATAACAAACCTAAATCAAATCAGCATAGAGCATGAATTGAACTTCTTCATGTGGGTAGCACAGTTTCACACAGTAACATGAGAAGATCCTTGTTATAATGACCATGAAGGCTGCAGGAGCCATCAATAGATCTCCCCAAGGGCTTCATGGAATGTGCGATCCCATATTGAGCAAGCAGAGGCTTACCCAATAGGTAGCATTCAGCAAGGGCCTTTAAATATGTTACTTCACCTGGAACATTGTTGTAAACCTGAGATGTTGAGCTCCCTAGCTGAGATCAGTGGGAGTGGCTTCTTTCTTGGGCATACAATAAAGGGTATTTGGTGATAGGAAATTGGCATTTGGCTGAATTACTACAATCCGCTTTATAAAAAGGGACAAGCTGGAAGTATCTGCACTTGCAAAAGCTTTTGATCAAATTCAGGCTTAATAAATATTTAAGTGTTGACGTTTTTAAAATATTACCAGCTGCAAATGTGATTTCAATCCAAACACAAAAATTACTGGAAATGGATGCATCTCCTCTGTACTATTATTTAACTTCTGCCTATTTATATTTCAGCAGAAGCTAATTTCAATCACATGTCCAACATTCTCTTCTACATCAATGCATAAAGTATTTTAAAAATCCAGTAACAGAATCTAAATTCATAAAATGCACTTTCAATAAAGTTTGGGGGGGGGGGAGTTGGTGGTGTGGGCTTGCTGCTGTGGGAATTCCGGTGGCCACTGAATCGTTGGCTGTCGGAGCTAAACCTGTCACCATATACCTGGGCCGGGAGGGGGGAAGGGGTCAAGGAGGTAGGTGTAGTACCCATTGTCCCTCTGCTGCTGCCAGACTGCACAGGGAGTGTCCTAAAAGGGATCTGGATGTTGGATGGGCTCCGGCTGGGGGCGAGGGTTTCACCTTGGGATTCTATCCCAGGATGGACCTCTTCCATCTGGACTGCCCCTTTTAGCCCTGGTAAACGTGAAGGTCACACTTGGTGATTTCAGGCAGCTCTCCAATCAAAATTTTCATTTTGAAAACTTTGAAGTGGCCTTTTCAATTTAATTTCTATGCCCTCCGACACGTGGAACGCGTCCAAATCACAGCAGCACTCCATTCTGCACTCCCTTCCCTTCTCTTACAAGCTGCAACTGTCAGAAAACTACTTTGAAGTCATCTGATTCACAAAAGAATTCACTTTTACTAGGGGGAGATTCATAAGAACGTAAGAAATAGCAGCAGGAATAGACCATCTAGCCTATCGAGCCTGCCCCACCATTCAACAAGGTCATGGCTGATCTGAAGTGGATCAGTTCCACTTTCCCGCTTTCTCCCCGTAACCCTTAATTCTCTTGTCTATCAGAAACCTATCTACCCATGACTTAAATATATTCAGTGAGGTAGCCTCCACCACTTCAATGGGCAAAGAATTCCAGAGATTCACCACCCTTTGAGTGAAGAAGTTCCTCCCCAACTCCAATCTAAACTGCTTCCCTCCTTATTTTGAGGCTGTGCCCTCTAATTCTGCTATCCTTTCTAACCGGGAAAAATCTCTCTACCTCTACCCTATCTAGCCCCTTCATTATCTTATATGCCTCTATAAGATCCCCCCCTTCAGCCTTCTAAACTCCAACGAATACAGACCCAGTCTATTCAATCTCTCCTCATAGGCTAACCCCCTCATCTCCGGTATCAGCCTAGTGAGTCTTCTCTGCACTCCTTCCAAGGCCAACATATTCTTCTGCAAATGTGGTGACCAAAACTTCACATAGTACTCCAGTTGCAACCTCACCAGTACCCTGTACAGTTACAGAAAGACCTTCCTGCTTTTATGTTCTAACCCTCGCTATAAAGGCCAACATTCCATTTGCCTTCTTGATCACCTGCTGCACCAGCAGACTGGGTTTTTACGATTTGAGCACAACGACCCTCAGGTCCCTCTGCACTGTAGCATGCTGCAGCTTTTTGCCTTTTAAATAATAATCCCTCCTACTATTATATCTACCAAAGTGGATAATCTCACATTTGCTAACATTATACTCTATCTGCCACGTCCTCGCCCACTCACTCAGCCTGTCCAGAGACTTTCCGCACTTCCACACGATTTGCTTTTCCACTCATCTTCGTGTCATCAGCAAATTTCGTTACTCTACACTTAGCCCCCTCCTCCAGATCATCTATGTAAATGGTAAACAGTTGAGGCCCCAGCACTGACCCCTGCGGCACTCCACTATTCACCAACTGCCAACCAGAACAACACCCATTGATTCCAACTCTCTGCTTCCTATTAGACAACCAATCCTCTATCCACACTAACACCTTACCCCCAACTCTGTGCACCCTAACCTTTTGTGAGGCACCTTATCAAATACCTTTTGGAAATCTAAAAATACTACATTCACCAGTTCCCTTCTGTCTACTGCACTAATCACATCCTCATAGAACTCCAATAAATTCGCTAAACATGACTTCCCCTTCACGAATCTGTGCTGTGTCTGCTTGGTCAAACTATTCTTTTCTAGATGCCTTGCTATTTTTTTCTTTGATGATGGATTGTAGCATTTTTCCAACTATGGACGTTAAACTAACTGGCCTATAATTCCCTGCCTTTTGTCTGCTACATTTTTTAAACAGTGGCGTAACATTAACCATTTTTCAATCTTTCAGCACTTCCCCGAAGTCCAGTGAATTTTGATAAATAATTATAAGGCATCTGCTATTACCTCTGCCATTTCTTTCAGAACCCTGGGGTGCATTCCAGGGGGACTTGTCTACCTTCAGTCCCATTAGTCTATCAAGCATTACCTCTCTAGCGACAGTAATCGCATTAAGGACCTCATCTTCGACCATCCATCTGTCTTTAATATCCGGCAAGCTATCTGTGTCCTCCTGGTGAAGACCGACACAAAAAACTTATTTAAAGCTTCAGTCATTTCCTCATCGCCCACTGCTAAATCCCCTCTCTCGTCCTCCAAGGATCCAACGTTTATTCTATGTTCCCTTGTCGGCAGCTGCTCACTCAGACCATTCTTCTAATGCTGCACTTTTTTGAAGTTTCTGAACCTTCCTAGAAAGGTCAGATCAATTGCCAGCTTTTGCAGTCCTCTGAAATTCATTGCAAACCTTTCAAGTCTATTTAAATCCAGCTGCAGTGTTGCCCCAAAGCATAAATTTGCATTGAACAGGTAGGTGATTATCACTCGAGAGGCTAACGCCAGCAGGAAACACTCGGCGCATTTAGAGCCGATTCAGTTGAATCGCAGCCAAAATGTCTGAAATCCCAATGTTGGTATAGATAGTTGAATTAGGAGGGTCACATTCAGAGTGATTGAGAACACCTTTACTTTAAACAAAATAAACTAGTGAAGATAAAGAAATGATTACAAGTTCAATTGTCATCTCAGGACTATGTCAAAACTTGATTGTCAAGTACTTAGAGTTCAAATTATTGGTATAACACCTCAATTATTGCAGGCAAGTGATGAAAGGATGTAAAATGATACTTCATTGGCAACATCCACTAATCTCATTAATTGGTGGTAATGGATAAGAAACACTAAAATATCTGGTAGCATCTGTGGAGAGAGAAACAGAGTTAACATTTCAGGTAGATCAAGCTGAAACATGTAACTGATTCTTTTTCCACATATGCTTTCAGACCTGTTAATCATTTCCAGCATTTTCATTATTCTACTTGTATTAATGTATGTGGGTTATTTCTTATAAAACTGAAATTTTAATCGCAATTATTTCAACAAAGCTGATTTTCATAAATGTATGGAGCCAACATCTTCATCATAGAAAAGACATCCTGAGAAATGTTCAGTTTGAACATTTCTGAATTCTGTTTGAAATCTAGACAGTTAGGTCCTCACATTATAAACTGACAAATTACAAATTACATGTTAGCCCTAAAATCTTTTCAATAATTGTATGGAAATTATATGGAATTCTTTGTAGATTTACACTTTTAGGTCTTTCCTTGAATAATATTTCGAATCAGTGAGCGTTGGTTGTTTAGGCATGGAATCTCGCCTGCAGATTAGGACACCAAATTTATTTCAAAGCTCTGTGGACTGAACAACCTCCTTCTATGCTGTCTGATATTATGATTTTTTGATAGTTCAAAATTCATGTGCAAGGCAAGTTGTCAATCCTTTTAATACAGAAATGAAGAAGGGAAAGGTATCAGAGTAATAAAATGAGAACTTCAGCACTGGTGTTCCAAATGGAAAGTCCTGACATTAAAATATCCAATTTCTATTGCAGAATTCTATGTATGTCACACAAGCACAATGTATTGGATTCAGTTATTTGAAGATTGCAAATTCTTCAATAATTATTTTAATCCCCAAACTGCAACTGAATTACCACACTAAAAAATATCCAACACAAAGAAACATAAGTCAGCTTCAAAGCACTAAAAATAAAAATATTCCATAAACTACAGAAAATCTGTGAAGGTACAGCACATCAAAATGGCCTAATAAAAGACCTGCATTTCTGTAACGTATGTAAGAACTTCAGGGCATCCCAAAACATCTCACAGTCAATGAAGTATTTTTGAACAGTAGTCACTTCCAATACTATGGCACCCCTTCAACATTACACGCAGTGTGCACTAAATTACTCTAATCCTGGTTGGGATTGCAACCTACAACCTTGAGCTTTATCACCAAGATTTTACATTGAGTGATAAATATTTCCTCATCTGAAATTGAAACTAGCCACCCTCTCAAATGCCCAGCAACTGCATAGAATACGACAGTAAAATTCTGTAAATTCAAAATCTGAACAATAAATAGAAATGCTGGAAATACATATCCAGCCTGGCAGCAAAAATAACTTCTTTTGCCAGCCCTCCCAAGAAGAACAAAGAACAAAAAACAAAACAACACAGGAAACAGGCCCTTCGGTCCAACGAGCCCGCACCGCCACCCTGATGTTCCCAACTCTACCCGCGATCCCTGTCCATGTTTATAGATCTATGGATTAAAAACCAAATTTGAGACAATTTAGGGAGAGTTTGTTTTGCCAATTAGCCTAAGAGCACGTCTTTGGCATGTGGGAGGAAACCGGAGCACCCGGAGAAAACCCTCGAAAGCACGGGGAGAATGCGCAAACTCCCACAAACACAGGCCCAAATCCATGTATCTGCACAGCACAGCGATAGTCACTGAGCTGTCGTGTTGCCCATCAAATGGTCCAGGTCAAGCATACACTAACGACGTGAAGCACTAGGATACTCTCGAAAAAAATCCAAGAGCAGCCCTCTCACGACCCATCGCGTTTATGCCCCTTGTTAGACAACAAGGTGGACCAAAGCACCTGTAGGATAAAAACAAGTACATCAATATCATCATCTATTTACACACTTCCCAGGGACTCCCAAGGCTCATGATCCCTATTTTAAATCAGTTTTCTATACCCCTCCATTCCCATTCTGTTCATGTGCCCATCTAAGTATTTCTTAAATAACTCCAGAGTACCTGCCTCCACCACTTTACTTGGCAGCACATTCCATAACCCCACCACCCTCTGTGTGAAAAAACTCCCTCTAGCATCCAAATTATACCCTACCCCCTCACCCTAAGCCCGTGACCCCTCGTGCTATTCAAGTCCATCCTAGGAAAAAGCTTAAACAAACCCTGTTTACTCTATTTATACCCCTCATAATCTTGTACACCTCTATTAGATCTCCTCTAAGTCTACGTCTTTCTAAGGAAAACAGTCCCAATTTGCATAACCTCTCCTTGTAACTCAGACCTTCCATACCAGGCAGCATCCTAGTAAACCTCCTCTGCACTCTCTCCAGAGTCTTCACGTCCTTCCGGTAGTAGGGTGACCAGAACTGGACGCAGTATTCCAAATGAGGTCTAACCAACGTTTTGTACAACTGCAACATTAGAGGCCAGCTCTTGTACTCTATATCACTTCCTATAAAGGCTAACATACTATATGCTTTCTTCACAACCTTCTCCACTTGCCGTGACACCTTCAGAGACTTGTTCACATGCACCCCCAGGTCCCTCTGCATTTCTATGCTCTTAATAGGTCTAACCTTTCTCATATACCTCCCCTCTATATTCTTTCTCCCGAAATGCACCACCTCACATTTATCTGCCATCTGTCTGCCCAAGGTACCAGCCTATGTCCTGCTGCATCGCCTGACAATGCTCCTCGCTATCCGCAAGTCCAGCCATCTTTGTATTGTCTGCAAACTTGCTGATCACTCCACTTACTTCCTCTTCCAAGTCATTTATATATATTACAAATAGAAGAGGTCCCAGTACAGAGCCCTGCGGCACACCACTAGTGACCGGCCTCCAGCTAGAAAAACACCCATAGAACTTAGAACATAGAACATTACAGCGCAATACAGGCCCTTCGGCCCTCAATGTTGCGCCGGCCAGTGGACCCTCTAACCTAAACTATTCCAATATCATCCATATGCCTATCCACCGACCATTTGAATGCCCCTAAAGTAGGCGAGTCCACAACTGCCGCAGGCAGGGCATTCCACGCCCTCACCACCCTCTGTGTAAAGAACCTGCCTCTGACATCCGTCCTATAACTACCACCTCTTCATTTAAAGTTATGTCCCCTTGTGTTGGTCATCACCATCCGAGGAAAAAGGCTCTCACTATCCACCCTATCCAGTCCTTTGATCATCTTATACGCCTCAATTAGGTCACCGCGTAACCTTCTTCTCTCTAATGAAAATAACCTCAGGTCCCTCAGCCTTTCCTCATAAGGCCTTCCCACCATACCAGGCAACATCCTGGTAAACCTCCTCTGCACCCTTTCCAATGCTTCCACATCTTTCTTATAATGCGGCGACCAGAACTGTACGCAATACTCCAAGTGCGGCCGCACCAGAGTTTTGTACAGTTGTAACATAACCTCACGGCTCCTAAATTCAATCCCTCTACCAATAAAAGCTAACACACCGTACGCCTTCTTAACAACTTTATCAACCTGGGTGCCAACTTTCAAAGAGCTATGTACTTGTACCCCAAGATCCCTCTGCTCGACAACACTATTAAGGGTCCTTCCATTAGCCCTATATTTCATATGCCTGTTGTTCCTACCAAAGTGAATCAGCTCACACTTATCCGTATTGAATTCCATTTGCCACCTCACAGCCCAGCTCTGCAACCTATCTATGTCCCTCTGCAAACTGTAACATCCATCCTCGCTGTCTACAACTCCCCCCACTTTGGTATTGTCAGCAAATTTACTAATCCAACCCTCTACACCCTCATCTAGGTCATTTATAAAAATGACAAACAGCAGTGGCCCCAAAACAGATCCTTGAGGTACACCACTTGTAACTGCACTCCAGGTTGAATATTTCCCATCAACCACCACCCTCTGTCTTCTATCAGCTAGCCAATTCCTAATCCAAACTGCTAAATCACCTTCAATCCCATGCATCTGCACTTTCTGCAGTAGCCTACCATGGGGAACCTTATCAAACGCTTTGCTAAAATCCATATACACTACATCAACTGCCTTACCCTTATCTACCTCTTTGGTCACCTCCTCAAAAAACTCAATAAGGTTTGTGCGGCACGACCTACCCTTCACAAAATCGTACTGACTATCCCTAATCAATTTATTTCTCTCTAGATGCTTATAAATCCTATTCCTTATAATTCTTTCCAAGACTTTGCCCACAACAGAAGTCAGGCTCACCGGTCTATAATTTCCAGGATGGTCCCTGCTCCCCTTTTTGAACAAAGGGACAATATTTGCCATCCTCCAGTCTTCCAGCACTATACTTGTAGCCAATGACGACATGAAGATCAAAGCCAAAGGCTCTGCAATCTCCTCTCTAGCCTCCCAGAGAATCCTAGGGTAAATCCCATCTGGCCCAGGGGACTTATCAATTTTCATACCCTCAAGATTCGCTAACACCTCCTCCTTATGAACCTCAATCCTGCCCAGTCTACAACCTGGTATCGCAGTATTCTCCCCGACAATATTGTCTTTCTCCTGCGTGAATACTGATGAAAAATACTCACTCTGTGTCTCTCCTATCTCCTCAGGCTCCACGCACAACTTCCCACTGCTATCTCTGACTGGCCCTAATCTTGCCCTAACCAATCTTTTATTATTTATATACCTGTAAAAAGCTTTAGGATTCTCCTTAATCCTATCCTCCAAAATCTTCTCGTGTCCTCTTCTAGCTCTTCTCAACTCCCTCTTTAGCTCCTTCCTGGCTAATTTATAGCGCTCCAGTGCCCTAAATGAGCCTTCACGTCTCATCATTATATAAGCCTCCTTCTTCCTCTTCACCAGAGATTCAACTTCCCTAGTACACCATGGTTCCCTCACTCGACCACTTCCTCCCTGCCTGGCAGGTACATATTTATTACGGACCCTTCCAATATTACTCTCTGTCTCCTATTACCAAGCCAGTTACTTATCCATCTAGCTTCCTGTCCTTGTATCCCATGAGCCTTGACTTTCTCAACTAACCTCCCATGAGGGACTTTGTCAAACGCCTTACTAAAATCCATATAGACGACACCAACGGCTCGCCCTTCATCCACCGTTTTAGTCACCTCCTCAAAAAATTCTACCAGATTTGTGAGGCACGACCTCCCCTTAACAAATCCATGCTGCGTATCCCTAATCAGATCACAATGCTCTAAGTGCCTATACATCCTATCTCTAAGAATCCCCTCCAACAGCTTCCCTACCACTGACGTAAGACTCACTGGCCTATAATTTCCAGGGTTATCCCTACTACCCTTTTTAAACAACGGTATAACATTAGCTATTCTCTAGTTCTCTGGGACCTCACCTGTGTCCAAAGAAGAGACAAAGATTTGCATCAGAGGCCCAGCAATTTCACCTCGCACCTCCCTAAGTAGCCTGGGATAAATGCCATCAGGCCCCGGAGATTGATCAGTTTTAATGCTAGAAGCTCTAACACTTCCTCCCTCAGTATGGATATTTCCCTCAGCTGGTCCACAGCTCCCTCAGAGACAGGAGCTGTCAACAACCCTCTCTCCTTCGTGAATACCAACGCAAAGTATTCATCAGGACCTCCGTCATTCTCTGGCCTCTAAGCACAGTTCCCCTCCTCTGTCCCTAAAAGGTCTGATTTTTCCTCTAACCACCCTTTTATGCCTAACATAGGAGTAAAAAGCCTTTGGGTTTTCCTTAATCCTATCCACCAAAATCATTTTATGCCCCCTTTTTGCCCTTCTAACTCCCCATTTGAGCTCCCTCCTACTCTCTCTATATTCCCCCAACGCTGTCTGCGTTCCCAGCTGCTTTGACCTATCATATGCTTCTCTTTTCTTCCTAGCCAAGTCCTCAATATCCCTAGTAATCCACGGCTCTCTAATCCTACCTTTCCCATCTTTCCTCTTGGCCGACACATATTTATGTTGCAACATTTTCAGTATTTCCTTGAAAGACTCCCACATGCCTAGCGTGGATTTACCCTCAAACAACCATAGAACATAGAACATAGAACATTACAGCACAGAACAGGCCCTTCGGCCTTCGATGTTGTGCCGACCAAAATAAAAAGCAATGCCCTCCAAACTAAACCATTCCCTTCTCTTCCATATACTTATCAACTAACCTCTTAAACTCCACCAAACTTGGCGCATCTACAACAGCTGCAGGCAGGGCATTCCACTCCCTAATCACTCCTTGAGTAAAGAACCTACCTCTGATATCCGTCCTATAACTCATACCCCTTAATTTAAAGCTGTGTCCCTTCGTGCTAGCTTTCTCCATCCTAGGAAAAAGGCTAACACTGTCCACCCTATCTAAACCTCTAATCATCTTATATGCTTCAATAAGATCCCCTCTTAGCCGCCTCCTTTCTAACGAAAACAACCTCAAATCCTTCAACCTCTCTTCATAGGACCTGCCCTCCATACCAGGCAAATCCTGGTAAACCTCCTCTGTACCCTCTCCAATGCCTCCACATCTTTCTTATAATGTGGGGACCAGAACTGCACACAATACTCCAAGTGCGGCCGCACTAGAGTTTTGTACAGTTGCAACATGATGCTGCGGCTCCTAAATTCAATCCCCCTACCAATAAAAGCTAAGACTCCATATGCCGTCTTAACAACTTTATCCACTTGACTGCCTACTTTCAGGGATCTATTGACACATACACCAAGATCCTTCTGTTCCTCAACACTATTAAGAGCCTTACCATTAGCCCTATACTCTACACATTTATTGTTCCTGCCAAAGTGCATTACCTCACACTTTTACACATTAAACTCCATTTGCCACCTCTCGGCCCAGCTCTGCAACTTGTCCAAGTCACTCTGTAAACTATAACACCCCTCTTCACTATCTACCACTCCACCGACTTAGTGTCATCTGCAAATTTACTGATCCATCCCTCAATACCCTCATCCAGATCATTTATAAAAATTACAAACAGCAGGGGCCCCAAACCAGACCCCTGAGGCACACAACTTGTCACCGAACTCCACGATGAATATCTCCCATCAACCACCACCCTCTGTCTTCTATCTGCCAGCCAATTCCTAATCCAATGAGCTAAATCACCCTCTATTCCACACATCTGCATTTTCTGTAGAAGTCTTCCATGGGCCACCTTATCAAACGCCTTACTAAAGTCCATATATAATACATCAACCGCCTTACCCCCATCCACCTCTCTGGTCACTTTCTCAAAAAACTCAATGAGGTTAGTAAGGCATGACCTACCCTTCACGAAACCATGATGACTATCCCCAATCAATTCATTTCTCTCTAAATAACTATAAATCCTATCCCTAATAATTCTCTCCAACACTTTGCCCACAACAGAAGTAAGACTCACTGCCTATAATTCCCTGGAAGGTCTCTCTTCCCCTTCTTGAACAACGGGACCACATTCGCTATCCTCCAGTCCTCCGGAACCACACCCGTAACCAACGACGACCTGAAGATCAGAGCCAGAGGCTCTGCAATCTCCTCTCTTGCCTCCCAGAGAATCCTAGGGTAAATCCCGTCCGGCCCAGGGGACTTATCCAACTTCAAACCCTCGAGAATATCTAGCACATCCTCCCTATCTACTACAATACTTCCCAATTTGCAACCCTGTACCTCAGTGTTCTCCACAGCTACATTTCCAGCACTCTGCGTGAATACCGAAGAGAAATATTTATTCAGTGCCTCACCAATCTCTTCAGGCTCCACGCACAACTTCCCACTGCTGTCTATGACTGGCCCTAATCTTGCCCTAACCAATCTTCTATTCTTAACATATCGAAAGAAAGCTTTAGGATTCTCCTTAATCCTATCAGCCAACATCTTCTCGTGTCCCCTCTTAGCTCTCCTCAATTCACTTTTTACCTCCTCCTGGCTAATCTATAGCTATCCATTGCACTATCTGAGCCTTCAAGCCTCATCCTGACATAAGCCTCCTTTTTCTTCTTAACCAGCAAATCAACTTTTTTCGTACACCAAGGCTCTCTTACTCGACCATTTCCTCCCTGCCTGACAGGGACATACTTATCAAGGACTCGCAGCAGCTGCTCCTTGAATAAGCACCACATTCCAGATGTTCCCAGTCCCTGTAGTTTCCTAGTCCAATCTATGCACCCTAATTCTCTCCTGATGGCCTCATAATTACCCTTCCCCCAGCTATAACTACTGCCCCCAGCTTCTTGCCTATCCCTGTCCATCACTAAGGTGTTCATCACTATTGCCGTTCCCAATCAGTTTCCATAAGTTCCTGCCTGATCCAACTGTAGTTAGCCTTCCCCCAATTCAGCACCCTAGGGCAACAAGCATCCTTTTCCATCTGTATCCTAAAGTAGACAGAATTGTGGTCACTGTTAGCCACATGTTCCCCTACTACAACATCAACCACCTGCCCTGGCTCATTACTCAGAACTAAATCCAATATAGCCCCTTCTCTAGTCGGGCTAGCCACATACTGCTCCAACGATCCTTCCAGTACACATTTTACAAATTCCTGCCCGTCCAAACCCCCAGCTCTAGGTACTTTCCAATCCACCCGAGGGAGATTAAAATCTCCCACTATAACGACTCTGTTCTTTTTGCACCTATCCAAAATGTCTTTACATATGCCTTCTTCAACTACCCGCGGGCTGCTGGGTGGCCTATAATACACCCCTAGCATAGTAATCGCCCCCTTTCTACTCCTCAACTCCATCCACAGCGACTCCTCTGTATTGTCCTCCCTCTGCACTGCCGTGATGCTCTCCTTAACTAACAACGCCACTCCTCCACCTCTTCTGGACTCTCCTCTGTTACGCCTGAAACACATACCCAGGAATATTCAGTTGCCACTGCTCCCCTTCCTTCAACCACATCTCCGTCACTGCAACCACATCCAAGTTCCTCGCAAACATTAAGGCCCTACGTTCAGCCGTTTTTCCTGTTACGCTCCTCGCATTGAAACAGACACACTCCAGACCTCCAAGCCCACTCGGAACCTCCTTCTTCCCGGTGTATCTCTTCTCATCCAAGCTTACTCTATCTCCCAACTCGCTCTCTACCGAGCTATCGGTCTCGGCCCCTCCCCTCCTCCATATTAGTTTAAATCCTGTCGAAACACTCCAGCTAACCTCCCAGCTAAGATATTCACACCCTTCCCATTTAAGTGTTCCCTGTCCCTTCTATACAGGTGCCCTTTTTTCACAAAGACTTCCCAGTTATCCACAAATATGAAACTCTCTGCCCTACACCAGTCCTTAGCCACGCATTCAGCTGTAGGATCTCATTTCTCCTGCCTCCGCTATTACCCGCACCTGGAAGCAGCCCTGAGATCGCCACCCTGGAGGCCCTGCTCTTCAGCCTATCCCCCAACTCCCTGAATTGCCTTCGTATATTCTCCCTGCACTTCCTTCCTGCATCCTTCTCTCCTACATGAATAATCACATCCGCCTGGGTCCCCTCACCCTTCAAAATACCCTCTACCCTGTCAGACATATCTTGCACTCCTGCTCCAGGGAGGCAAACTACCATCCCGGAGTTCCGCCTTGGACCACAGAAGCACCTATCTATTCCTTTAACCCTCCCATCCCCCATCACTATCTCCCTTTTCACCCCTTTCCTCCCCTTTGAGGTACTCTGGTCCTCCTGCCTTGCCTTTTTTACCCCTCCACCCTCGATATTTTGGGGGGCTGCCACTGGGGAAGTCTTTGGACTGTCTCCCCTCTCCTTTTTCCCCTTCCTGACAGTAATCCACCTGTAAGGGTCAGGTTCCCCCACCTTAGGCTCCGGCTCCACCACCTTATTCTGCCTCCTTTCCATGATTGCCTCGTTCTCCCTGACTAAAAATGCATCTTCCAGTTGCCGCTCTAGTTGCTTGACCTGAGCCCTCAGACGCTGCAGCTCCAAACACTTGACGTATACGTGGACTTTCGGGAGAGGTCTTGCCTCCAGGAACTCGCACATATGACACCGTACACAGGTGAGGCACCTTCCCTTAATCCCTGCCATTGTCATGAACACCTTTGGAGGTGTGAATTCCAATGGAAAACCAGTAGCACACTGTGCCTAAGCCTGCTCTCGCCCAAGCCCCACGATCCAAAGCCCTTATATCTCACTCTACTTCCCTACTCATTCACACTGCCCGCTCCCGACGCTGCCCACTGTCTACTGCCACTTTCTTTTTATATCTCCCCGGTTCCCTTCCCAGCTAGTCCCACGCCTAACTACAGCAGCAAAAAGCACTCAAAACGAGAGAGAAAAAAGCAAATTGAAAAATTCACACTCAGCCACGAGCACTTCCAAACACTCTGTCCCAGAGAACAATGAGACTTCTTGTGAGCCTCTCAGTCTCCTTCATCAAGAAACTCTGCAGCAACTGCTTGAGATCTGGTCTGAGGCAACATGAAATTAAACATGAATTTCAAAATAAAGTTAAGGTATGAAGAGCAAAACAAAATGTTAAGCAATACATTGATAATTTTAAAAGTGAATAATTAATAAAAATTATTAAAAAGTACCAAGCAGCAGAGCTAACTAAAAAAACCTTTTCTGCCTTTTTGCTTAAGAGGTAGAGCCATAGGAAACCCTGGATAACTCACGGTATTGAGGCCTGGTCAAAAAGAAGGAGGCATATGATATGCATTGGCAACTGGGTTCTTTGAATGGAATGGATCTTTGAAGAGTATAGAGAATGTAGGAATAGAGTTAAGAAAGAAATCAGGAGGGCAAAAAGAAGACAAGATTATTTTGGCAAATAAGGCAACGGAGAGTCCAAAGAGCTTCTACAAATACATAAAGGGCAAAAGAGTAACTAGGAGGAGAGTAGGACCTCTTCAGGATCAACAAGGTCAACTACATGCGGATCCACAAAAGATGGGTGAGATCCTAAATGAATATTTCTCATTGGTATTCATTGTTCAGAAAAGCGTGAATAATAGGGAACTTGGGGAAATAAATAGAGATGTCTAGAGGAGTGTACTTACAACAGAGGTGGTCGTGTTGGAAGTCTTAGAGCATATGAATGTAGATAATTCCCCCAGGACCTGATGAAGTGTAACCCAGGACGTGTGGGAGGCTGGGAAGGAAACTGCAAGTCCCCTAGCAGAGATATTTGAATCATCGATAGTCACAGGTGAATTGCCTAATTATTAGAAGGTGACAAATGTTGTGCCTTTGTATAAGAAGGGCTGCAGGGAAGCCTGGGAACTACATGCAGTGAGCCTCACATCTGTAGTGGGTAAGTTATTGGAAGGTATTTTGAAAGACAGGACCTACAGACATATAGAGACCCAAGGACTGATTTGGGACATCACGGCTTTGAGAGTGGAAAATCATGTCTCACAAATTTGATTGAGTTTTTTGAAGGGGGAACCAAAAAGATAGATAAGGGCAGAGAAGTTGATGTTGTCTACATGGACTTTAGCAAGGCCTTTGACAAGGTACCACATGGTAAGTTGTTGCATAAGGTTAAATCTCACTGGATCCAGGGTAAGATAGCCAAATTGATACAAAATTGGCTTGATGACAGCAGCCAAAGGGTGGCTATAGAGGGTTGTTTTTCAAAGTGGAGATCCGTGACCAGTAGTGTGCCTCAGGGCTCAGTGCTCGGTCTACTGTTATTTGTCATTTAGTACGTACGGTTAATAATTTTGCTGATGACACCAAGATTGCTGGCATAGTGGACAGCGAAGAAGGTTATCTAGGATTGTGACAGGATCTTGATCAATTGGGCTAGTGGGCTGACAAATGACTGATGGAGTTTAATTTAGATAAATGCAAGGTGATGCAATTTGATCGATCGAACTAGGACAGGATTTACTCAGTTAATGATAGGCATTGGAGAGAGTTATAAAACATAGAGATCTAGGGGTACAGATTCATAGCTCCTTGAAAATAGGGGCACGGGTGGACACAGTGGTGAAGAAGGCATTCAGCATGCTTGGTTTCATTAGTCAGAATATTGAATACAGGAGTTGGGACGTCTTGTTGAAGTTGTACAAGACATTGGTAAGGCCACACTTAGAATACTGTAGAACATAGAACATAGAACATTACAGCACAGAACAGGCCCTTCGGCCCTCGATGTTGCGCCAACTAATTAAGAAAAAGCAATAACCCTCTAACCTAAACCATTCCCTTTTCATCCATAAACCTAATAACTGACCACTTAAACACCCCCAAACTTGGTGCATCTACAACTGCTGCAGGCAGGGCATTCCATACCCTTACCACCCTCTGGGTAAAGAACCTACCTCCGACATCCGTCCTATAACTACCACCCCTTAATTTAAAGCTATGTCCCCTCGTGCTAGCTTTCTCCATCCTAGGAAAAAGGCTATCACTGTCCACCCTATCTAAACCTCTAATCATCTTATATGTTTCAATAAGGTCTCCTCTTAGCCGCCTTCTTTCTAACGAAAACAACCTCAAATCCCTCAGCCTCTCTTCATAAGACCTGCCCTCCATACCAGGCAACATCCTGGTAAACCTCCTCTGTACCCTCTCCAATGCCTCCACATCTTTCTTATAATGTGGGGACCAGAACTGCACACAATACTCCAAGTGCGGCCGCACTAGAGTTTTGTACAGTTGCAACATGACGTTGCGGCTCCGAAATTCAATCCCCCTACCAATAAAAGCTAAGACTCCGTATGCCTTCTTAACAACCTTATCGACTTGATTGCCAACTTTCAGGGATCTATGCACATATACACCGAGATCCCTCTGTTCATCAACACTATTAAGAGTCCTACCATTAGCCCTATACTCTACACATTTGTTATTTCTACCAAAGTGAATTACCTCACACTTTTCCGCATTAAACTCCATTTGCCACCTCTCGGCCCAGCTCTGCAACTTGTCCAAGTCTCTCTGCAAACTATAACACCCCTCTTCACTATCTACCACTCCTCCAACTTTGGTGTCATCCGCAAATTTAGTAATCCATCCTTCTATACCCTCATCCAGATCATTTATAAAAATTACAAACAGCAGAGGCCCCAAAACAGATCCCTGAGGTACACCACTTGTAACTGAACTCCATGATGAATAATTCCCATCAACCACCACCCTCTGTCTTCTATCAGCTAGCCAATTCTTAATCCAATTAGCTAATTCACCCTCAATCCCATACATCTGCATTTTCTGCAGAAGCCTTCCATGGGGAACATAGAACATAGAACAATACAGCACAGAACAGGCCCTTCGGCCTTCGATGTTGTGCCGACCAAAATAAAAAGCAATGCCCCTCCTAACTAAACCATTCCCTTCTCTTCCATATACTTATCAACTAACCTCTTAAACGCCACCAAACTTGGCGCATCTACAACTGCTGCAGGCAGGGCATTCCACTCCCGAACCACCCTTTGGGTAAAGAACCTACCTCTGATATCCGTCCTATAACTATCACCCCTTAATTTAAAGCTGTGTCCCCTCGTGCTAGCTTTCTCCATCCTAGGAAAAAGGCTATCACTGTCCACCCTATCTAAACCTCTAATCATCTTATATGTTTCGATAAGGTCCCCTCTTAGCCGCCTCCTTTCTAACGAAAAAAACCTCAAATCCCTCAGCCTCTCTTCATAAGACCTGCCCTCCATACCAGGCAACATCCTGGTAAACCTCCTCTGTACCCTCTCCAATGCCTCCACATCTTTCTTATAATGTGGGGACCAGAACTGCACACAATACTCCAAGTGCGGCCGCACTAGAGTTTTGTACAGTTGCAACATGATGCTGCGGCTCCTAAATTCAATCCCCCTGCCAATAAAAGCTAAGACTCCATATGCCTTCTTAACAACTTTATCCACTTGACTGCCTACTTTCAGGGATCTATTGACACATACACCAAGATCCTTCTGTTCCTCAACACTATTAAGAGCCCTACCATTAGCCCTATACTCTACACATTTATTGTTCCTGCCAAAGTGCATTACCTCATACTTTTCCACATTAAACTCCATTTGCCACCTCTTGGCCCAGCTATGCAACTTGTCCAAGTCACTCTGTAAACTAAAACACCCCTCTTCACTATCTAGAGGGCATAGGTTTATTAGAGGGCATAGGTTTAAGATAAGAAGGGAGAGAAACAAAAGGGACCAGAGGGGCAATTTTTTCACACAGAGGATGGTGAACGTCTGGAACAAGCTGCCAGAGATAGTCAGAGAGGCAGGCACAATTTTGTCTTTTATAAACCTATCTATTATATGGCTAACCTTATTGAACGCGTACAGTTACTGTGTATAGTTCTGGTCACCCTATTATAGAAAGAATATTATTGAACTAGAAAGAGTGCAGAAAAGATTTACTAGGAAGCTACTGGGACTTGACAGTTTGAGTTATAAGGAGAGGCTGGATAGACTGGGACTTTTTTCTCTGAAGCACAGGAGGCTTAAGGATGATTTTATAGAGGTCGACAAAACGATGAATGTCCTAGATCAGCTAGATAGACAATATCTTTCCCAAAAGTAGGGGAATTCAAAATTAGAGGGCATAGGTTTAAGATAAGAAGGGAGAGAAACAAAAGGGACCAGAGGGGCAATTTTTTCACACAGAGGATGGTGAACATCTGGAACAAGCTGCCAGAGATAGTCAGAGAGGCAGGCACAATTTTGTCTTTTATAAACCTATCTATTATATGGCTAAGATTGGTATAAAGGGATATGAGCCAAACATGGGCAATTGAGATTAACTTAGAGGTTAAAAAAGGGGACAGCATGGAAAAGGTGGGCCGAAGGGCCTGTTTCCATGCTATAAGCCTCTATGACTCTATAGTGAGACAGATTATAGGCTCCTCAGGTTGGTCATCATGGAAGAGTAGGGAACTGAGGCTGAGCTAAGGAGTTGGATTTATAATCGCGATCACTTCTGCTGGCATACACTCTAAGTTGACCATAGCAGATCCATGTTGCCTTTCAGTCTCTATATTTTTCCTCTCTCAGACTTGGAAAATAATTGTGAGCTGGACCATTTCCAGATCCTGACTCAAGTCACTAATAGCTTGAAAACTGTTCTACCTGACCTGCAACATTGAACAAAATGCTTTAAGAACGTAACTGATTTTGCTACACTCTCCAGCACAAGTCTTAGTTTACTTGTCTCAAGTCATCTCATTACCAGTAGTTTGAAAATACTACATTCAGGTGTTAATTTTCAGAAATTTAAGCTAAAACAATTCCTCAGAGGCCAATCTGAGGAATTGGCCTCACCTTCACCAGAGTGCTTCAGATACAGAATCAGAATCCGGAGTGCCAATAGACCTGATGCTCCTCCATACATACACAGTTGAGACTCCCTAATTGTTTGACCAGAAAGAGCAGTAAACTAAGTCAAATTAACAAAGAGACAAATTAAAATGGGCAGCTCCCACAAGAAGGGGAACTACCCAAAACAAAGGGAAAGTGAAATGGAAACTTAAGACATCCAATCAAAATGTATAGTTTGTGTAGTTATAACATTCAACATAGACATGGCTTACAGACTCCAAAAGGTTGCAAAAAGTGAGTCCGTGAACCAGTTAATTGTATGGAACTTCTGTATGCACCATCCTCCAGCTCAGGTCTCCAAGATAGCGGGACAGGGTCTGTCCATAGAGGAACCTCCACTGCTGGATGGTAACAGGACTCACCAAAGTATACCCAGGCAGCGGGCAAGGAAGCGGTTGTGGAAGCAAATGCTTCTGTGCAGTAACAAAGGACACAGAGGATATTTCCACAAGGCTGCCAAGATATGGGGCACCTGATCTGGGAAGCGGGGATCTAGGGTTGGAGCCAATTTGAAATTCCGTCCGATGATATGGAGTTGCCAGTGTTGGACTGGGGTAGGCACAGTAAGTAGTCTCACAACATCAGGTTAAAGTCCAATAGGTTTATTTGTTAGCACCGGCTTTCAAAGTGCTTCTCCTTCATCAGGTGAGAGTCCTTCACTACTTGAAGAAGGAGCAACACTCCAAAAGCTCATGCTGCCAAATAAACCTGTTGGCCTTTAACCTGGTGTTGTGAGACTAGTTACTGTGCAAATTCTATCTGAGTAGGGGTACACTCAGGCAGGATCCCACCACACAGTTATGCCTCGAGACCAAATGTGCCCTCAGGTCTGTGTACTACCGTTCTAAGGTCTTGGATGGCGTTGGCTATGAAATAGATAACCACTCCATGCACTCATCAAACTCATAAGGTGTCATCCAGCCCACTCCTGCGCCACCTTGCATGTTCCCGATCCTGCTTATCCCAGCATCCACAGCCCCCCTCTTTGCCAGACACTAGAAGTTATATGGGCAGAGGAGTGGATTCCTCTCAAATGATAGCCACTACTCCTGACGGGGGCGGGGGGGTTGCTGAAGTGTGGCATGAGGCAACCGTATTCCAGACTTCGAGAAGGTCCTGGTAAAAGATAAGCAATGCCAACAAGGAGTTCCAAAGACAATCATTACCTCAATCAAGGAGCTCATTCTCCAAGAGGCACACCTCATGGGCCTCATTGAAATCATTACAACAGCCTTATAATAAAATACTTTTATTATATAAGAAATGTGCACTTTAAGAACTAAGCTAAATCTTTGTAAACAAATGATGAAGCAGTGTTTCCTTTCAATTTCTTTCCATCATTGGAACCTAATTAAGCTATAATTTTAGAAATTCAAGCTGATTCTTCTCCCTTTCAGCAGTTTCACAATGATCTTTTTTTACAATTTTGTTCCTCCAACAAATTGAGCTAAAAATGGGGTTTTGTGAGAGTGAAGTTGGGTGAATATGGGTGTGGTGGAGGAGGGGGAAGGTTGGTAATGGTGATTGCTATTGGTGATCAACCTGATCCTGCAACCAGACACAGCGAAATGAAGGCCATGCAATTTTCATGTATCCACTGTATCTGCATCACTATATGGCACTGTTATCTTCATTGTCTGAGCTGATTTATGAGCTGTGCACATGAAACAGAGCCGACCAAGACCGGGGCAGGGTTGCATTGATATTGGTGCACTTGTTGGATAGATCTACCTGCAGGAGGCCAAGAAGGATGTCATGTCCAGGAAGTCTGTTAAATTAGGGACATCAGCCAGCTTTCAGAATCAGGACATGCATTCAGTGCAACTTATGCATACGACTGTCTGCCAACTAAGCAGAGGGTGGTATTGATGATAAAGCAAAAGGCACAAATTGAACCAGGGGTCCCAGGCCCCAGTGTGTTGCACCTTATGCATCCCTCTCTTCTTGGCTTTGCTTATATGGAGAGAGTCAGGTTATTACTGTTTTGAAGTAATATTCAACTCAAAATTTCAATTTTGTTTCTCTCTCCACAGTTGATGTCTGTTGGTATTTCCAGCACTTAAGTTTTTTTCAGATTTCCAGCATCTGCAATATTTTGCTTTTACTTCAGGTTTTTCCTTCTTGGTTGCCTCAATACCAGCTACAGGCTCCATCTGGCTATATGTATCATAGGGCTTGGCCACTTTGGTCAGTAGTGATTCCTCATCAAAATATATTTTCTGCCCCTGCTATCTTCAATACTTCATTCAAATGATGTTCCACAAGAAGATGTATTGATTCGTTAACAAAGGAATCAGCAGGCAGTTTCTTTCCTCATGTTTGACCTGATGCCATGAGACATCATTGTTTCCAGAGTTCATGTTGAGGACTCCCAAGGCAATTCCCTTCCAGCTGTGTTATTGTGTCACCATCTTTGGCAGGCGTGTCCTACCAGTGAGGAAAGACACACCCATATATGGTGAAAGAAATGCCTGGGACATTTACTGTAGGGTGTGATTGGGTGAGTACTGCTATGTCGACTAACCTATAGGCAGCCATCCCAATTTTGACACAAACCCCAGATAGTAGTAAGGACTTAGCAAGGTCAATTAGGCTAGGTATGCCATTGTCACTTCTAGTGGCTCAATTGATGGTGATTATCCATTCTGTTTTATTTCTTTTTGACTTATCTTCAGCAGCTTGATACAACTGAGCATTCAGAATCATAGAAATTTACAGCAAGGAAACAAGCTCTTCAGCCCAATTTGTCCATGCTGCCCTTTTTTCCCCAAAACTCCAAGCTAGTCTCAATTGCCCACATTTGGCCCATATCCCTCTATAACCATCATACCCATGTAACTGTCTAAACGTTTTTTAAAAGACAAAATTGTACCTGCCTCTACTACTACCTCTGGCAGCTTGTTCCAGACACTACCCTCTGAATCTTTTCGTATCTCTCCTCTCTCACCTTAAACCTATGCCCTCTAGTTTTAGATTCCCCTACCTTTGGGAAAAGATATTGACCAACTAGCTGATATATGCCCCTCATTATTTTACAGACCTCTATAAGATCACCCCCTTAATCTTCTACATTCCAGAGAAAAAAGACCCAATCTATCCAGCTTTTCCTTATAACTCAAACTATCAAGTCCTGGTAGATCCTAGTAAATCTCTTCTGCTCTTCTTGATTTCAGTGGTTCAGGGGTCAGTGCTGAGGACTCCCAAGGCATGATTGTTCCACCATTGCATTCAACTTGACCTTTACATTTTATCAGCACCAGCCCTCTGTTTAGTTGGCAAACAGCCATATGCTCAGATTGCACTAAATGCATGTCCTGATTCTGAAAGCAGGCCAATGCCCTTAATTTAACAGAGTTCCTGGACATGACATCCTATTTGGTCATGTCTAGGTAGATTTATTCAACAAGTGCACCAATACCAGTGCAACCTCCCCTCCCCTTATATAGGTGATTTGGAGTTGGGACCAAGTGTAGTATGTCAAAATTCACAGATGACATGAAGATGAGTGGCAGAGCAAAGTGTGCAGAGAACGCTGTAAGTCTGCAAAGAAATATAGATAGTGAGTAGGCAAGGGTCTGACAAATAGAGTACAAAGTTGGTAAATGTGAGGCTATCTAAAACAGCAAAATAGACTATTATTTAAATGCTAAAAAACTGCAACATGCTGTTTTGTAGAGGGATCTGGTGTCCTTGTGCAAGAATTGCAAGGCGTTGGTGGCAGCAGGTAATTAAGGCGGCAAATGGAATTTTGTCATTCATTGTGAGAGGGATGGAGTTTAAAAACACCAAGGTTATGTTGTAGCTGTACAGGGTGCTAGTAAGGCACACCTGGAGTACTGGGTACAGTCGTGGTCTCCTTACTTGAGGAGGGATATACTGACACTGGAAGGAGTGCAGAGGAGATTCACTAGATTGATTCTGGAGTTGAGAAGGTTGGCTTATGAGAAACTTAGTGAACTGGATTATACTTGTTGGAACTCAGAAGAATGAAGGTAGATCTTATAGAAACATATAAAATTATGAATGAAATAGATAAGATAGAAGCAGGGAAGTTATTTCCACTGATTGGTGAAACTAGAAATAGGGGGCATGGCCTCAAAGTAAGGGGAAGCAGATTTAGGACCGAGTTGAGGAGGAACTTCTTCACACAAAGACTTGTAAATCTGTGGAATTCCCTACCAGTGAGGCAGTTGAGGTTACCTCATTGAATGTTTTTAAGGCGAGGATAGATAAATTTTTGAACAATAAAGGAATTAAGGGTTATGGTGAGCAGGCAGGTAAGTGGAGCTGAGTCCATGAAAAGATCAGCCATGATCTTACTGAATGGTGGAGCAGACTTGAGGGGCCAGATGGCCTACTTCTGCTCCTTGTTCTTATGTTCTCCCTCCCACCATCCTGGCCAGCTCTGTTCTGTGTACAGAACCAGTAAATCACCTCAGGCAATGAGGATGCAATGCTGTAGCTTAGTTAGGTCATTGCTTGGCCTATCTTAGTGGCAGTCTTGGTGGCACAGTAATTAGCACTGCTGCCTCACAGCAGTGATTAGCACTGCTGCCCATCCCAGTCCAATGCTGGCAACTGCACATCACAGCATCAAGAATCTGGATTCAATTCCCGGCTTAGGTCACTGTCTGACTCTGCACATTCTCCCCGTGTCTGTATGGGTTTCCTTCAGGTGCTCTGGTTTCCTCCCACAGTCCGAAAGATGTGCTGGTTAGGTACATAGGTCATGCTAAATTCTCCCTCACTGTATCTGAACAGGTGCTAGAATGTGATGGCTATGGGATTTTTACAGCAACTTCATTGTAGTGCTCGTGTACATAGAACATAGAACACTGTAGCACAAACAGGCCCTTCAGCCCACAAGTTGCACCAATCATATCCATACTACCAAGCCATAGAACTATCTGTAACTCCCAATCCCCTTAAATTCCATGTACTCATCCAGAAGTTTCTTAAAAGACCCCAGCAAGTTTCCCTCTACCACCACTGACGGCAGCCGATTCCACTCAATCACCATACTCAGTGAAAAACTTACCCCTAACATCTCCTCTGTACTTGCTCCCTGGCACCTTAGACCTGTGTCCTCTCGTAGCGACCATTTCAGCCATGGGAAACAGCCTCTGAGAATCCACCCTATCCATACCTCTCAATATTTTATAAACCTCTATCAGGTCACCTCTCAACCTACATCTTTCCAGGGAGACCGAGCTCCCTCAACCTATCTTTATAAGGCACTCCTCCCAATCCAGGCAACATCCTTGTAAATCTCCTCTGCACCCTCTCAATAGCTTCCACATCCTTCCTGTAGTGAGGCAAGCAGAACTGCACGCAGTTTTGGATCTGATAAGGGTCTTATAAAGTTGCAGCATTACCTCCCGACTCCTAAACTCAATCCCTTGATTAATGAAAGCCAGTACACCATACGCCTTCTTGACCACATCCTCCACCTGCGAGGCCAATTTAAGAGTCCTATGGACCAGGACTTCAAGGTCCTTCCGCTCCTCAACACTGCTAAGACCTACCCTTGATATTGTACTCCTTCATCCCATTATTCCTGCCAAAATGGACCACTACACATTTATCTGCGTTGAAGTCCATCTGCCACTTCTCCGCCCAGTCTTGCATCCTATGTCACGCTGCAACTCCTGACATCCCTCCAGACCATCCATAATACCACCAATTTTCATGTCGTCGGCAAACTTACTAATCCATCCCTCCACTTCCTCATCCAGGTCATTTATGAAAATGACAAACAGCAATGGTCCTAGAACAAATCTCTGGGGCACTCCACTGGTGACTGACCTCCAAGCAGAAAAAGACCTATCCACAACCACTCTCTGCCTTCTGCAGGCAAGCCAATTCTGGATCCACAAGGCCAAAGCCCCTCAGATCCCATGCCCTCTCACCTTCTCAAGAAGTCTTGCATGTCTAAACTGACTTGTGACACTAACAAATAAATTTTAACCTAAAAATAAACTACAGTAAAGCAGATATAGTGGGTACATGAAAATTGCATGGGTGCAAATTCCGGCAGATCACAAATAGCAATCATCATTACCCCCTATCCTATTCACCCAATTCGATCTCTCCACCTAGTAGAATAAAATGTATCCAAAAATGGTGATGGAGTTGCCTGGGTCATGGCTGAAAGTATGGTTTGGTTCTTGCACCACTAATCTGTGGGACAGCGCTCCCAATTTCGGCACAAGCCCAGATATTAGTAAGGAGGACTTTGCAGGGTCGATTTCGGCTGAGTGTACCATTATTGTTTCTGGTGTCTGGATTGTCCGTCCACTTTTATTTTCGACTTTTCTGTTGTGGTTTGATACAACTGAATCTCCTCAGTATTCTTTTTTGATCTTTCAAAGGTTTGAAGAAGAAATAAAGCTGAATCAATAGATTGTAGTTTCAAAAATTGCAAGGAACTTTATTAATTTTGCTATTAGTTGCACGTTTCACAGAATTCTATCTTGCTAGTTTCTTACAAATGCTTCTGCTTATAAACTTTTTACAATTCTCACTTTCACTTAAAATTATTTTAAATAGCAGTCACACCTGTTATGACTACAAACTACAGAAATGTTGAAGTCTTGGTGAAAGCTTCCGGGTTATGGGAAGTTTCGGGATGAGTAAAGCTGGAAAATCCCACCAAATGAACCAAATGAACTGAACTTTAACTGCTCCAAGTTAAAATGTGAAACTAGTTTATTCTTGAACCAAAATGGAAGTTACCATAAAATTTGAGAATGGTTTTGTAGTTACTATATTTTATACTATGAATGGCACTGGCTGCATTACCTAAATATCGTTCCACGTTATTGAACTATGCAAATACATTATTATATGAAAAGCAGTAATTTAAATATTCTCAATTTTTTAACAATTTGTATTTCTTTGACTTGATGGTATTCAGAACCTAAAATTAGATATTTAATTTTGGAGCTGCTAGAACTTAGTTCATGGACTTCATATTTCATTTGTCTTACCCATTGCTCCTCTGGAATATAATTAACCATTTGTATACAAGAAAAAATAAATTCAGTTCTCAAAAAAGGTATAGTACGACTTCAGTATACATTCCAATCTGATGATCCAAGGCAATACTCAAGAACATGCTGTCTTGTTGGAGATTCTATCTTTTGGATTGGACATGATCATTCTTTGTTCTAGTGAATTATGTAGGCATTCAAGATTCCCTAACGCGATTTAAAGAGAAAGAAGCTCTCTATTTTAATCAAATTACACATTTAACTACCACCAAAATTCAAAAAAATTAACCATTTATTTCACTGTTTGTGGGTTCTTATGCAGAGAGCAATTGCTACATTTGTCTACGTACTAAGTCAATGCACTTCATAGTTAGTTGTGTATGCTTCACATCAAGATGTTTCTAAATTTGATTTGGTTTATTGTCATATATATTAACATACTGTGAAAAGTATTGTTTCTTGCA
Organism: Sphyrna mokarran; assembly: GCA_024679065.1. NCBI lineage: Eukaryota > Metazoa > Chordata > Chondrichthyes > Carcharhiniformes > Carcharhinidae > Sphyrna > Sphyrna mokarran. The sequence goes on along the minus strand of JAGIQG010000007.1, from coordinate 14,150,083 downwards.
TGCTATACAGACAAAACATACCATTCATAGAGAAGTAAATGAGAGAGTGCAGAATGTAATGTTATAGTCATAGTTTGGCTGTAGAGAAAAATCAACTTAATGCAAGGTAAACCCATTCAAAAGTCTGACAGTAGCAGGGAAGAAGCTGTTCTTGAGTTGGCTGGTATGTGATCTCAGGTGTTTGTATTTTTTTCCAACGGAAGAAGGCGGAAGAGATAATCCAGAGTGCGTGGGGTCCTTAATTATGCTGGCTGCTTTGCTGAGGCAGCAGGAAGTGTAGACAGAGTCAATGGATGGGAGGTTGGATAGATTGGGCTACATTTGTGACCTGTTGTAGCTCCTTGCAATCTTTAGCAGTGCAGGAGTCATACCAAACTGTGATACAACCAGAAAGAATGCTTTCTATGGTACATCTGTAAAGTTGGTGAGACTTATAGGTGACATGTCAATTTTCTTCAATCTTCTGAGAAAGTAGTGGCATTGGTGGGCTCTTAACTATAGTGTCGGCATGGGTAGGGGAAGGGGAAAACTAGGATAGATTGTTGGTAATCTGGTCACCTAAAAATATGAAGTTCTTGACTTTTTCCACTTCATCACCGTTGATGTAGACAGGGACATGTTCTTCTTTACGCTTCTTGAAGTCAATGACAATCTCCTTCATTTTGCTGGCATTGAGGGAGAGATTGTTGTTGCCACACCAGTTCACCAGATTCCCTATCTCATTCCTGTACTCTGTCTCATCATAGTTTGAGGTCATAATATATTTCTATCATATGAAAATATATAAATGTAGCTTGATTTTTACAAAGCATCCCCAAAAAAGCTTGTAGTAATGTAGTTATTTGTAACATCCAGACTGTTATAGTAATTATCTGTCAACCTTGGGAAGTTATAGACTGCGCCTGGAATATATGTCAGTTTTGTATTCAGCATCATTTATTGTGGCTATAAAATCAATTTGTGAGTAAAAATTCCTTCCACATGTACTGGAATGCTGTGAAAAGTACTTTTTTTGTGTGCAATACAGACAAAGTTCATAGAGTGCATAGGAGAGAAGTAAAGGGTACAGAATGTAGTGTTAGAAGTAGTTAGGGTGTAGAGAAAAATCAACTTAATGTGAAGTAGGTCCTTTCAAAAGTCTGATGGCAGCAGGGAAAAGGCTGTTGAGTCAGTTGGTACATGATCTCAGACTTTTGCATCTTTTTCCCAACAGAAGAAGGTGGAAGAGAGTATGTCAAAGGTGCGCGAGGTCCTTGATTATGCTGGCTACTTTCCTGAGGCAGTGGGAAGTGTAGACTAAGTAAATGGATGGGAAGCTGGTTTGCTTGATGGACTGGACTATGCTCACAACCCTTTGTGCATCGTGCCATTCAAGTTTACACATGCAAGTACTTTGACATTCCCACGGATTTTTTTGCCTAACTTCTATAAGAATACTTAAAATATTACTTTTCCAATAATATGTCAACAAATATCTCAAAATTCAGGAATCCGATGATTTGTGGTTTGAATATCTCTTTATCATAGATGAAGTATCAGATGAAATACTTAAAAATCACAAGAATGACCATGCATTTTCAAAGTGAATAATCGAACGCTCATATTTGGTCTGTTGCCTTAAAATAAGCCTCAGGTAATGGGCATGGAAATATAGTGCTCGTGTACTTGACAAACAACCAAAGGATGTGTGTTCAATCCCAGCATGACAAGTTGCAAAACAGAATTCAATAAATGCCTGGTAATTAGTAGGCTGGAACCAGCTGGGCAAACTAGGTATTTCGACAGTGTTGCCAACATCTAGACATTAATGGTTCGAAAGTTCCATCTGAAGATTGGAGTACGAATGCACCCTGTATATCTGTGCATACACAAGTGATAGTTTGGATGACAAGGAACACTCAATGTGTGCAGTTCATTTTATGAGCCGCATAAGTTTTGGTCTTGTTGCTATTACCAGCCAACCATTACACAACTGATGTGTTGCTCAACCTGAAGCTCCAGTGGAAAAGGAACAAACAAAAGGGAAAATCTGCAATAGGATAGAAGGCAGGAAAGATTAAGCGACAAAAACAACGAAGCACAATCAAAAAGGGATGGTAATGGGAAAATTAAACAGAAGGGGAAGGTAGGGAAAGTGCAAATGTGAATGGTAAAATAATGAGCAAATATTTAAAAAGGATAAGATTATAATCTGAAAATGCTAAATGCAAACTAGAGTGAAAAAAGTTGTAAATTGCCTCACTGAAAGATAAAGTCCTGTTCCCCAAACTTCCATTCAGCTTCAGCATTGGAGGCTGAGGGCAGAAAGGCATCAGGAAGGTGGAGTTGATAATTGAAATGACAGACAACTGGAAACTTGGAGTCACATTCACAGATGGGATGGAGGTTCACCCAATCTGTATTTGGTCTCCCCAATGGGGAGAAGATCCAATTATAAATCAAAAACAGAAAATGCTGGAAAATTTCAGTTGGTCTGACAGCATCTGCAGGGAAAGCATAGAGCCAATGCTTCGAGTCTAGGTGACCTGTTCTTCAGAGTAATGAGTCCAGCAATACACTGAAAGACTTGGAAGTAAATTCTTGTTTCATCTGAAAGGAGTATTTGAGACCTTGAGTATAAAAAGGGAGTTGGTAAAATAGCAGTTACGTCTCCAACATTTAAGAAACACATCAAAGTGGAGCAGGAGTTGGCTATTTGACCCTATGAATCAGCTTCATCATTCAACAGAAGCTCAAAGTTGATCATCTACTATCCCTCACTTCATATCTTAGTGATATTTACCAGAAAAACAGAAAGAGCAAACTGGGATATTGAAAAATTCTAATTGAGAAACAGGAACTTAAAAAATACCTACTGATTCATTTCAATATATTTCTTCAAAAATGTATTTTGGTATATAAAACACAAAAAATGATTATAAAATATAAACATAGTGGTAACAGCACTCAGAGAGGGGCATTATAACAGAGGAATCAAACAAGGTAGAGGGAGAATCAGGGAATGATGCATAGAACATAGAACAATACAGCACAAACAGGCCCTTCGGCCCACGAGTTGCGCCGATCACATCTACCAATCCACAGACCTACCTATAACCCCCTATCCTATTCGTTTCCATATACTCACCGGGTGCTCGCTTCGGCAGCACATATACTAAAATTGATGAGATGAGATGCAGTAAGTGATTGTCAACTAGTGGGGGAAAGGTGCAAGCAGGGGTGGGGAATGGTCAGTACTGGGCTGCAAAAAAAAACAAGTAGGCTGCATAGAGAATATCACTGTCTTATCAAATATATAAAGATTTATATTCAATTCTGGGGCAAGGGGGGTGGGGAAGGTAATAAATTTTAACAACTCAGAACCCTTTGAGTGAAGAAACTTTTCAACTCAGTCCTAAATGGTTTTCATGGGAAGGGGAGAGACTGTTGGAGAAAACTGAGGGTGGCACCAGGAAATTATTAAGAGAATGACCCTTTTAAAAGGATGAAAGGAATGGAAGGGAAGGAAAGATGTATTTTTCAATGACATCCCCCTAGATGTGGCAGATTTGGTGGAGTATAATTCATTGGATGTGAGGCTTGTGTGGTGGAAGATTAGGACAAAGTGAACAAGGCTGTGAAAAGAGCATTAAACTGATATTTGAAAAAGAAGATAGTGCATGATTAAGAGAAGGTGGGGGAATGGCATTGAATGAATTATTCATCAGGATAGCTGATGCAGACACAATGGGTGGTACTGTAAAAGTTCTGTGATATTCTGAAAAAATTCTACTGTGATGCTGAAGGTGAGGAGGTAGGTGTGGGTGTGTGAAAGTGAGTGCAGAGAGGCAGAAAAAATTGAATTGTTGAGGGCACTGTCAACTATAGTGGGGAGAAATCCAAGATTGAGGAAAATGGAAGACATATCTGAAGCACTGCCACATAAGATGCATTGAAACCGGGAGAACGGAATAGAATAGTTTCAAAAATCAGGGGTTGAGAAAGTGTTTTGTTTCTTTAGTTTTCATGGTGTGAGCTTTGGCGTTTATTTCATTTTTCCAAAGTTATTAATTGAAAAAATGGCAAACATCACTGTTTTTAAATTTCACTACCTACCCTAGCCTAAAATTTGGAATGGCAGTTATTAATTCAGATGTAATAATTTTTCTTTGTATTACTTTGAGGAAAGATCAGAAACTCAAATTAAAAACTAAAATGACAGAATTATCAAAATTTAAGTTTATCTGAGATATTAAGGGACTTTTTGATGAGTATTTTTATAAGATGATTTCAAAAAAATTGAAAACCTAACCTAAGACTGGGCGGAGAAGTGGCAGATGGACTTCAACGTGGATAAATGTGTAGAGGTCCATTTTGGCAGGAGTAATGGGATGAAGGAGTACAATATAAGAGGTAGGAGTCTTAGCTGTGTTGTAGAGCAGAAGGATCTCAGGGTCCGGGTCCATAGGACTCTTAAAATCGGCCTCGCAGGTGGAGGAAGTGGTCAAGAAGGCGTTTGGTGTACTGGCCTTCATTAATCGAGGAATTGAGTTTAGGAGTCAGGTGGTAATGATGCAGCTCTATAAGACCCTTGTCAGACCCCACTTGGAGTATTGTGCGCAGTTCTGGTCGCCTCACTATAGGAAGGACGTAGAGGATATTGAGAGAGTTCAGAGGAGATTTACAAGGATGCTGCCTGGATTGGGAGGCAGGTCTTATGAAGATAGGTTGAGGGAGCTGGGACTCTTCTCACTGGAGAGACGTAGGTTGAGAGGCGACCTGATAGAGGTTTATAAAACGTTGAGAGGAATAGATAGGGTGGACTCTCAGAGACTATTTCCCCGAGCTGAAATGGTCACTACGAGAGGACACAGATTTAAGGTGCAGGGAAGCAAATACAAAGGAGATGTCAGGGGTAGGTTTTTCACTCAGAGGGTGGTGAGTGAATGGAATTGGCTGCCGTCAGAGGTGGTTGAGGCAAATTCACTGGGGTCTTTTAAGAGACTTCTGGATGAGTATATGGAAACAAATGGGATAGGGGGTTATAGATAGGTTTGTGGATTGATAGATATAGATGTGATCGGTGCAACTCGTGGACCGAAGGGCCTGTTTGTGCTGTACTGTTCTATGTTCTACCCATCACTCTACGTGAAAACCTCTCCACCACATCTCCCTTAAACTTTCCCCCTTTTACCTTGAACATGTTCCCCCTTACAATTGACACTTCCATCCTTGGAAAACACCTCTGATTATTCACCCTGTCTATGTCTCTCATAATTTTGTAGACCTCTATCAAATCTCCCTTTAGTCTCCGTCTTTCCAATGAAAATAATCCTAACTTATTCAACCTCCTCATAGTTAACAAACCCAAGATTAGGCAACATCCTGGTAAATTTTCTTTGCATTCTCTCCAAAGCTTCCATGTCTTTCTGGTAGTGTAGTGACCAGAACTGCAGGCAACACTCTAAATGCAGCCTAACAAAGGTTTTATACAGCAGAAACATGATTTCCCAAGTCTTGTGCCCAATGCCCTGGCTGATGAAGGCAAGGATGCCACATGCTTTCTTAATCAGCTTAACCACTTGTGTTGCCATTTGTAGGCCTGAATGCCCAGATCCCTCTGGAATGTTCCTAAGGGCTCTGCCATTTACAGTTTCATTCACATCTAAATCTGATCCTCCAAAATGCATCATATTTCATTGTTCTCTGGACAGAGTGACTGGAAGTGCTCGTGGCTGAGTGTGATTTTTTCAATTTGCTTTTTTTTTCTCTCTCTTTTTGAGTGCTTTTTGCTGCTGTAGTTAGGCCTGGGGCTAGTTGGGAAGGGAAACAGGGACAATAAAAAGAAAGTGTCAGTAGACAGCGGGCAGCGTCAGGAGCAGGCAGTGGAGTGAATAGGGAAACAGAGTGAGAGATACAAGGGCTTTGGCACGCAGGGCTTGGGCTACAGCAGGCTTAGACACAGTGTGCTACTGGTTTTCCATTGGAATTCACACCTCCAAAGGTGCCCATGACAATGGCAGGGATTAAGGGAAGACGCCTCACCTGTGTACGGTGTCACATGTGGGAGTTCCTGGAGGTGAGACCTCTCCCAAAAATCCATGTATGCACCAAGTGTTTGGAGCTGCAGCATCTGAGCACTTGGGTCAAGCAATTAGAGTGCCAGTTGGAAGATGCATTTTTAGTCAGGGAGAACGAGGCAATCGTGGAAGGGAGGCAGACCCGCAGCCTAAGGGGGGGAAACCTGACCCTTACAGGTGGATTACTGTCAGGAAGGGGAAAAAGGAGAGGGGAGACAGTCCAAAGACTTCCCCAGTGGCAGCCCCCCAAAATATCGAGGGCGGAGGGTTAAAAAAGGCAAGGCACGAGGACCAGAGTACCTCAAAGGGAAGGAAAGGGGCTAGAAGGCAGATAGTGATGGGGGATGAGAGGGTTAAAGGGATAGATAGACGCTTCTGTGGTCCAAGGCGGGACTCCAGGATGGTAGTTTGCCTCCCTGGAGCAGGGGTGCAAGATATGTCTGACAGGATAGAGGGCATTTTGAAGGGTGAGGGGGCCCAGGCGGATGTGATTATTCATGTAGGAGAGAAGGATGTAGGAAGGAAGAGCAGGGAAGATATAAGAAGTCAGTTCAGGGAGTTGGGGGGTAGGCTGAAGAGCAGGGCCTCGAGGATGGCAATCTCAGGGCTGCTTCCAGGTGCGGGTAATAGCGGAAGCAGAAGAAATGAGATCCTACAGCTGAATGCGTGGCTCAAGGACTGGTGTAGGGCAGAGGGTTTCTTATTTGTGGATAACTGGGAAGTCTTTGTGAAAGAAGGGCACCTGTATAGAAGGGATGGGGAACACTTAAATGGGAAGGGCGTGAATATCTTAGCTGGGAGGTTAGCTGGAGTGTTTCGGCAGGATTTAAACTAATATGGAGGGGGGGAGGGGACGAGACCGATTGCTCGGTAGAGAGCGAGATGGGAGATAGAGTAAGCTTGGATGAGAAGAGATGCATCAGGGAGAAGGAGGTTCCAAGTGGTCTTGGAGGTCTGGAGTGTGTCTGTTTCAATGCGAGGAGCATAACGGGAAAAACGGATGAACTTAGGGCCTTAATGTTTGCGAGGAACTTGGATGTGGTTGCAGTGACAGAGACGTGGTTAAAGGAAGGGGAGCAGTGGCAACTGAACATTCCTGGGTATAAGTGTTTCAGGCGTGACAGAGGAAAGTCCAGAAGAGGTGGGGGAGTGGCGTTGTTAGTTAAGGAGAGCATCACGGCAGTACAGAAGGAGGACAATACAGAGGAGTTCGGAGTGGAGTCACTGTGGGTGGAGTTGAGGAATAGAAAGGGGGCAATTACTATGCTAGGGGTGTATTATAGGCCACCCTATAACCCACGGGCAGTTGAAGAAGGCATATGTAAAGACATTTTGGATAGGTGCAGAAAGAACAGAATCGTTATAGTGGGAGATTTTAATCTCCCTAGGGTGGATTAGAAAGTACCTAGAGTTGGGGGTTTGGATGGGCAGGAATTTGTAAAATGTGTACTGGAAGGATCATTGGAGCAGCATGTGGCTAGCCCGACTAGAGAAGGGGCTATATTGGATTTAGTTCTGTGTAATGAGCCAGGACAGGTGGTTGATGTTGTAGTAGGGGAACATGTGGCTAACAGTGACCACAATTCTGTCTACTTTAGGATACAGATGGAAAAGGATGCTTGCTGCCCTAGGGGCAGGGTGCTGAATTGGGGGAAGGCTAACTATGGTCGGATTAGGCAGGAACTTATGGAAACTGATTGGGAACGGTTGTTTGAGGGTAAGTCCACGCTAGGCATGTGGGACTCTTTCAAGGGAATACTGAAAATGTTGCAAGATAAGTACGTGCCGGCCAAGAGGAAAGATGGGAAAGGTAGGATTAGAGAGCCATGGATTACTAGGGATATTGAGGACTTGGTTAGGAAGAAAAGAGAAGCGTATGGTAGGTCAAAGCAGCTGGGAACCGAGACAGCATTGAAGGAATATAGAGAGAGTAGGAGGTAGCTCAAACAGAGAGTTAGAAGGGCAAAAAGGGGGCATGAAATGATTTTGGCAGATAGGATAAAGGAAAACCCAAAGGCTTTTTACTCCTACGTTAGGAATAAAAAGGTGGTTAGAGAAAAATCGGACCTTTTAGGGACAGAGGAGGGGAACTGTGCTTAGAGCCTGAGGGAATGGCGGAGATCCTGAATGAATACTTTGCGTCGGTATTCACGAAGGAGAGGGGCTTATTGACAGCTCCTGTCTCTGAGGGAGCTGTGGACCAGTTGAGGGAAATATCCATACCGAGGGAGGAAGAGTTAGAGCTTCTAGGTAGCATTAAAACTGATAAATCTCCGGGGCCTGATGGCATTTATCCCAGACTGCTTAGAGAGGTGTGAGGTGAAATTGCTGGGCCTCTGATGCAAATCTTTGTCTCTTCCTTGGACACAGGTGAGGTCCCAGAGGACTGGGGAATAGCTAATGTTGTACCATTGTTTAAAAAGAGTGGTAGGGGTAACCCTGGAAATTATAGGCCGGTGAGTTTGACATCAGTGGTAGGGAAACTGTTGGAGGGGATTCTTAGAGATAGGATATATAGGCACTTAGAGCGTTGCAATCTGATTAGGGATACACAGCATGGATTTGTTAAGGGGAGGTCGTGCCTTACAAATCTGGTAGAATTTTTTGAGGAGGTGACGAAAACGGTGGACGAAGGGCGAGCCGTTGGTGTCGTCTATATGGATTTTAGTAAGGCGTTTGACAAAGTCCCTCATGGGAGGTTAGTTGAGAAGGTCAAGGCAAATGGGATACAAGGACAGGTAGCTAGATGGATAAGCAACTGGCTTGGTAATAGGAGACAGAGAGTAATAGTGGAAGGGTGTTTCTCTAGCTAGAGGTCGGTCACTAGTGGTGTGCCGCAGGGCTCAGTACTGGGACCTCTTCTATTTGTAATATAAATAAATGACTTGGAAAAGGGAGTAAGTGGAGTGATCAGCAAGTTTGCAGACAATACAAAGATGGCTGGACTTGCGGATAGTGAGGAGCAGTGTCAGGCGATGCAGCAGGACATAGATAGACTGATAGCATGGGCAGACAGATGGCAGATGAAATTCAATCCTGATAAATGTGAGGTGATGCATTTCAGGAGAAAGAATGTAGGAGGGAGGTATATGATAAAGGGTAGACCTATTAAGAGTATAGAAACACAGAGGGACCTGGGGGTGCAGGTGAACAAGTCTCTGAAGGTGGCAGAACAAGTGGAGAAGGTTGTGAAGAAAGCATATAGTATGCTAGCCTTTATAGGAAATGGTATAGAGTACAAGAGCTGGCCTTTAATGTTGCAGTTGTATAAAATACTGGTTAGACCTCATTTGGAATACTGTGTCCAGTTCTGATAGCCTTACTACCGGAAGGACGTGGAGACTCTGGAAAGAGTGCAGAGGAGGTTTACCAGGATGCTGCCTGGTATGGAAGGTCTGAGTTTCGAGGAGAGATTAGGCAAATTGAGACTGTTTTCCTTAGAAAGACATAGATTTAGAGGAGATCTGATAGAGGTGTACAAGATTTAAGGGGATAGATAGAGTAAACAGGGCTAAGCTTTTTCCGAGGATGGACTCAAATAGCACGAGGGGTCACGGGCTTAGGGTGAGGGGGGTAAGGTATAATTTGGATGCTAGAGGGAGTTTTTTCACACAGAGGGTGGGGGGGGTATGGAATGCGCTGCCAAGTAAAGTGGTGGAGGCAGGTACTCTGGAGTTATTTAAGAAATACTTAGATGGGCACATGAACAGAATGGGAATGGAGGGGTATAGAAAACTGATTTAAAGTAGGGATCATGAGCCTCGGAAGTCCCTGGGAAGTGTGTAAATACATGATGATATTGATGTACTTGTTTTTATCCTACAGGTGCTTTGGTCCACCTTGTTGTCTAACAAGGGGCATACACGTGATGGGTCATGAGAGGACTGCTCTTGGCCCTTTCTCGAGAGTATCCTACTGCTTCACATCGTTAGTGTATGCTTGACCTGGACCATTTGATGGGCAACACGACAGCGCAGTGACTATCGCTGTGCTGATATATGGATTTGGGCCTGCGTCTGTGGGAGTTTGCGCATTCTCTCCGTGCTTGCGTGGGTTTTCTCCGGGAGCTCCGGTTTCCTCCCACATCCCAAAGATGTGCTCTTAGGCTAATTGGCAAAACAAATTCTCCCTAAATTGTCTCAAATTTGCTTTTTAATCCATAGATCTATAAAGATGGACAGGGATCGCGTGTAGAAGTGGGAACATCAAGGTGACGGCACGGGCTCGTTGGGCCAAAGGGCCTGTTTCCCATGCTATTTTGTTTTGTTCTTTGTTCTTCTTGTTCATATCACATTTGTCCAGATTAAACTCCATCAGCCGTTTCTGTGCCCTAGTCTCCAATCTATTATATCGTGTTACATCTTCTGACTTAAAATTCACTCCCATTCAGTTGGCTTCAACCAGGATCCTGAGTTTCTTTTCCTCTAGACCTCCACGTATACTTTAACTTACATGCATACTTTAAGATTTTGGCCATGCCAAGCAGAACATCACGGCTCCAAGGTAGTACTTTTACTGTTTTGGCCTGCAGGATGGAGTTATTGATCTTTGGCTGCCTCTCAGATCTTCAGGGCTCCTTTTGAGTCCACTTTGCTATCAGTCAGCTCCCTGCAGCTCTCAACCTTAGTTTCCAAATCTTTGATTCAGAGACTTAATTCAAATCTAATAGGACCAGTGTGTCTTTAGAACATAGAACATAGAACATTACAGCACAGAACAGGCCCTTCGGCCTTCGATGTTGTGCCGACCAAAATAAAAAGCAATGCCCCTCCAAACTAAACCATTACCTTCTCTTCCATATACTTATCAATTAACCTCTTAAACGCCACCAAACTTGGCGCATCTACAACAGCTGCAGGCAGGGCATTCCTCTCCCTAATTACTCTTTGAGTAAAGAACCTACCTCTGATATCCGTCCTATAACTCATACCCCTTAATTTAAAGCTGTGTCCCCTCGTGCTAGCTTTCTCCATCCTAGGAAAAAGGCTATCACTGTCACCCTATCTAAACCTCTAATCATCTTATATGTTTCGATAAGGTCCCCTCTTAGCCGACTCCTTTCTAACGAAAACAACCTCAAATCCCTCAGCCTCTCTTCATAAGACCTGCCCTCCATACCAGGCAACATCCTGGTAAACTCCTCTGTACCCTCTCCAATGCCTCCACATCTTTCTTATAATGCGGGGACCAGAACTGAAAACAATACTCCAAGTGCGGCCGCACTAGAGTTTTGTACAGTTGCAACATGACGTTGCGGCTCCGAAATTCAATCCCCCTAACAATAAAAGCTAAGACTCTGTATGCCTTCTTAACAACCTTCTCGACTTGACTGCCTACTTTCAGGGATCTATGCACATACACACCAAGATCCCTCTGTTCATCAAGACTACTAAGAATCCTACCATTAGCCCGATACTCTACACATTTATTATTTTTGCCATAGTGCATTACCTCACACTTTTCCACATTAAACTCCATTTGCCACCTCTCGGCCCAGCTCTGCAACTTGTCCAAGTCACTCTGTAAACTATAACACCCCTCATCACTATCTATTTGTTCATAAGTCACTGGTGCAGTAAGCAATTAGGAAGGTAAATGGTATGTTGGACTTTATTGCAGGAAGATTTGAGTATAGGAGTAAAGATGTCTTGCTACAGTTGTGTAGAACCTTGGTGAAACCATACCTGGGATAATATGTATAGTTTGGCCTCCTTATTTAATGAGGATACAACAAGGTTTCATTAGACCAATGGTTCATAACTGCTGTACTGTGGCATACAAGCATACAAGAGTTCCACAGTCTGGAGGCAGCTTTAAACAGTGCATGACACAGGAGCCTAAGAAAGATCAAGAAAAAAACCCAGGACTGGGGTGTAGGAATATAGCACTGAGGACAGAAGGCAGAGAGAGAACTCAAAGATACCACAACCGCATACAATACTCCAGATAGAGCCTCACCAGCATCCTAAACAGTTGCAGTAAAACATCCCTATTCCTATATTTAAATCCTGTCGCTATTGAAGACATGATCTCCAGCATTTAGAAGAACAAGGGGCAAATTCACTAAAGCATATAAAATTCTTTCTGTGCTTGACAAGGTATATGCAGGAAGGATGTTTCCCCTGGCTGGGCATGGGTTATGATGGTCTAGAATCAGGGGATACAGTTTTAGAATCATAGAATCCTTTCAGTGCAGGAGGAGGACATTTGGCTTGTTGTGAAATTGAGGAGAGTAATTGTAAATTGGTGTTTGTAAAATTTACTCCTTTTTGGGTGTTAATTAGTATTAATTTCTAGGGGTGGAGGAGCGCTATATATCTGGCCTCTCAAGTCTAGACTGACCTACCGAAAGAGCATCTTATCCAGGCCATCTGTGCACCTCCTCATTCCATCCCCGTAACCCCATGCACTTACCACGACTAATTCACTCAACCTACACATTTTTGGAAACTCAAGGGCAATTTATATAGAACATAGAACACTACAGCACAAACAGGCCTTTGGCCCACAAGTTACGCTGATCATAGTTTAGTGTGGACAATCCACCTAACCTGCACATCTCTGGATTGTGGGAGGAAATCAAAGCACCTAGAGGAAGTGCATGAGAATGTGCACACAGATAGTGACCTAGATCTGGAACTGAAGCCAATGAAGAAGCAGTGCTAACCACTGTGCTACACTTAATAAGAAATATGTCACTTAAAACGGAGATGAGGTGCAATGGAATTTCTTCATGGGTGGGTGGGGTGTAGGAATCTTGGAATTCATTACCCTAGAGAGCTGTGCAGGCTCACTCATTCAGTACGCTCAAGGCAGAGATTGATAGATTTCTAGGTGTTAAATATATCATGGGATATATACAGGACCTTGGTGAGGCCACACCTAAAAATATTGTGTGCAGTTTTGGTCTCCTTTTCTGAGGAAGGATGTTCTTGCTCTTGAGGGAGTGCAGCAAATGTTTATCAGGCTAATTCTGGAGATGGCAGGACTGATGTATGAGGAGAGATTGACTAGGTTAGGATTGTTTTCACTGAAGTTCAGACAAATGAGGGGGGATCTCAGAGACTTATAAAATTCGAACAGGACTAGACAGGGGAGATGCAGGAAGGATATTCCCAATGTGGGGGAATCCAGAACTACAGTTCACAATCTGAGGATTCAGAGTAGACCATTTAAGACAGAAGCCAGGAGACATTCATTACCACAGGAAGTAGTTGATGCCAAAACATTGAATGTATGGAAGAGGTGCTGGATATGGCACTTGGAGCAAATGGGATCAAAGGTTATGGGGAAAAAGCAGGATTAGGCTATTGAGTTGGATGGTCAGTCACGATCGTAAAGAACAGTGAAGTAAGCTCGAAGGGCCAAATGGCCTCCTCCTGCTCCTATCTTCTCTGTTTCTGTATGGGGATAGTGCAAGCAAATGGTCCCAAGGTCCCAAGATCAGCCATGATGTAGCTGAATGGCGGAGCAGGCTCAAGGGGCCAAATGGCTTTCCCTTGCTCCTATTTCCTATGTTTCTAGGTTCTATTGGTTTTCCTTTTAGGATCTGGTAAATTCAGTTTGCTTGGTTTGTTGGACTCCATGGAGGATTCATCAAAAGTCTGTAATCTTTCAGTCTTTTTTTTTTAAGATTTCTATCTTAAGTAATTTGTATTAACTACGCCAGGTTCAGACATGAAAACTTTAATAAAAATGATACAAAAGTCTGAGATCACATACCAACTGACTCAAGAACAGCTTCTTCCCTGCTGCTACCAGACTTTTGAATGGATCTACCACCTATTAAGCTAGTCTTTCTCTACACCCGAGCTGTGAATAATATTCTGCACCCTCCCCTTTCCTTCTCTATGTACAACATGTTTTGTCTGTATAGCATACGAGAAACATTACGTTTCACTATACATGAGACAATAATAAATCAAATTTTAAAAATCAAAACATGAATGATCCCCCATTGAATTTTCCCTCCAGTACAGGTATAAAACACAAGGGACAAACTGGCAGAGGTGGTTGGGAATTAGGAGAATTCATATTGGGGAATAATGAAAGGGTAGCGAAGCTAAATGATTACTCTGTGGTTGTTTTGACTAAGGGAGATAAAGTAAATCTCCCAGATGTAGCGATCCAGGGGACTAGGTGGAATGAGGAGTTGAAGGAAGTTAGTATATGTAAGAAGATTGTATTGGATAAATGAACGGGACTGTAAGTTGACAAGTCCCAGTGCTGAACCTTCCACACATCTGACGTTTCCGAAAGCTTGTAAGATTACTATCAAATAAACTGGTTGGATTCTAACCTGACGTTGTGAGACTTCTTACTGTGTTTACCCCAGTCCAACACCGGCATCTCTACATCAATGGAAGAAACCAGAGAATGGTAGTGGAGGATTGCTTCTCTGAGTGAAGGCCTGTGAGTAATGGTGTGTCACAGAGATCAGTGCAGTCCATTGTTGTTTGTCATATGTATCATTGATCTGGATGATAATGTGGTAAATTGGAACAGCAAATTTGCTGATGATATGAAGATTGGAGGCATACTGGACAGTGAGGAAGATTTTCAAAGCTTGCAGTGGGATTTGGACCAGCTAGAAAAATAGGCTGAAAAATGGCAGATGGAGTTTAATGGAGACAAGTGTGAGATATCATGACAGGTTGGTGCAAAAGGTTAAATCTCACAGGATAAAAAGGACAGCAAGCTAAATATGTGGAGAACTGACTTGGCCACGGAAGACACAGGGTAGCAGTAGAATGGTCTTTTCCCAGTTGGAGGTCTGTGACTAGTGATGTTCCCCAGGGCTCTGTGCTGGGATCTCTGCTGTTTATGATATATCTAAATGATTTGGAAGATGTAGTAACTGGTGTAATCAGTAAGTTTGCAGACGACACAAAGATGGTTGGACTTGCGGATAGCGATGAACATAGTCAGAAAATACAGCAGGATACAGATAGGCTGGAAAATTGGGTGGAGAAATGGCGGATGGAACTTAATCCAGATAAATGTGAAGTGATGCATTTTGGTAGAAATAATGTAGGGGGAGCTATACAATATATGGCAGAACCATAAGGAGTATAGACACAGAGGGATTTAGGTGTGCAGGTCCACAGACCCTTAAAGGTGGCAACACAGGTGGAGGTGATGGTGAAGGCGGCATATGGCATGCTTGCCTTTATAGGATGGGGCATAGAGTATAAAAGTTTGCGTATGATGTTGCAGCTATATAGAATGTTGATTAGGCCACATTTGGAATACTGTGTCCAGTTCTGGTTGCCACACTACCAAAAGGATGTGGAGGTTTTGCAGAGAGTACAGAAAAGGTTTACCAGGATGTTGCCTGGTATAGAGGATCTTGTCTATGAGGAGAAATTGGGTAAACTGGGGTTGTTCTCCCTGGAAAGATGGAGGATGAGGGGCGACCTAATAGAGGTGTATAAAATTATGAAGGTCATAGGTCAGGTGAATAGTGGGAAACTTTTCCCCAAGTCGGAGATGACAAACACAGGGGGTCATAGGTTCAAGGTGAGGGAGGCAAGGTTTAACATAGATGTCAGAGGGATGTATTTTACACGGAGGATGGTGGGGGCCTGGAATGCACTGCCAAGCAAGGTGGTAGAGACAGACTCGCTGGGATCATTTAAAACTTACCTGGATAGTCACATGAACAGACTGGGAATGGAGGGATACAAACGAATAATCTAGTTGGAAGCATGAGTGGCGCAGGCTTGGAGGGCTGAAGGGCCTGTTTCCTGTGCTGTATTGTTTTTTGTTCTTTGTATTGCACTTTGGAAGGACAAACCAAGATAGAACATACAAGGTAAATGGTAGGACACTGAAGAGTGCAATAACGAGAAGGATTTGGGTATACAGATACATAATTCCTTATGTCACAGACAGATAAAGAGTGCTTTTGGAACATTGGCTTTTATAAATCAAAAGTATTGAGTATTAGAGTTGGAATGTTATGATGAGGTTGTATAAGACATTGGTGAAGCCAAAGTTAGAGTATTGTGTGCAGTTTTGGTCACCTACTTATAGGGAGGATATTAATAAGGTTGAAAGAGTGCAGAAAAGGTTTTCAAGGATGTTGTCGGGACTTGAGAAATTGAGTTACGGAGAAAGGTTGAATAGGTTAGGACTTTATTCCCTAAACCATAGAAGAATAAGGGGAGATTTAATAGGTGTATAAAATTATGAAGGGTATAGACACAATCAATGCAAGCAGGCTGTTTCCACTGAGGCTAGGGGAGAAAAAAACTTGGACGTGGGTTAAGGGTAAAAAGGGGAAAATTTTAAGGGAATATTGGGGGAGCTTGTTCACACAGACTGGGAGTATGGAATAAGCTGCCAGATGAAGTGGTGAAAGGAGGCTCACTTTTAACATTTAAGAAAAACTTGGCCAGGTACATAGATGAGAGGGGTGTGGAGGGATATGGTCCAGGTGCAGGTCAGTGGGACTAGGGAAAAAAATGGTTCAGCGCAGCCAAGAAGGGCCAAAAGGCCTGTTTCTATGCATAATGTTCTATGGTTCTAAATTTAAAAGCCAATTATAATTGATTGAACAAGTTGGCCCAATTATATTAGGCATACTTGCAATTACAAACTAGTTCTGCAATTCACTTACTATAGCAAATAAACAAATTTCCTAAGAAATCTGATGAATAAAAAAGTTAAATTACTGTAACATTACAGTAAAACTTGTTGGATGTCAGTTGAGGCCTTATGTTCTCCCAAGCATATCAGCCAGCTGACACGCTGCTCAATAATTAGCATAATTAAATGATTTATTGTTCTATAAGAACACGGACATCAATGTCAAGTTCCTGTTTGCATTCGTCAGCAAAAATGGAGAACATACCTATACTGTCCAACAACTGAATTAATCAAGAATCTATAGCTCTAGAGGCTGCACTGTGGCACAGTGATTAGCAGTGCTGTCTCATAGCACCAGAGACCCGGGTTCAATTTCAGCCTTGGTGACTGTGTGGAACATGCACATTCTACCGTGTTTGCATGGGTTCCTGCTGGGTGCTCTGGTTTCCTCGCATGGCCCAAAGATTGTGCAGGTTAGGTAGACTGGTCATGTTAAATTGCTCCTTAACGAAGTGCAAGTTAGGAGGACTGGTAGGGCAAATATTGGTTGAGGGAATAGGGCAGGGGTGGAATGCTCTTTTGAGAAGAATAGGTGCAGACTCAATGGGCTAAATGGCCTCCTTATGCACTGTAGGGGTTCTAGGATTCTATTCTTTAAAACTACTCTTTGGTCAGAACATGCACTGAAAATTAGTGCTCTTCTAGTACACTGCTAAAAGGCAATCAGTGGGCTACTACACTGTTGTGATGCTTCAGCAAGACAAAGCTATATTTAAATTCGACTATCACTTTAGAGCCATTATTCAGGGAGATGTCTGCAGGGAAATGTTTAAATCAGCATATCAAGTCAGTCATTTAGAAGCTACTTGTAAATTGTCAGCCCTTGCCCATAATTAGAGACTTTGACTATTCAGGAGGGTCAAACTATGACTATATTCACTTGCAGTTTGTGAAGTAAAACAGTTTAACTATTTGTTTTTGCCCTCAAAACAAAGGAGCAGCATGGTGGCACAAAGTTTACTGTCTCACAGCACCAGGGCAGGTTTGACTGTGCAAACTTCACACAGAGTGTCATCCATTCTCCCTGTGTCTGCGCGGGTTTCCTCTGGGTGCTCTGGTTTTCTCCCAAAGTCTAAAGATGATAGTTGGGTGAACTGGTCAAGCTATATTACCCCTTGGTGTCCAAGATGTGCAGGTTTGTGGGATAAATGTGTAGCTTTATAGAAAGAAGATGTGGCTGAGGCTGGGTAAGATACTTTGTCAGGAGTTGGTGGAAACTCGATGGGCCAAATGGTCTCCTTCTGCACTGCAAAGATTCTATGATTTCAGATCACCTTCAAATGACTGGAGCAGTATAATGCATGTGCACATGATACTTACCAAATTCTGATCAAAAGTCACCATTATAACAGCCCAATTTACACCTTCCTACATCGGGTAATTTTTGGTTTAAGACTCCCATAACTGAAGAAAGGCAATTTGATACAGAAAGAAAGCTGTATTTGTTTTCATCAAATCCCCACAGCACAGAAGGAGGCCACTCTGCACTGATCACAATTCCAGCAGATCCTATTCCCATAACTTTACACATTTACCCTGCTAATCACTCTGGCACTAAGCTTAATGTAGCATAGCAAATCAACCTAATCCGCACATCTTTGGACTATGGGAGGAAACCCACTCACATGGGGAGAAACTGCAAACACCATACAGACTGTGACCTAAGACCAGATAGCTCATCAATTAACTGTGCTGTAGTGAGAGAAAAAAATTGGCACGAGAATGGAGAAAAGAGGAACCCATTCCAAAGACATCCAAGTCAAATGCACTGTCAGAATAGTGACCAGAATAGTCTCTGGTGCTGTGAGGCAGCAGTGCTAACCACTATGCCACCGCACCACCCAAATATGAAGACAGATAAGACAAGGAAAGGGCTTGGAACATACAAAGCAAAGAGGGGCATTGCAAAAGTGCAGCTAACTGATTGCTATTCATGGTCAGAAAAGGACAGACACAAAGCTCACTATGAACACTTCCATGTCCAGCTACATAGACTAGAGGTTTTGGAATTCTCTCCCCAAAACTTCCCTTCAAACCTACTTCATTGACCATTAATTCCTTGTTTGACTTGATGCCCATTTGTTCAAGTCTCTAAAGGACCTTAGGAAATGTTTATCTATGTTAAAAGCACTACATAATTTGGGAGATGTACACCAGGACGATATCAAAGATGAATAGTTGTAAAACTTGTAGCTGACATTCTTAGTAATCTGCTTCATCCCAAGAACTAATTTTCATATCACACATGTAAATTAGACTACAAAAGGTGATGATAAAATCTTTAATCGCAAATATCCAATAACAAGTTGCTAGTAATGTCACTAAACCACACACAACTAGAAATTGCATTTTTTAAAGCACACTAGTGAAACACACAATGGAAAAGGCAGATCAAATGTAGCCTCCTCTTCACGGTTCATATTGAGAATCTTATTTGAACTTACCTTATACAAGTATTATGTGGCCTTTCACCACCATCATGTTTCTTCTAAAAGGGTTGCTTGCAGCGTAGTTGATAATTCCTTCCTTTAAATATTTCTCAGGACCCGTTTCTTCCTGTTATGTCTTTCTTCATATGAAAGATTTCCTCCATTCAGACTCAAAAGAATCCACTCTTGATTCTTCCTCTTTACATTTTTATTCACCGACTGTGGCAAAAATTAAGCAAATGCTTCTGTCAAAGATTTTGCTTGATTCCAACTCCTCCAAATTATGCTACAGTGCATAAAGGAATTAAAAACTTTCATTTATAGAGATTACATCCCAGCTATAATGATATATGCTTCAGACTTTGTCAGGAACAGAACATGTATTAACAAGGAAAAACTTGTACAGAGGCTCAGAGCCTTATGGCTGCCCCAGAGCAACCCACTGGCTACCTTCACATGCCTTTAGACTGTATCCTGCCTGAGAGAACTCTGGGATTACCCAATCCCATCCTAACTGGTCCCCCAAGACAAGTCACTCTCTTCTGCTGTGTTGTCCTTAAAAGGGAGAATCACCATAATCAAAATACTAGTGTAACTCAATATTTTATTTTTACAATTAATCAGTTTGCCTAATGACAGCTGTTGAATGGGAAGCAAGCTACACAATTCAAATGCAAGCCATCTAATTGATACAAATATTTTTCTGTGGAGCATAAAAATCAAACGGGCATAATGGACAACTCAATTTTTGTCAATGCCACAAATCATGCTTTTGTCTACACTTGATGTAAAGATGCCGGCATTGGATTGGAGTGGTAAGAACTCAGTAAGAATTTAGCAACACCAATTATTAATCCAACCGATTTATTTGATAGTAAAATAGCGAGCTTTCAACACTCCCATGTCTTCATCAGGCAAGTGCAGTGTTCTGGTCTGCAATTGTCTACACTTGCCATAGAAGTCGACTTCCGCCACCTCCTTTCAGCTACAAAATGCTATACTTGCATTAATTTGGCCTCAAGCTTTCAGAAATGCATGTTTTACTTACCTTACATTGCAAGTCAGTGTATGGGAACAAAAAAGCGAGAAGGGATGTGTTGCAAAGATGCGTGGGAGGTTAAGACATGAACACACAGAGCAGATCTCATATGGCATGGCAAGTGACAAACAGAAATGGATCTTCTAGTGAAAAGAAATGAAACATGAAGCTGCTTTCAAGCTAAGTCATAATATTTGCTAGCTCATCAAATAACTGTGCTGTAGTGAGAGAAAAAAATTAGCACGAGAATGGAGAAAGGAGGAACCCATTCTGAAGACATCCAAGTCAAATGCACTGTCAGAATAGTGACCAGCAACTGGACTAATCTTGAGAAAATACTGGGTTCTGGAAAGTTGGTACAATGCTTACATCAGCGCCAGAAATACAATGCATATACAAAGCACTTAATTCAGCCAAATCAAACTCCAGTAAAGATTTCAGACCAATAGCTAATTGGAACATTAGCTTTACAGAACAAAACAGTCTAGCTGGTGACAGAAGACTAAGATTGCTCAGACACTACCAAAGCCCTTAATGCCAAAATAACCGGTTTCCAGTGGTATTATCAGACAGCAGCAAAAACATAAGTACCCATTCAGCAACGTCAATAACATTGTTGTGACTACCTAGTTTATGGCTTACGTTAATATTTCAGTTTAGTTCTGGAAAGATTAAAGGTTAATTGTAGAAAATTGGATAAGTGCAACTAAAGCAGCTTGACTATTGCACTTAAAAGGTTGAAGTTCACTGATGATTAACACCTAGAAAGATAAGATCCTAAAACAAAGAAAATAGGAGCAGAAGTAGGCCATTCAGCTCATTGAGCCTGCTCTGCCATTCATTATAATCATTCAGCTCAATATATTGATCTCACCTTCTCTCCATATTCTCCATCGTCTTCATCCCAAAAGTTATACCTAAATCCTGCCTGAAAACATACAATGTTTTGGTTTCACATGCTTTCTGTGGTAATGAATTCTATGGTTCACCACTCTTTGGGTGAAGGAATTTCTTCTCATCTGGAATCCTCAGACAATAACCCCTGGTTCTAGACACCCTCACCAATGGAAACATTCTTCATGCATTTACCCTTATATAACGATGTTAGAATTTTAGAGATTTCTATGATATTCCCCCTCATGCCACTGAACTCCACCAAATAAAATCCTAACCAACTCAATCTCTTCTCATACAAGAGTCCCAGTATTCCAGGAATTATTTTGGTAAATATTTGCTGCTCCCTTGAGAGCAAGAATATCCTTCCTCAATGAGACCAAAACTGTAAACAATATTCCAGGTGTGGTCTCACCAAGACGTACACAAATGCAGAAAGATATCCCCGTTCCTATATTCGAGACGTCTCACTAACACCACCAACATAACATTTATCCTCTTGTCCTGCATGCTTACCTTCAGTAACTGGTTTATGAGGACACTTAGATCTTGTTGCACATGCTCCTCTCTTAATTTATAGCTATGCAGATAATAATCTGCCTTCCTGCTTTTTCTACCCAGTTGATTACCTCACATTTATCCATTTTATACTGTATCTGCTTTACATTTGCCCACTCACTCAGCTTGTTTAAATTACACCGAAGCATTTCAATACCCTCATTACAACTCGCTTTCCCATCCAGCTTTGTGCCACCTGCAAATTTGGAGAAATTACATTTCTCAGAAGACTAAGGAAAATTGGCATGACCACCACGACTCTCAACAACTTTTACATCGCAGAAAGCATTCCTTTTGATTGTATCAGTTTGGAGTGGTTCTTTTCTGAAAAGATCGCAAGAAACTATAAAAGATATGAACAAAGTCCAGTCCATCACTCAAATTAGCTTCCCACCCATTGATTCTCTACAATTCCCACTGCCTCGGAAAATCAACCAGCATAATTAAGGACCCCACACACTCTGGACATTCTCTCTTCCACCTTCCTGTGTCAGGAAAAAGATACAAAAGTCTGAGAACACTTACCGACTGACTCAAGAACAGCTTCTTCCCTGCTGCCATCAGACATCTGAATAGACCGACTTCACATCAAGTTTTATCTTTCTCTACACCCTAGCTATGACTGTAATACAACATTCTGCACCCTCTCCTTTCCTTCTCTATGAAGAGTATGCTTTACCTGTATAGTGTACAAGAAATAATACTTTCACTGTATACTAATACATGTGACAATAATAAATCACATCAAAATCTAGCTCCCTCATCTAAATCATTAATATACATGTTCCCCAACATTTCCAGTTTGTTATTTATGTTCTCCTTTATGAAGACAGAACCACATATGTATTTAGTTGATCAGCCATTTCTATGTCCCCCATTATAAAGATCCTGTTTCTGACTGTAGAGGACCTACATTTGTCTTCACCAGTTTTTTATTCTCTTCACATAACTTTTACAGTCAGTTCTCATGTTCCGTGCAAGCTTACGCTCGTACCCTATTTTCCCCTTCTTAAATCAATACGTTGGGTCCTCCTTTGCTGAATTCTAAACTTCTTCCTATCCTCTGGTCTGGACTGCAGATGGGTTACTTAGCTGGAGAACTGAAGATGTGAAGTCAATAGTGTTTGCAATGAAGTACACAGAGCAGAGATTGTTAAATTAGTTTAAAAACAGTGAACCCTAGAAGATTACATTGTTATGGAGATGGGTGATACTTATAAAGATTCTTTGGTTTCAATTCATCCGTGTTTGCTGGGAAAGGGGGTGATTTGCAGTTTAGGCATCATGTGGTTTGAAGTTCATAAATGTAATTAAAGTTCAGGAGAAAGCCTGAGGAGCTGAGACAGTGGTGGGACGTAATTCATTCCATGCTGAAGAAGGCTACAGCTCAGAAAAGGCCCAGAGAAATCAGTATAACCAGGGGACTGAAGTTCAGAGAAATACAGGGACAGTACAAGCTTAGTGAAGTTAACAGTTTATAAAAGAGTTGGACATGTATCAGTAATTATGCAACTTAGTGAATTTCATGGAATGCAATCTTAACAGGAACGACTGAACCATCTGGAAGTGAGTCGTCATTGAGGCAGTTTGAGTCAGAGCAGCTGGACTTTCTAAAGTGCTGGCTGAAGTCCTCTATAAGTAAGACTGTATTAACAAGATATTAGGATATGTCTTGGTTGTATCTGCTAGTTAATGTGCAGTGCAGCGTATCTGACCACAGTTTACTGGTTACTTTAGAACTAATGTTAGTCTTGACTATATGTAGTCAGAGAAGTAAAACAAAGTTTTTTTTGTTTGTTTAAAACCATGAAATGTTGTGATTTGATTCTCCTGGTGGCTAATTTGTATTGGATGTAATGTGACCAATGGTAACAAGCTGTAAGGGTCAGCTGACCCAGTAACCATGGAACTAATGTGATAGTCAGCTGACTCACTATAAATAAGAATCTGTGGGGAATTGTGGAGAGTTTGGAGTGGCCCAGAGTGTGGTTCCAAGTTTGGAGTAATGAAGTTTCTTTATTAAACACTTTCTTTGATTTATAAGTTGGAGTAAGTTTTGTTACATTTTTATTATCTGCATTTGAAGAGTTCCTTCCAAAGAAATAATTGGGATTTCATACTCTGTCTACTTTAAACAAAAAAGTTATTAGTCCTTAACCGAATTGTAAACCAAAATCCTGGAACTGCCACCTAAGAAAACAGGATGTACCTATATGTCAGGAACAACTCAAGAACAGCTTCTTCCCTGCTGTCATTGGATTTTTGAATGGGCCTACCTTATATTAAGTTGGCCTACACCTTAGCTATGACTATAACGTTACATTGTGTGGATCCAAAAAAGATAGGGGAGATAAATTAAATACTTCTCATCAGTATTTACTATTGAGAAAAGCACGGATGTAGGGGAACTTAGGGAAATAATTTGTGATGTCTTGAGGAGTGTACATATTATAGAGAAGGTGGTGCTGGAAGTCTTAAAGCGCATCAAGATTGATAAATCCCCAGGACCTGAAGAAAAGTATCCCAGGACATTGTGGAAGCTTGGGAGGAAATTGCAAGTCCTCTAGCTGAGATATTTGAATCGATTGTCTCGGGTGAGGTGCCTGAAGATTGGAGTGTGGCAAATGTTGTGGCTTTGTTTTAAAAAGGGCTGCAGGGAAACGCCTGAAAACTACAAGCCATTGAGCCTCACATCCATGGTGACTTAGTTACTGGAAGGTACTTTGAGAGACAGGATCTACAGGCATTTAGGGACGCAATGACTGATTAGGGACAGACAGCATGGTTTGAGAGTGGAAAATCATGTCTCACAAATTTGATTTGAGTTTTTTGAAGGGGGAACCAAGAAGGCAGATGGACTTGTCTACATGGACTTTAGCAAGCCTTTGACAAGGTACCACATGGTAGGTTGTTGCATAATATTAAATCTCAGGATGAGGTATTTTAAATGGATACAAAATTGACTTCTTGACAGAAGGCAGAGGATGATCGTAAAGGGTTGTTTTTCAAACTGGAAGCTTATGACCAGCAGTGTGCCTCAGGGATCAGTGTTCGGTCCACTGTTATTTGTCATTTATATTAATGATCTGGAAGAGAATATAGGAGGCATGGTTAGTAAATTTGCAGATGACATCAAGGTTGGTAGCACAGTGGACAGTGAAGAAACTTAATCTCCAGTTGCAACAGGATCTTGATCAATTGGGCCAGTGGGCTGACAAATCGCAGGTGGAGTTTAATTTAGACAAATGCAAAGTGATGCATTTTGGTAGACTGAACCAAAGCAGGACTGACTTAGTTAATAGTAGGACGTTGGGGAGAGTTACAGAACAAAGAGATCTAGAAGTACATGTTCATAGCTCCTTGAAATTGGAGTCACAGGTGGACTGAGTGAAGAAGGCATTCAACATGTTTGGTTTCATCGGTCAGAACACTGAATACAGGAGTTGGGACATTTTGTTGAAGTTGTACAAGACATTGGTACAGTCACACTTGGAACATTGTGTACAGTTCTGGTCACCCTATTATAGAAAGGCTATGATTAAACTAGAAAAAGACAGCAGAAAAAATTTACTAGGATGATACTGGGACTTAATGGTTTGACTTATAAAGAGATGCTGGATATATTGGTACATTTTTCTCTGGTGCATAGGTAGCTAAGTTGTGATCTTAGAGGTCTATAAAATACTGAGGGGTACAGGTCAGCTAGATAATCAATATTCTTACCTAAAGGTAGGGGAGTCTAAAACTAGAGGGCATAGGTTTAAGGTGACAGGGTAGAGATATAGAAGTATCCAGAGGAGCAATTTCTTCCCAGAGAGGATGTTAGTGTCTGGAACAAGCTGCCAGAGGTAGAAGTAGAGGCAGGTACAATTTTGTCTTTTAAAAGTAATTAAATAGTTACATCAATATAGAGGAATATGGGCCAAATATAAGCAATTGGGATTAGCTTAGTGGTTTTTTTTAAAAAAGATGGGTCGAAGGCTGTAACCTCTGACTCTATTCTGCACCCTCTCCTTTCCTTCTCATGTATTCTATGAATGCTATGCTTTGTCTATATGGCGTGCAAGGAACAATACTTTTCACCCTGTACTAATATTTTTTTTTTATTAAGCAACACAGCACGGGAAACAGGCCCTTCGGCCCAACGAGCCCGCGCCGCCGTCATACCAAATACATTATCCTATTTTAATATTCCTATATAATAATATATATATTATTCCTAATATGGAAAATTTTCACCATAGGGACAATTTGTTACCCAATCAGCCTAAGAGCGAATTTTTGGGTTGTGGGAGGAAACCGGAGTGCCCGGAGAAAACCCACGCAACCACGGGGAGAACGCGCAAACTCCCGCAGACACCGGCCCAATTCCAAGTGTCTGCACAGCCACATCGATAGTCTCTGAGCTGTCATGGTGCCCTTCAGATGGTCCACATAAAGCACTCATATACGACATGAGGTACCAGGCAACCCATGAATCAACATCCAAGAGCTGTACCCGCACCACCTGCCGAATGCGTGCTCAAATTATGGACCGAATTACCTGTGGAAAAAAGCCGTAGTTAAACAGTCCTAATATATCCCTCTATCTGCATACCGCTCATGTGGCTGTCCAAGAGACCCTTAAACAGCCCCAGCGTGCCTGCTCCCACCACCTTACTCGGCAGTGCATTCCACACCCCCACTACCCTTTGTGTGAAAAACTGCCCTCTAATATTCGTCCTATACATAGCCCCCCTCACCCTATGGCCATGACCTCTCGTCCTATCCATTTCTAAAGGTGGAAAAAGTTTACCTCCATTTACTCTATCTATACCCCTTATAATCTTATACACCTCTATGAGATCCCCTCTAAGCCGACGTCTTTCAAGGGAAAACAACCCCAGTCTATCTAATCGTTCCTCATAGGACAGTCCTTCCATACCAGGCAGCATCCTGGTAAACCTCCTCTGCACTCTCTCCAAGGACTCCACATCCTTCCTATAGTACGGAGACCAGAACTTGGCGCAGTATTCCAAGTGAGGCCTAACCAAAGTTGTATACAACTGCAACATCAAACTCCTACTCTTATATTCTATACCCTTTTCTATGAAAGCTAACATACTATACGCCTTCTTTGTCACCTTCTCCACCTGTGAGGACACCTTCAGAGACTTGTGAACCTGCACCCCCAAGTCTCTCTGCGTCTCTATGCTCCTTATAGTTTTACCTTTTATCCTATAATTCTCTTCTACATTTTTCCGGCCAAAATGCATCACCTCGCATTTTTCCGGATTAAATTCCATTTGCCATCTATCTGCCCAATCTACCAACCTGTCTATGTCCTGTTGTATTGCCTGACACTGCTCTTCTGTACCCGCCAATCCAAGCATCTTGGTGTCATCAGCAAATTTGATCTCACCACCTACCCCTACTTCCAAGTCGTTTTTGTAGACCACAAATAGAAGAGGAACATGTGATAATAAATCAAATCAAATGTTCAAGGAGGCAGATCACTAGCACCTTCACAAAGGCAATGAGGGATGGGCAATAAATGCTCATCTAGCCAATGACACCCATATCCCATCAATGAATGAATGTAACAACATGGATGAAACATCTATAAACATCTATGCTCAGCAGCCAAACTGAAATAAAGTTTCAAAAAAGTTCTAGTGAAAAATACAGGATACGTGAAGATGTGCAGGGTTAGATAGACTGACAGTGCTAAATTGCCCCTTAGTGTCCAAAAATACGTAGAGTTAGTAGTGATTAGTAAATACGTGGGGTTACGGGGATTAGGTTCAGGTAAAATGCTATCCCTTAGAGTCTGTGCAGACACAAAGGGCTGAATGGCCTTCTTCTGCACTGTAGGCATTCTATGATTCTATATGAAGACAAGATTTATGGTGGTACTCACTTGTACAGACGACATAATAAAATTAAAGCCTGCGGTCATTTTCAAATGCAAAACACGCCAAAAATCAACTTTCCTCCACATCCATGGTAACAGATGAATGTGTGAGGATGGAGTGAAATTATGAGTCAATAATGTGTGAAGATGCATCCTTGTGGCCTTGGGAAAGAATTCAGATTATTAGTGGTGAACACTTTCAGATCCCATATAACTATTGAGAACAAGAGATGCCTGTGAAGAAATAATGCCCACAGTTCAACCTTTGGATATGTGCCTCGATAAGCCATTCAAGGATCATGCTTGACAAGATCTTCACAAAGAGTGAAATATGTATACTGTCCTATTTGACATTTTCTGTTACTTCATTATCAAATGATGGGATGCTATTAATGCATCAAGTGACATTAGACCGTTCAAAAATTGCAGAATGTCCAATTCACTAGATGCAGAGGAAAATGATTTATTGTGGGAGAGAGGATGCTGAAAAAGAAAGCACCAGAGCGGATCGCTAACATGACTCGTGATAAATTTGATTAACTTGATTTTCAGCATCCACAGCCTTTTGTTAGATTAATAACTGAAATTTTTACTACCCTTCATATGAAGAAGTACTTCCTGATTTTACTTTTCAATGGATTGGCTCTAAGTTGCCAGATGTGGTCCAGATTCCCCTCACATCAGGAGGGTGTTGACGATTACCATGGAAAATGCACAGGGAACAATTATTCCCAGGCTTCTGTTTGAAGTCTGTTTTTCTCTACTATCCCATCAACTCCTTTAATCATCTTCAATATCTTGATTAGATATTCCTTCTTGACTAACCTTCTTTAATCAGGGACTGCTGCATAAATTTTTCAGTGTTCAAAATACAGCAAGTTTTTAACATTATAAATACTTTAACAAATAGCACATTGCCATTGCATGTTACATTGGTAGCAATAATATTTATAAAATAATCTTTATTACAAATAATTTTAGTTTCCATGTTTTACAATAGATTTAGCTGCCTTTAAAGGTACTGTTACCATCTTTTAGCTTTTAAAATTCTTGACATCCATAATTGCTTTGTTTGGCCAACAACATGCACAATTTTTAGTGTAAACAGCTCAAGCATCAAACCGACTTTGGTTCTTGGATTTGAGCTTTTCTAGGATCACATCCCCAACAACCAACCACTATGTACCACATTTCACCAAACATTTTGTCTCAGGAACATTATAAGACCTAATCTATAGTAATCACGTGACAATTAAGATTCAAAATCCAGATAGTGTGAGCTCAAGTCCCAACTTCTGAGTTTCTTTTATACTGATTGAAATGAAGTGAATTAATCTGTGCAAAAGATTTCCTTTTTTTCCCCCCATTTTGCACAATACATACAACTTTTCCATTCATCAAAAGATTGTACCTTAGTTTTTGCTTTTTACAATTTGTACTGGATCATGCATAGACTGGACCCTGTGATAGTATCTTTGATGGGCCAAAAGATTTTACAATTTCTTTTGGCCTGGTTAACTTTACCAAGAATATTGCTGACTGCTGACAAACCATCTGCTTGAGGGTACTGACAGTTCTGAATTGGAATTAATCCTTGTCACATTGCTTCTTACCATCTGAATTCAAATATTTCCTTCGTTGTCCTTTAAAATCAGATACTAAACTGTCATTAGGGTTTCCACTATTTGAAACAATGATTCAAAGTCTAACTCCTGACCTCCATTTCATTCCATGTCTGTGTGCTTTTAATATCCCAAGTCTTAAAAAAAAGTCTTTCAACCAACCAAGCATCCGAATTGTCCTTCACAACAACTGAAAAGGATTTTGAGTGCAGGATAGCAATATCTTACTTCAATTGTCCAGAATCTTGGTTTGACTGCATTTGAAGAACAACGTACAGCTTTAGTCCCCGTACCAAAGGGAGGATATAATTGCCATACAGGGACTGCAAGAGATCCATAATCCCCGAGAGGGTGGGATTATCTTATCAGAAGAAATGAACCCATATCATTCAAGATTTAGAATCTTGGGAGCTAACCTCCTTGAAATTAACAAAATTGTTAAGAGACTAGACGAGATAAATGCAGGATGTTTCCCCTGGCTAAGGAGGGCTAGCTCAGTAAGAATCTGGCAACACCAATTTTAAATCCAACTGATTTATTTGGTAGTAAATCTGCGAGCTTTCGACTTTCGTCTTCGTCAGGCAAATGCAATGTTCTGGTCTGCAATAGCACACATATCAGCATAGACAGTCACAGATTGCTGATTAGAATGCGAATCCTTACACCTAACCTGCTATTCAAGTGTTAAAGTGGCTAATAATGCGAGTGATGCATTGGTTAGAGAGATGTGTATTGTCTCCAGACAGCACAGTGAGGTTTTTTGCTAACCCAGGCAAATCATGGGGGTTACAGATAGTGTAACATGAAGCCAAGATCCCTGTTAAGACTGTCCTCATGTGTGCGGAACTTGGCTACCAATCTCTGCTCAGCGACTCTGCGCTGTGTGTCATGAAGGCCCCCTTGAAGAACATTTACCCGAAGGTCGGAGGCCGAATGCTCGTGACTGCTGAAGTGTTTGCCCACAGGAAGGGAACTGTTTTGCTTGGTGATTGTTGAGCGATGTTCATTCATCCGCTGCCGTAGTGTCTGCATGGTCTCCCCAATATACCATGCTTCGGGACATCCTTTCTTGCAACGTATTAGGTAGACAACATTGGCTGAGTTGCAAGAGTATGTACCGTGTACCTGGTGAATGGTATTCTCACATTTGATGATGTCGTCCATGTTGATGATCCGGCATGTCTTGCAGAGGTTGCTGTGGCAGGGTTGTGTTATTGTGGTCACTGTTCTTCTGAAGGTTGGGTAGTTTGCTGCGAACAACGATCTGTTTGAGGTTGCGTGGTTGTCTGAAAGCAAGAAGTGGGGGGCGGGGGATGGCCCTAGCGAGATGTTCATCGTCATCAATGATATGTTTAAGACTCCGGAGAAGATGTCGTAGCTTCTCCGCTTCGGGAAAGTACTGGACAACAAAAGGGTACTCTGTCCATCGTGTCCCGTGTTCGTCTTCTGAGGAGGTCAGTGCGGTTTATCGCTGTGGCACACTGGAACTGTCAATCGATGAGTCGAATGCCATATCCTGTTCTCACGAGGGCATCTTTCAGTGTCTGGAGGTGTCTATCAAGATCCTCCTCATCTGAGCAAATTCTGTGTATACGGAGGGCTTGTCCATAGGGAATGGCTTCTTTAACGTGTCTAGGGTGGCTGGAGAAGTGGAACATTGTGAGGTTGTCTGTTGGTTTGTGGTACAGTGAGGTGCTGAGGTGACCATCCTTGATGGAGATGCGCGTGTCCAAGAATGCAACTGATTCTGGAGAATAGTCCATGGTGAATCTGATGGTGAGATGGAACTTGTTGATATCATCATACAGTTGTTTCAATGATTGTTGAAAGAAAAGGAAAAAAATGTCATCAATGTATCTAGTATATAGTCTTGGTTGAAGATCCCGTGCGGTGAAGAAGTCTTTTTTGAACCTGTGCATGAAGATGTTGACATATTGAGGTACGAATTTGGTCCCCATGACTGCTCCGTGTGTCTGGATGAAAAACTGATTGTTGAAGGTGAAGGCATTGTGGTCCAAGATGAAGCAGATGAGTTGTAAAATTGCATCCGGAAACTGGCAGTTGCTGGCATTGAGTACTGAGGCAGTTGCAGCAATACCATCGTCGTGGGTGATGTTGGTGTAGAGCGCCGAGACATCCATTGTGACAAGGAGTGTCCCTGGTTCAACTGCTCCATGTGTGCTGAGTTTCTGAGGAAGTCCGTAGTGTCAAGACAAAAGCTGGGGGTTCTTTGTACAATGGGTTTCAGGATGCCCTCGATATAGCTGGAGAGGTTCTCACACAGGGTCCCATTGCCCGATACGATGGGACGGCCGGGTATGTTTGCCTTGTGTATCTTTGGGAGGCAGTAGAGATCTCCAATGCGGGGAGTACGTGGAATGAGAGCCCGGAGGGTGTTCTGAAGTTCCTGATCAAAAGTTTTGATCAGAGTGTTGAGTTGATGAGTGTGTTCTTTGGTCGGATCTGCTGGTAACTGTCTGTAGTGTTTCTCATTGTTTAGTTATCGGTACACTTCTTCACAGTAGTCCGTTCTGTTCAGTACAACGGTGGCACCTCCTTTGTCTGCTGGTTTGATGACAATGTTGCAGTTGGTCTTGAGAGCACGAACAGCCTTGCTTTGTGCTTGGGTGATGTTCGGGACTGTCTTGTAAGTGCGGTTGATGAATCTGGTGTTCATGCACCTCCTGATGGCTTAGGCATACATGTTCAGTCGGGGGCAGCGGCCTTCCGGAGGAGTCCAATTGGATTCCTTCCTCTTCAGTTGCTGCACTGCAGATTCCTCTGTCGGCTGTTCTGGTTCATTAGCTGTCTCATTGAGTTCACTATTGGGGTTTGTGGAAGAACTCACGCAGCCTCATTCGCCTGATGAATTCCTCTGTGTCCAATGCAAGACTGATGGGGTCCATTTGGTGGTGGGACAGAAATTGAGCCCTCGGCTGAGAACTTCGATTTCCTCTGATTGAAGTGTGTAGTCCGACAAGTTGACAATGGACCTCCCTGTGGTACTGCTGTTTTCTACTGTGGTGCCAAGGGAGGCTTGGTTGTTGCTGGTGGCGATGCCGAGTTTTTCAAGTTTCCTGTCCTTGGTGTGCATGTAAATGGTGTAGTTTCTTTGTCTCATCTGCTTGGCAAAGTTTCGCAGCTGGTCTGCATCCTGAGCGCAAGTTGAGAATATGTATTCTATTTTACTTTCCAGGGTGTGCGTTTGCTATAGAGCTGCTGTATGAGGTGATTGAGAAGTGCGACGGCAAAGCCTCTCAGCGTAGTCTGTGTTATAGGTTGACCTGAGTGGGTTCGTGATCTGTAGTCCCTTTGGTATCCTGTCTGCTTTCTTGCATCTCTGTAGAAACTTGATGTCCGTGTCAATATGTGCAATCCTCTTGGAGGTCCTCTCCACTTGGATCCGGCAGTATGCAGTGTCGATAGTAATCATGATATAGATGTAGTCATGATGTAGATACGATAGTAGTCATGATGTTAGCCACTTTAAGACTTGAATAGCAAGTTAGGTGTAAGGATTCACATTCTAATCAGCAATCTGTGACTGTCCGTGCTGATATGTGTGCTATTGCAGACCAGAACACTGCATTTGCCTGACGAAGACGAAAGTTGAAAGCTCGCAGATTTACTATCAAATAAATCGGTTGGATTTAAAATTGGTGTTGCCAGATTCTTACTGAGTTTACCCCAGTCCAACGCCGGCATCTCTACATCAAAAGGAGGGCTAGAACAAGGGCTACTCTCAGAACAAGGAACAAACCATTTAACACAAAGATGAGGAATTTCCTCTTTCTACCCCAGACGCCTACGGAAGCTCAGTCACTAAGTATGTTCAGAGATTTCTAGACATTGATATCAAGGAATATGGATTAGTGGGGAAAATGGTGTGGAGGTAAATGGTTAGCTATCATGTAGTTGAATGGCAGAGCATTCTCCAGTGGCTGAATAGCTTACTCATTTCATTTTCTCTAAAAAGATATCAAAACGGGACTGTAGCCAAAAATCTTACTGAAACAGAAATTAGAAGCAGGAATAGGCCATTCAGCCCTTCGAGCCTGCCCTGCCATTCATCATGATCGTGGCTGATCATCAAATTCAATATCCTGACCAACCCACCCACCTAATCGCTTGATATCTTTAGAGATCTTTTATAATTTTATAAGATATTATGTATCTTATTTATTCTTGAAATCACACAATGTTATGGCCGCAACCATTTTCCCTGCTCTTCTCATCTCAGTTCCAAAAAGTTCTGGACTGCTCCATCATCGGGAACATTCTTTCTGAATCTACTCTTCAATGAATACAATCCTAACAAACTTAGGTCTTCCCTCATATGACAGACCTGCCAAGAGATGCAGGTTTAATACTACCTCCTTTTGTCCAAGCAGTTCATTTCCCATTGAGCAAATGCATCTTAATTTGCTTTAAGAACTTCAAAAATTATGTTGATGCTCAGCTAAGAAAACTTGACACTTATATCCAGTTAATGAATTTTCTGAATTATCATTTTTCGATTCTTCTTCCCACTGAGATAAAGCTTTATCAAATTCCTTTCTAGCAAAAGCAATTGCCTTGTCATTTTGAAGTTCTGATTTATGTTCAAAAACACATAACCCTCCTTGTAGTTCTAAAACGTCACCATTAGATTCAGCTTTTCCTATGCCCTTCAAAGCATTCCTCTCTTTTGTTTCATCATTAGCTTTAGTTTCATCATTAGCTACTGTTATGCCGCTGTTTAAAAAAGGAAGGAGACAAAAGGCAGGTAACTACAGGCCGGTTAATGTCTGTAGCCGGGAAAATGCTGGAATCCATCACTAAAGAAAAACTAGCAGGAACCTGGAAAAGAATAATTAGATCAAGCAGACGCAGCATGAATTCATGAGGGGAAAGTCCTGTTTGACCAATTAACTGGATTTTTAATGAAGATGTGACTACTGTGGTTGACAGAGGGGAACCGGTCAATGTGGTGTTTTTGGATTTCCAGAAAGTGTTTGATAAGATGCCTCACAAAAGGTTGCTGCAGAAGATTAGGGTACACAGAGTTGGGGGTAAAATGTTAGCGTAGATTGAGGATTGGCCATCTAACAGGAAGCAGACAGTTGGAATAAGTGGGTGTTCTTCTGGTCTGCAATTGGTGACTAGTGGCGTGCCACAGAGGTCGGTGCTGGGGCCTCAACTGTTTACCACATACATAGACAATCTGGAGGAAGGGACTGACTGTAAGGTAACAAAGCTTGCTGATAACATGAAGATGAGTGGAAAAGCAAATTGTGTGGAGGACGCGGAAAGGTGGATAGGCTAAGTGAGTGGGCGACTGTTATCGGACAACAAATTTTATGAAATTGGGCACACAATATAGAAACAGACTAAAATTATACTCAGAGCCTCCCCATTAAAAGTCACAAAAGAACAGACACAAACTAGTAGGCAAGAGTATGCTTTTAGAATGCAAATGAGGGCTAGCACACGAGGAAAGCTGGACAGGATGGCACCTACAGGAACTTAATTAAAAAACATATCTCCATTCCACCAAATCAGCACTTCTAACCTAGTTAAACAACCTACAGAGACAGCTAAAGATTACATAGCTAAGGAAGCATCCATGCCCCTCAAAAGTTCCTGAGAATAATCACACATCCATTGTTCAAACCCTGGAGATGCTAGACCATTAATAACCAGACAAAAACGATAACACACACTTAAACCAATCGTCCCAACACTTGAAAACATTAAAACATTTTATTCACGCAGAGTGCTGGAAATGTAGCTATGCAGAACACTGAGGTACAGGGTTGCAAATTGGGAAGTATTGTAGTAGATAGGGAGGATGTGCTAGAAATTCTCGAGGGTTTGAAGTTGGATAAGTCCCCTGGGCCGGACGGGATTTACCCTAGTATTCTCTGGGAGGCAAGAGAGGAGATTGCAGAGCCTCTGGCTCTGATCTTCAGGTCCTCGTTGGTTACAGGTGTGGTTCCGGAGGACTGGAGGATAGTGAATGTGGTCCCATTGTTTAAGAAGGGGAAGAGAGACCTTCCTGGGATTTATAGGCCAGTGAGTCTTACTTCTGTTGTGGGCAAGGTATTGGAGAGAATTATTAGGGATAGGATTTATAGTTATTTAGAGAGAAATGAATTGATTGGGGATAGTCAGCATGGTTTTGTGAAGGGTAGGTCATGCCTTACTAACCTCATTGAGTTTTTTGAGAAAGTGACCAAAGAGATGGATGGGGGTAAGGCGGTTGATGTAGTATATATGGACTTTAGTAAGGCGTTTGATAAGGTGGCCCATGGACGACTTCTACAGAAAATGCAGATGTGTGGAATAGAGGGTGATTTAGCTAATTGGATTAGGAATTGGCTGGCAGATAGAAGACACAAGGGTGGTGGTTGATGGGAGATATTCATCGTGGAGTTCGGTGACAAGTGGTGTGCCTCAGGGGTCTGTTTTGGGGCCCCTGTTGTTTGTAATTTTTATAAATGATCTGGATGAGGGTATTGAGGGATGGATTAGTAAATTTGCAGATGACACTAAAGTCGGTGGAGTGGTAATAGTGAAGAGGGGTGTTATAGTTTGCAGAGAGACTTGGACAAGTTGCAGAGCTGGGCCGAGAGGTGGCAAATGGAGTTTAA
Source organism: Sphyrna mokarran (assembly GCA_024679065.1). Classification (NCBI taxonomy): domain Eukaryota; kingdom Metazoa; phylum Chordata; class Chondrichthyes; order Carcharhiniformes; family Carcharhinidae; genus Sphyrna; species Sphyrna mokarran. Next base: position 14,114,307 of record JAGIQG010000007.1, on the reverse strand, counting down.
TGTGGAAAAGTGTGAGGTAATGCACTTTGGCAGGAAAAATAAATGTGTAGAGTATAGGGCTAATGGTAGGGCTCTTAATAGTGTTGAGGAACAGAAGGATCTTGGTGTATGTGTCAATAGATCCCTGAAAGTAGGCAGTCAAGGTGATAAAGTTGTTAAGAAGGCTTATGGAGTCTTAGCTTTTATTGGTAGGGGGATTGAATTAAGGAGCCGCAGCATCATGTTGCAGCTGTACAAAACTCTAGTGCGGCCGCACTTGGAGTATTGTGTGCAGTTCTGGTCCCCACATTATAAGAAAGATGTGGAGGCATTGGAGAGGGTACAGAGGAGTTTTACCAGGATGTTGCCTGGTATGGAGGGCAGGTCTTATGAAGAGAGGCTGAGGGATTTGAGGGTGTTTTCGTTAGAAAGGAGGCGGCTAAGAGGGGACCTAATCGAAACATATAAGATGAGTAGAGGTTTAGATAGGGTGGACAGTGATAGCCTTTTTCCTAGGATGGAGAAAGCTAGCACGAGGGGACACAGCTTTAAATTAAGGGGTATGAGTTATAGGACGGATATCAGAGGTAGGTTCTTTACTCAAAGAGTGATTAGGGAGTGGAATGCCCTGCCTGCAGCTGTTGTAGATGCGCCAAGTTTGGTGGCGTTTAAGAGGTTAATTGATAAGTATATGGAAGAGAAGGGAATGGTTTAGTTTGGAGGGGCATTGCTTTTTATTTTGGTCGGCACAACATCGAAGGCCGAAGGGCCTGTTCTGTGCTGTAATGTTCTATGTTCTATGTACAGGATGGCTAAAGTCGAATACTGTAAATAAAGCATGAGCATTTGAATCGTACAATACACCGAAGTTCAGGTATAACTGTAGCCCATTACAGTGGGTCTTTAGAGTGCTTTCGGGACAGTTCGATTGTATGTTCTGACTGCACCTCCGTCGACGTAAAAAAATAAAGCTGTGCCGTTATTGAACTAGACCCTGGGTCCGTAGTCGTCGTTTCACCCAATCGTGCTAACAACTGGGGGCTCGTCCGGGATCACGACCGTCGCTGGAACGCTGTCTCCTGGCATTGGGTGAGTATCTTTACTTATTTCATCAAATACACAGAATACTAGTGTCCCACTGTCAGAGCGGTGTTTCATGGCTGCCGCCATCTGAACTGTACTAATCAATAGCTGTACAGCGGTAAAGTGGCTTTAAGTTTCTTTATGGGCAGGCGATTAGGATTGCAAACCGTGATTCATTGTGTTATTTTTACATTCCACTGACCCTCAACAAGCCCGATCACAGATTGACTGCCCACTAGGGGACGCGACAGAACAGGTGTTAACAGGTATAGAGCAGGGACAGCAGCCTGGGAATTAAGGTTAAGGAGGACATCCAAGGTTTTGGGTCACTGAGATTGGATGCTTGGAGTTTGGCACAAGTCCAGGCGCTGCAAGTCAGTAAGGACCTCTGCAGGAGCGAAAGATCATGCCACTGGGGGCAAAATCCTTGAGGAACTTGCTACATGTCCGGGCGCTACTAAGTCTGGAGCCTCTGTGAGTACCTCGACCACTACAAGCAGAAGCGAGAAAACGACTGCACATCAGAGGACTCCGACCCGCGGTTGACTACATGCCGGTCCGCACCCAAGTCCAGGTGACTCCCAAGGAGATAGGCTGCCATCAGAGTCAATTTAGCGATAGGAGTTTGGATATGAGGTAGTGGCCTCGGTCACTGTAGTCGGTAGTCTCTCTGTATGCCACAGCCCCTGCAGAGAGACTGTACAGAGCTCACTTGCCTCTAAGAACATAGAACAATACAGCACAAACAGGCCCTTTGGCCCACGAGTTGCGCCGATCACATCTACCAATCTACAGACTTATCTATAACCCCCTATCCTATTCATTTCCATGTACTCATCCAGAAGTCTTTTAAAACCCCAGTGAGCTTGCCTCAACAACTTCCGACGGCAGCCGATTCCATTCACTCACCACCCTCTGAGTGAAAAACTTACTCCTAACATCCCCTCTGTATTTGCTTCCCTGCACCTTAAATCTGTGTCCTCTCGTAGTGACCATTTCAGCTCGGGGAAATAGTCTCTGAGAGTCCACCCTATCTATTCCTCTCAACATTTTATAAACCTCTATCAGGTCGCCTCTCAACCTACGTCTCTCCAGTGAGAAGAGTCCCAGCTCCCTCAGCCTATCTTCATAAGGCCTGCCTCCCAATCCAGGCAGCATCCTTGTAAATCTCCTCTGAACTCTCTCAATAGCCTCTACATCCTTCCTATAGTGAGGCGACCAGAACTGCGCACAATACTCCAAGTGGGGTCTGACAAGAGTCTTATAGAGCTGCATCATTACCTCCTGACTCCTAAACTCTATTCCTCGATTAATGAAGGCCAGTACACCGTACGCCTTCTTGACCACTTCCTCCACCTGCGAGGCCGATTTAAGAGTCCTATGGACCCGGACCCCGAGATCCTTCTGCTCTACAACACAGCTAAGACTCCTACCCCTTATATTGTACTCCTTCATCCCATTATTCCTCCAAAATGGACCACTACACATTTATCCCGTTGAAGTCCATTTGCCACTTCTCCGCCCAGTCTTGCATCCTGTCTATTCCCGCTGCAACTTTTGGCATCCCTCCAAACCATCCACAACACCACCGACCTTTGTATCGTTGGTGAACTTGCTAACCCATCCCTCCACTTCCTCATCCAGGTCATTTATGAAAATGACAAACAGCAGGGTCCCAGAACAGATCCCTGGGGCACTCCACTGGTTACCGACCTCCATGCAGAACAAGACCCATCCACAACCACTCTCTGCCTTCTGCCGGCAAGCCAGATTCTGGATCCACAAGGCCAAAGCCCCTCGGATCCCATGCCCTCTCACCTTCTCCAGAAGCCTTGCATGGGGGACCTTACCAAACGCCTTGCTAAAGTCCATGTACACTACGTCCACCACTCTTCCTTCATCAACGTGCTCAGTCACATATTCGAAGAACTCAACTAGGCTCGTAAGGCATGACCTGCCCTTGATGAAACCATGCTGACTATTTCTAATCAGTCCAAACTTCTCCAAATGTTCATAAATCTTATCCCTTAGAAGCCTCTCCATCAGCTTACCAACCACTGAAGTCAGACTCACCTGTTGGTAATTTCCTGGACTATCCCTTTTCCCTTTCTTAAAGATAGGAACCACATCCGCAATCTTTCGGAACCTCTCCCGTTTCCATGGATGACGCAAATATCATCGCCAGGGGCTCTGCAACCACTTCCCTCACCTCCCACAATAACCTGGGGTACATCCCATCTGGTCCCGGCGACTTGTCTATCTTGATAGAATTTAACAGGTCTAACACATCCTCTTTCCTAACATCCACATACTCAATCTTTTTCGTATGCCTCAAACCTGCAGTACAATCTCCCAGTTCACTTTCCACCGTGAATACAGAGGCAAAGTACTCATTAAGCACCCCTGCCATTTCTTCTGGATTCACACAGACTTTTCCCCCTTCACCTTTTATAGGTCCTATCCCTTCTCTTCTCATCCTTTTACTTTTCACATATTTGTAGAAGGCCTTGGGATTCTCCTTAATCTTACCTACCAAGGCCTTCTCATGACTCCTTCTGGCTCTCCTAATTTCCTTTTTAAGCTCCCTTCTACACACCATATACTCCTCTAGATCCCTAACATCTCCTAGCTCTCTGAACCTTTTATACACCTTTCTTTTCTTCCTAACTAGGTTCACCACAACTTTCGTGCACCACAGTTCCAGCGTCCTACCAAAACCTTCTTGACTCCTCGGAACATTGTCTTGCAGATCCAAGAGCGGTAATCTCCCCGCTACACGCAGGCCAGGTTCTGTGGGTTGCCACTGAAGGTACAAACATACTAACAGCGGGAACACAAGACCATAACCCAATCAGAACGACACATATAAGTATCTATGAAAGCATTAGAGCCAGAGTTGGTACACTACAGACCTAGTAAAGGAAACCAACATGGATAGCAATAGTACCAACTTTGAATGGGGACCAGAAGAGTCCCTCACCCGCTATCTAGCAGACAAAAACAAGAATCTAATTAAAAACATGAGGAAGGCAGGGTGGAAGCCCCATGACCTGCTTGAAACACAGCTGGAGTGGTGGGTAAAGGAGAAAAGGAACAAGGATGACAAGGCTTGGATTCTAATATTAAAGGCTCATGCCAGCCTTGCAGGACGAGTTCATAAACATGTACAAGGCAAGCAGGAGGAAGCTGCACAGCAACAACACGCCGCTGTGATGGCCACTAACCCTATGCTGCCAGCACTGTCCAACTTCTCACGCGAACCTCCGAGTGAGGAGTGTCCTAGCTGGGAATGTTTAGTGGATGAAACGGATCCACTATGCCCGACAAGAGGGAGCATTCAATCTACCACTGACTTCCCATCCCAGAATATTATGGCAGCCCCCGTTAAAATTGAGTGTGTCCCCGGGGGGGCAAAGAGGAGATGGGCAAGGGCAATCTGCCCAGGCTCGGATAAAGATGATATGTATATTCCTTACCCTGAGGGACACAACAAAACTGCTGGGCAAATTCCCAACCCTCCAGCCCAGACACAATAACGCGATCTTCTGGGAAAAACTTGAGATGCAAATGTATCACAATTTACACAATCAGGATATAGCAAGGCTCCTGAGAGCCAAAATGTCAGAGAATTATTGGACCCGACTTCAAGTAGAACACCAGAACGGGACCTGGTGCACAAACCTGAACGAGAGTCGCCAAGAGCAACACCAAGCTCTGACGGATTTTGAAGATGATATTACCCAAACCATGGGGTGAGTCCCCCGTGAGCTGGAACGCAATCGTAGGGGTAGTGCAGGGGAAGGAGGAAGAAGTCCAGGAATAAGGGTGACGGAAATTTAATGCCTTTTTGGCCCATGGAGGAATGCCCGACGCCAATAGACAGAACTCCGCATTCCTCCAGTTATACAAGGACGCACTGAGCCCAGCGCACCAAGCAATCCTAAAAATTGGATTGGTAAACTTTAACAGCTTTGACAAGCTAGAGAACTGGACTATTACTGTAGACAACCAACAGGTAGGGGTACCTTCCCTGGGAGCTGATGGAGAGGCCTGCTACAGGTGTGGGAAACCGGGGGGGGGGGGGGGGGGGGAGAGCGAGAGCGAGAGCGACCAAACCCCAGCAAGCACCCCTGACCTAAAAGGAGCATGACATCTCCAATACTGCACACCTCAGTCACCAGCAGTTGCTGGATATTATACAGACCCTGGCGGCACAAAAGACCGCATGAATTGCGTCGGCCCCCACCCCAGGAGCTGACCCCTGTATCTGGGTTAACGCATCATTAGGGGGCCAGCAATGCAAAATATTAATAGATACAGTGGCCATGATATCCCACACCAACATGGCACTTCCTACAACCTACCGTTCCATCATAGTAGTGGGGGTAGGGGGAAGTAGAACTACAGCTTATCAGACCGAGGCAGTCCTACCTCAGATCGAGGACATTTTACTCCCAGTACACTTCTGGGAACAATCTTGGGAATAGACCTCCTGGGGGAGTTAGGGGCAGTGGTGGACACCTTTAACAAGCGCCTACTGCAGACCATGAGGAAGGAACACAAAAGTGGGATTCAGGGATACTGGGTCCCTAATAAAAACGTGGATGCGGTCCATGCAGAAGACCATACCAACACAGCCCGAGACTGGAAAAGGGAGGGAGTAGTTGGGCTTCTATGCCAATCATTACCCCAAGTCTGGGCAGCAGGGAAACAAGACTGCGGCCTGTAAGAATCCCTCCTCTACACGCACACAGGCCGATCCATACCCCCCACAAACAATACCCCATAAAGCCCAATGCACTACAAGCCACTGAGAAAATCGTTCAGGCTGTGGTTGCCCAGGGTATCTTAAGACTCAAAGTGTCCAACACTAACTCCCCAATGTAGCCAGTCCGTAAGCCAGACACAAGTTACCGACTGGCCATAGATACATTGCCCTAAACAAAATAATACCGAAAAACACGCCATAGTCGCGAGTCCATCCACTATTTTCAACAGACTCCGATCTGAACACTGTATTAGCAAATGGATTCTGGTCCATCCCACTTCACACGGACTCCCAGGAAAGGTTCACCTTTACAAGTGAAGGGAAACAGTACATATGGACATGCCTCCCCAAGAGTTCCACAACAGCCCCAACATTTTCCACCGAGTTATGAGTGAGGCCTTTGAGGACTGCAATCTGTCCCCATATGGAAGTACCTTCCTCCAATATGTGGTCAATATCCTTATTGCCTTCACCAACCTCACAGGACATACAGCAGCCCTGTCCACAATCCTGCATGCCTTGCAGGCTGCGGGTTTTAAAATCAAACCAACCAAGGCACAGATTGCACAACCTAAGGTCCAGTATTTAGGACACAATGTAAGCCAGGGAAAGAAAACCCTCCCCTCCAATCGGAAGATTGCGATTGTAAATAAGCCCCGTCCAAACACAGTCAAAGGGATACGCAGAGTTATGGGATTCTGTAATTACTGCCGAAATTTCATTGACCAGTTCGCATCCCTGGCCGAACCAATTCAGTGGCTGGTTAAAGGGGGAAAGTCAGGAGCAAAAATGATTGAGTGGAGACAAGAACAGGATGCACCCGCCTAAAATCAGAACTATTAGCAGTCCCAGCCCTACGCCTGCCTAATATAACTAATCATGATGTAGAGATGCCAACGTTGGACTGGGGTAAACACAGTAAAAAGTCTGACAACACCAGGTTTAAGTCCAACCGATTTATTTGATAGTAAACTCACAAGCTTTCGAGGCTGTCCTGTCATTCACCTGACAAAGAGGACAGCCTCGAAAGCTTGTGAGTTTACTATCAAATAAACCAGTTGGACTTAAACCTGATGTTATCAGACTTCTTACTGTAACATAACTAAGCCCTTCCACCTCTTCTATGACTCAGAATGGGGATTTTATAGCTCCGTGGTAACCCAAGCGTACAGTGGAACCATGCGGCCGATGGCATATTATTCTATCCGACAGTCCTTGTAACCAAGGGACTGAACAAATGTGTGGCAGCTCTAGATCGTGCCGCCTGGACAGTCGGGGTATGCAAACCGATCACCACGTCAGGACAAATCATTTTACACACAAAACACACTATCATCGAGCTCCTGAATACAAACCAGTTCCGGACTGTTTCGGACGCCTGAAGGGCCAACTGGAAAGCAGTACTCTTCCCCCGAGACCAGTCAGTCCAGATAATGGGAGACACCAGGAAGAACCCTGAAGAGGGACTCCTATCAGAAGGAAGTCCACACTACTGCCCAATTAACCAAGACACTGAATCGGAAGAAGGGATTAATGACCAACCTCTAGATAACCCCGATCTCACACTATATGTATACAGGTCCCGAAAACAAACAGAGGGACAATACCGCACAGGCTGGTCAGTAGTAGACCAAGAGGGACACCATGAGTGGGTACACCTCTGCTCAAGTGGCCAAACTCATAGCCCTCATGGAAGCCCTAAAGATGGGAAAGGAAAAGCGAGTAAATGTGTATACTGACAGCCAACATGCATTCAGGGTGGTCCACGGTTACATGATGGCCTGGAAAAGGTGCGGGTTTATCACCACAGGGGGAGGCACATAAAGCATGAAAATATAATCTGAGACCTGGTAGCTGCAGCCAGGCTATCCTCAGAAGCAGCCGTAATTAAGATAAAAGCCCACCAGAGGGCAAGGACAGCAGAACAGAAGGGGAACCAATTAGCAGATGCTGTGGAAGCCCTCCTGCACACAGCCGCTGTCACAACAGTACCCTTGGATGAAGTGGATATTTTTAAGCTGCAGGGTAATGCAAGCCCAGACGAGGCAACACAGTGGGAACAGACAGGGGCATTCAGGGACAAAGATGTGGCACAGAGGGCACCAAGTAGCCACCCCCTCATTTATACACACCAAACTACTCTGACTCCTCCACGAGCCGGACCACTCCAGCCAGGATAGGACCCTAGCCCAATTGTCAGCCGATTGGTGGTGGCCAGGGATGGGACGGGACGGGACGGGACGTAGCCAAACACTGCCAGCGCAGTATCATATGCACCCAGCACAACCCCGGCTGATCCCCGAGAGGCTCACCGACGCCAACTAAAGGGACCCTAGGAAAACCTCCAGATTGACCTCACAGGCCCTCTACCCACTAGCTGAGGGAAGAAATACTGCTTAGTCTTAATTTATCAATTCACCCACTGGGTAGAAGCATTCCCAACTCAGGATTGCGAAGCCGCCACCGTAGCCCGCATCTTAGCGTACGAGATCATCCCGAGGTGGGGAGTCCCACTACAACTGGACTCCGACCAAGGGACACACTTCACCGGCAAAATAATGAAACAGGCTTGTAAAACCCTGGGAATCCGACAGTGATTCCATATCCCGTACCACTCTCAGATGGTCGAGCAAATGAACCACAAACCAAAAATACGATTGCAAAGTCAATCATCGAGACAGGTCAGGGGTAGGTAGACGTCCTTCCCTGCATCTTAATGCACCTACAAGCCACCCCAGGTCACACAATAGGATTTACACCATTTGAATTAATGACGGGGAGGGCAATGAGACTCCCAGAAAACATAGCGGTAGGAGAAGAAATAGCACCCCTTCGGGATAAAATGAAGAGATACGTACAATAGTTAGACCACCAACTCAGAGAGCTGCACCATGCAGCCAGAGACCAAAAGGCTATAAGAGACCAGGTTAAGAAGCATGATATCTGTCACACTACCACACTTCCGAGTAGGGGACAAAATTTTAATCCAAGTTGCCCCCGACCAAACAGAATTCTCACCGAAATGGATAGGACCCCATTGAGATTATCCTCACCAGCAACACATGTGGAGTCCTTGGAGAGAGTGCAGAGGAGGTTTACCAGGATGCTGCCTGGTATGGAAGGACTGTCCTATGAGGAACGATTGGACTGGGGTTGTTTTCCCTTGAAAGACGTCGGCTTAGAGGGGATCTCATAGAGGTGTATAAGATTATAAGGGGTATAGATAGAGTAAATGGAGGTAAACTTTTTCCACCTTTAGAAATGGATAGGACGAGAGGTCATGGCCATAGGGTGAGGGGGGCTATGTATAGGACGAATATTAGAGGGCAGTTTTTCACACAAAGGGTAGTGGGGGTGTGGAATGCACTGCCGAGTAAGGTGGTGGGAGCAGGCACGCTGGGGCTGTTTAAGGGTCTCTTGGACAGCCACATGAGCGGTATGCAGATAGAGGGATATATTAGGACTGTTTAACTACGGCTTTTTTCCACAGGTAATTCGGTCCATAATTTGAGCACGCATTCGGCAGGTGGTGCGGGTACAGCTCTTGGATGTTGATTCATGGGTTGCCTGGTACCTCATGTCGTATATGAGTGCTTTATGTGGACCATCTGAAGGGCACCATGACAGCTCAGAGACTATCGATGTGGCTGTGCAGACACTTGGAATTGGGCCAGTGTCTGCGGGAGTTTGCGCGTTCTCCCCGTGGTTGCGTGGGTTTTCTCCGGGCACTCCGGTTTCCTCCCACAACCCAAAAATTCGCTCTTAGGCTGATTGGGTAACAAATTGTCCCTATGGTGAAAATTTTCCATATTAGGAATAATATATATATTATTATATAGGAATATTAAAATAGGATAATGTATTTGGTATGATGGCGGCGCGGGCTCGTTGGGCCGAAGGGCCTGTTTCCCGTGCTGTGTTGCTTAATAAAAAAAAAAAAAGTGGCTGTGTCGATATTGAAGGGAAAGGCCGCTGGAAACACTGGTCACAATTAAAGGCATACCACCCGGGGAAGACAGGACAGGCCGATCAAAGGGATGAGAATAGTCCGTCGACATAAATGGGCCACGTATCGACCCCTAACTAACCACCTTTATCCACACAGCGGCAATCGAATTAACAATCTTCATTTCTAGGATGGAAGAGAGCCACACATCAACCATGGCTCTAATATATGTATATATGTACATAGATGTAGGTGCATGCTTAAGTAAATTAGTTAATAGAAATTAGTTAACACTAAGATTCTAATATCTGGCAATCACCAGGCTTCGTGTACTCTTCCCACCTCTTCTCCAAAACAATGTGAACATCTTTGAAGATGACCCGACTAGTGATCTTTTTATCAAGTATTGCATTCCAGGGATACACCACTTACCAACTAGCCCGTGGGATAATATTCAATACGTCCGAGGCATTGTGTGGCTGGCATGCACAATACCCTGAGAACAATAGAGTGTATTCAAACGCATGGCTACAAGTCCACCTGGGCATCAATGTGATTTTGCTTCACTTGCATATTGGATAAAATCCAAACATGTATCCAACGGCCAGACTCACTAAGCGACTCTGGCTGCACCTTCAGAACTATCTGCGTCCTCCCCAAAGATCCGCGAACCCCACCACAAAGAGATATTTTGAAATCAGACATTGACATTTGTGGATATTACATAGAACATAGAACATTACAGCACAGAACAGGCCCTTCGGCCTTCGATGTTGTGCCGACCAAAATAAAAAGCAATGCCCCTCCAAACTAAACCATTCCCTTCTCTTCCATATACTTATCAATTAACCTCTTAAACGCCACCAAACTTGGCGCATCTACAACAGCTGCAGGCAGGGCATTCCACTCCCTAATCACTCTTTGAGTAAAGAACCTACCTCTGATATCCGTCCTATAACTCATACCCCTTAATTTAAAGCTGTGTCCCCTCGTGCTAGCTTTCTCCATCCTAGGAAAAAGGCTATCACTGTCCACCCTATTTAAACCTCTAATCATCTTATATGCTTCAATAAGATCCCCTCTTAGCCGCCTCCTTTCTAACGAAAACAACCTCAAATCCTTCAACCTCTCTTCATAGGACCTGCCCTCCATACCAGGCAACATCCTGGTAAACCTCCTCTGTACCCTCTCCAATGCCTCCACATCTTTCTTATAATGTGGGACCAGAACTGCACACAATACTCCAAGTGCGGCCGCACTAGAGTTTTGTACAGTTGCAACATGATGCTGCGGCTCCTAAATTCAATCCCCCTACCAATAAAAGCTAAGACTCCATATGCCTTCTTAACAACTTTATCCACTTGACTGCCTACTTTCAGGGATCTATTGACACATACACCAAGATCCTTCTGTTCCTCAACACTATTAAGAGCCCTACCATTAGCCCTATACTCTACACATTTATTGTTCCTGCCAAAGTGCATTACCTCACACTTTTCACATTAAACTCCATTTGCCACCTCTCGGCCCAGCTCTGCAACTTGTCCAAGTCACTCTGTAAACTAAAACACCCCTCTTCACTATCTACCACACCACCAACTTTAGTATCATCTGCAAATTTACTGATCCATCCCTCAATACCCTCATCCAGATCATTTATAAAAATTACAAACAGCAGGGGCCCCAAAACAGACCCCTGAGGCACACCACTTGTCACCGAACTCCACGATGAATATCTCCCATCAACCACCACCCTCTGTCTTCTATCTGCCAGCCAATTCCTAATCCAATTAGCTAAATCACCCTCTAATTACGGACTAGTTGAGGCTCCTGCAGTCTCACTACATGTATGTTTTGCACTTCCTACATCGCATGCCCCACAACCACGACACTCTAAATCTTTCCCTGCCCTTTGCTGAGCAGGGGTCCGGAGGGAGGACTGGTTCTGTGGAACAAGGGAGAAATTGTATATGACAATTGAAACACGAAATCGTGCCTGTTCTGATTGATATCTCAGGGATCCAGGTGCCAGGATACTGTACAGAACAGACACAAAGTATGTACCAAATGCTGGACAGAGAAACCATAGAGTGGGCTATCAATGTGATGGGAGCAACACACACACACACACACACACACACACACACACACGCAAAAGGGATATAGTCAATGACATCCTCACAGGAATAAACACCGGATCCAGCGTGGTTAACTCAATTGACATCCAGGGCCTCAATAATAAGATAGAACAGTTAAAGGCAGTAATGAAAGATATCCTGTAATGGTCACTAGCCAACAAGCCGAGCAAGCTCTTTTAGGGGAGAGGGGCGCCCATATCCAATTAGATGGAATCACAATATTAGAAACACACATCCGTATCATTAACCACCTCTTAGATAGATAGAGAGAAAACACTGCCCGGGTACAACAGGGACAGCTGCGCCATGCATATGGTCAGCGGATGATAGGCCAATTGAGACATAATTTGGACTAGGTACACAGTGGGGAGGTGCCTGATTGGATTGGCAGCACTCAACTAGCACAACTCGCAGATCAGAAGGGGATGCTGGATAATCAGACCTTGAAAGAAATGATGTGGGTGTATCCAGTGATCCCCAATTGCAAAGTTAGCGAGAACATGGGGGTAGGGATAGTCCTATTAATCCAGTTAGTGACACCAGACTCAGGGCATTCCCTATCTTCCAAATTGAGAACATCGGTGTTGTTAGAGGCAATACCTTCCTCCGCTATCACCTATCCAAAGTCGCAGCCATCTCAAGATACAGCGTGATGTTCAGTACCTTCCTCTCGGGATGCAAACAAAGGCGAGAGATAACCATTATAAGGGATCGGATTTATAATCATCTAGGGAGAAATAAATTGATTAGGGATAGTCAATGCGGTTTTGTGAAGGGTAGATCATGCCTCACAAACCTTTGAGTTTTTTGAAAAAGTGACCAAAAAGATGGATAAGGGTAAGGCAGTTGACATGGAGTAAATGGATTTTAGTAAAGTGTTTGATAAGGTTCGCCATGGTAGCCTGCTGCAGAAAATGCAGATGCATGGGATTGAAGGTGACTTAGCAGTTTGGATCAGGAATTGGCTAGCTGATAGAAGACAGAGTATGGTGGTTGATGAGAAATATTCAACCTGGAGTTCAGTTACAAGTGGTGTACCTTAGAGATCTGTTTTGGGGCCACTGCTGTTTGTCATTTTTATAAATGACCTAGATGAGGGTGTAGAAGGATGGGTTAGTGAATTTGCTGATGACACCAAAGTCGGAGGAGTTGTAGACAGTGAGGATGGATATTACAGTTTGCAGAGGGACATAGATAAGCTGCAGAGCTGGGTTGAGAGGTGGCAAATGGCGTTTAATGTGGAAAAGTGCGATGTGATTCACTTTAAGAGTGATTCACTTTGTTAACAGGAGTATAGAATATAGGGCTAATGAAAGGACTGTTGGTGGTGTCAACGAGCAGAGAGATCTCGGTGTACATGTGCATAGCTGTCTGAAAGTTGGCATCCAGGTTGATAAGGTTGTTAAGAGGGCATATGGTGTGTTAGCTTTCATTGGTAGAGGGATTGAATTTCGGAGCCACGAGGTCATGTTGCTGTGGCCACACTTGGAGTATTGCGTACAGTTCTGGTCGCCGCATTGTAAGAAAGATGTGGAGGCATTGGAAAGGGTGCAGAGGAGGTTTACCAGGATAGTGGGAAGGTCTTATGAGGAAAGGCTGAGGGAACAAAGAACAAAGAAGAAAACAGCATGGGAAACAGGTCCTTCGGCCCAACAAGCCCGCACCGCCACCCCGATGTTCCCACCTCTACCCGTGATCCCTGCCTATGTTTATAGGTCTATGGATTAAAAACCAAATTTGAGACAATTTAGGGAGAATTTGTTTTCCCAATTAGCCTAAGAGCACATCTTTGGGATGTGGGAGGAAACCAGAGCACCCAGAAAAAACCCACGCAAGCACGGGGAGAATGCGCAAACTCCCATAGACACAGGCCCAAATCGATGTATCTGCACAGCACAGCGATAGTCACTGAGCTGTCGTGTTGCCCATCAAATGGTCCAGGTCAAGTGTACACTAATGACGTGAAGCACTAGGATACCTCTCGAAAAAAAAATCCAAGAGCAGCCCTCTCACGACCCATCGCGTTTATGCCCCTCGTTAGGCAACAAGGTGGACCAAAGCACCTGTAGGATAAAAACAAGTACATCGATATCATCATTTATTTACACACTTCCCAGGGACTCCCAAGGCTCATGATCCCTAGTTTAAATCGGTTTTCTATACCCCTCCATTCCCATTCTGCTCATGTGCCCATCTAAGTATTTCTTAAATAACTCCAGAGTGCCTGCCTCCACCACTTTACTTGACAGCACATTCCATACCCCCACCACCCTCTGTGTGAAAAAACTCCCTCTAGCATCTAAATTATACCTTACCCCCTCACCCTAAGCCCGTGAGCTCTTGTGCTATTAGAGTCCATCCTAGAAAAAAGCTTAACCCTGTTCACTCTATCAATACCCCTCATAATCTTGTACACCTCTATTAGATCTCCTCAAAGTCTACGTCTTTTTAAGGAAAACAGTCCCAATTTGCTTAACCTCTCTTCGTAACTCAGACCTTCCATACCAGGCAGCATCCTGGTAAACCTCCTCTGCACTGTCTCCAGACTCTCCACGTCCTTCCAGTATAAGGCGACCAGAACTGGACGCAGTACTCCAAATGAGGTCTAACCAACGTTTTATACAACTACCACATTAAAGGCCAGCTCTTGTACTCTATACCCTTTTCTATAAAGGCTAGCGTACTATATGCTTTCTTCACAACCTTCTCCACTTGCTCTGCCACCTTCAGAGATTTGTTCACCTGCACCCCCAGGTCCCTCTGCATTTCTATTCTCCTAATAGGTCTACCCTTTATCATATACCTCCCTCCTACATTCTTTCCTCCTGAATTGCATCACCTCGCATTTATCAGGATAAAATTCCATCTGCCATCTATCTGCCCAAGCTACCAGCCTATCTATGTCCTGTTGCATCGCCTGACAATGCTCCTCACTATCCGCAAGTCACTTGAGGTTATTTTCATTAGAGAGAAGAAGGTTAAGAGGTGACCTAATTGAGGCATACAAGACGATCAGAGGATTAGATAGGGTGGACAGTGAGAGCCTTTTTCCTCGGATGGTGATGGCTAGCATGAGGGGATATAGCTTTAAGGGGTGGTAGTTATAGGACGGATATCAGAGATAGGTTCTTTATTCTGAGGGTAATAAGGGCGTGGAATGCCCTACCTGCAGCAGTAATAGACTCGCCAACTTTAAGGGCATTCAAATGATCAGTGGATAGACACATGGATAACATTAGAATAGTTTAGGTTACAGGGTCATTAGATTGGTTCCACTGGTCGGCGCGACATCGAGGGCCTGTGCTGCACTGTAACGTTCTATGTTCTATTTGCTGTCACCCACTGAGACAAGGAGAGACAGCTGAATGTGGGTTTAATCAATTGCAGGGCTGTACCCTAGAAATTACACCTACAGACTCACACTTTGCCGGGCAGGATATGGAGGACAAGGTAGGTATTGTATAGCCACAACAAAAACATCCTTCATATACAACAGGCTAACATGCCTGATCTCCAGCTCAAACTTCTGCTTCACCCCTTGCAGACCAGTCACTATTGGCCAAGTTCACACCACCAACATCCGAAGTGTGGTGGAACAGCAGAGGGATCTTGGGGTCTGGGTCCATAAGACTCTCAAGTCGGCCTCCCAGATGGAGGATGTGGTTAAGAAAGCTTACGGTGTACTGGCCTTCATTCATCGAGGGATTGAGTTCAGGAGTCAGGAGGTAATGCTGCAGCTTTATAGGACCCTTGTCAGACCACACTTGGAGTACTGTGCGCAGTTCTGGTCGCCTCACTATAGGAAGGACGTGGAAGCTATTGAAAGGGTGCAGAGGAGATTTACAAGGATGTTGCCTGGATTGGGAGGCATGCCTTATGAAGACAGGTTGAGGGAGCTGGGACTGTTCTCCCTGGAGAGACGAAGGTTGAGAGGCGACCTGATAGAGGTTTACAAGATGTTGAGAGGAATAGATAGGGTGGACTCTCAGAGACTATTTCCCAGGGCTGAAATGGTCGCAACGAGAGGGCACAGATTTAAGGTGCAGGGAAGCAAGTACAGAGGGGATACTAGGGGAAAGTTTTTCACTCAGAGGGTGGTGAGTGAATGGAATCAGCTGCCGTTGGTGGTGGTCAAGGCAAACTCGCTGGGGTCTTTTAAAAGACTTCTGGATGAGTATATGGGATCCAATGCAATTTAGATAGTGAAGAGGGGTGTTATAGTTTGCAGAGAGACTTGGCCAAGTTGCAGAGCTGGGCCGAGAGGTGGCAAACGGAGTTTAATGTGGAAAAGTGTGAGGTAATGCACTTTGGCAGGAATAATAAATGTGTAGAGTATAGGGCTAATGGTAGGATTCTTAATAGTGTTGATGAACAGAGGGATCTTGGTGTATATGTGCATAGACCCCTGAAAGTTGGCAGTCAAGTCGATAAGGTTGTTAAGAAGGCATATGGAGTCTTAGCTTTTATTGGTAGGGGGATTGAATTTCGGAGCCGCAACGTCATGTTGCAAACTGTACAAAACTCTAGTGCGGCCGCACTTGGAGTATTGTGTGCAGTTCTGGTCCCCACATTATAAGAAAGATGTGGAGGCATTGGAGAGGGTACAGAGGAGGTTTACCAGGATGTTGCCTGGTATGGAGGGCAGGTCTTATGAAGAGAGGCTGAGGGATTTGAGGTTGTTTTCGTTAGAAAGGAGGCGGCTAAGAGGGGACCTAATCGAAACATATAAGATGATTAGAGGTTTAGATAGGGTGGACAGTGATAGCCTTTTTCCTAGGATGGAGAAAGCTAGCACGAGGGGACACAGCTTAAATTAAGGGGTGATAGTTATAGGACGGATATCAGAGGTAGGTTCTTTACCCAAAGGGTGGTTCAGGAGTGGAATGCCCTGCCTGCAGCAGTTGTAGATACGCCAAGTTTGGTGGCATTTAAGGAGGTTAGTTGATAAGTGTATGGAAGAGAAGGGAATGGTTTAGTTTGGAGGGGCAATGCTTTTTATATTGGTCGGCGCAACATCGAAGGCTGAAGGGCCTGTTCTGTGCTGTAATGTTCTATGTTCTATGGGGGTTATAGATAGGTCTAAGGCTGGGTAGGTTTTGATGTGTTCGGCACAACTTGTGGGCCGAAGGGCCTGTTTGTGCTGTAGTGTTCTATGTTCTAAGTACGCAGGCCCTGACACTTAATGCCATGGACCCACTGAGAGATTACCTTAAATATTACCAACATCCAGAACAGGCTCCCATCCCACAACTAGCAGAAGTACTGACAGAGCTCTGTCTCAAAGTGGGACATTCTATTCAGTTATACCATCAGTTACAAACCCACATTAAAACCCTAGAGCATGATACAGAATCAGCCTTACAGAGCCAGACATGGGTATAGAGGGTATGGGACTGGGGCCTAAATACAGACTTTCATCCCTGGATCCAGATAATCTCACACATACTGGTTACCATCCAACTCATACTGGCAATATCCTGGGGAGTAATAACATGCTATACATATTACTAGCGCAAAACTAAAACTAGAAAGGAACTAATTAGAATGATTGGCAACACAGAACAATTAACAAATCATGAAGACTTCTCCCATATACACCTAATTTGACAATTAGGTGCTCCCCTAAACTGTACGACTGCAGCGTGCAAATACAGAGAGCATAAAATTTGTTAAAAGAAATCGGTCTGAGGGTGGCAGAACAAGTCCACTCCTGACTGACAGGGGGGAACTGTTATTGGACAACCAATTTTATGAAATTGGGCACACAATATGGAAGCAGACTAAAATTACACTCAGAGCCTCCCCATTAAAAGTTACAAAGGAACAGATTCAAACTAGCAGGCAAGAGCATGCTTTCAGAATGCAAATGAGGGCTAGCACACAAGGGAAGCTGGACAGGATGGCACCTAGAGGAACTAAATTAAAAAACACATTTCTATCCCACCAAATCAGCATTCTAACCTAGTCAAAAACCTATGGAGACATCTAAAGATTAGCATAGCTAAGGAAGCATCCCTGGCTCCTCAAAGTTCCTGAAAATAATCACACACTTGTTGTTCAAACCCCGGAGATTCTTGACCATTAATAACCAGACAAAAACAATTAACACACACTTAAACCAATCGTCCCAATACTTGAAAGCATCGAGACATGACGGCTAAAGTCAAATACTGTAAATAAAGCATTAGCATTTGAATCATACAATACATCAAGGTTCAGATATAATTGCAGCGGGCCTTTAGAATACTTTCGGGACAGTTCGATTGTATGTCTTGACTGCACCTCCGTCAACGTAAAAGAAAATAAAGCTGTGCCGTTAATGAACTAGACCTTGAGTCCGTAGTGGTTGTTTCACCTACTTGCGCTAACAGCGAGGATCTGGCAGATGGAGCATAACGTTGGCAAATGAGAGGTTCCACTTTGGAAGAAATAACAGTAAAATGGAATAGTATTTAAATGGTGAAAAATTACAAAATGCTACTGTGCAGAGGGGCCTGGGGATCCTTGTGCATGAATCGCAAAAACTCAGTCAGCAGGTGACCAAGAACGCAAATGGAATGTTGGCCTTTATCGCGAGGGGGATAGAATATAAAAGCAGGGAGATCTTGCTGCAACTGTACAAGGCACTGTTGAGGCTGCAACTGGAGTACTGTGTGCAATTTTGGTCCCCTTATTTGCAAAAAGATATATTGGCCTTGGAGGGAGTACAGAGAAGGTTCACCAGGTTGATACCAGAGATGAGGAGGTTAGCTTATGAGGAGAGATTGAATAGACTGGGCCTGTACTTGTTGGAGTTTAGAAGGCTGAAGGGTGATCTTATAGAGACATACAAGATAATGAAGGAGCTAGATAGGGTAAAGGTAGAGAGATTCTTTCCAGTTAGAAAGGAAACCAGAACTAGAGGGCATAGCCTCAAAATAAGGGGGGTGGTCAGTTTAGAACAGAGTTGAGGAGAAACAACTTCTCTCAGAGGGTAGTGAATCTCTGGAATTCTCTGCCTATTGAAGTGCTGGAGGCTACTTTGTTGAATATATTTAAGTCACGGGTAGATAGATTTCTGATCGATAAGGGAATTAAGGGTTAGAGGAGCAGATTGGGAAGTGGAACTGATCCACTTTAGATCAGCCATGAACTTATTGAATGGCGGGGCAGGCTCGAGGAGCTAGATGGCCTACTCCTGCTGCTATTTTTTATGTTCTTAAGTACAACTGCTAACTATTTTGTTACACCTTTATCATTTCATTCCTGCATTTTTAATTCAGATGGCTTTTACACATCCTCAACTGCCATTAATGGCAGTTTCTGTTGTAGATGCGCCAAGTTTGGTGGCGTTTAAGAGGTTAGTTGATAAGTATATGGAAGAGAAGGGAATGGTTTAGTTTGGAGGGGCATTGCTTTTTATTTTGGTCGGCACAACATCGAAGGCCGAAGGGCCTGTTCTGTGCTGTATTGTTCTATGTTCTATGTTCTAATGCTTTCTTCTCAAACTGATGCTCCAATATCCTTTTAAAGTTAGCAGGCTAATTTTTTGACTGTTTAGACATATCTCTAGTCAAAACTTTATTTTTTTGTAGCAGAGTTACTGAAAAATCATGATTTTCTTAAGTCATCCTGCTTTTCCTGTACCTCCGTTTCAACATATTTCCTGAAATCACTAGAGCTGGTAATACCTTGTCTCCAGCCAACTCATTTCCTAATAAAAAAAAATCAATATCTTCAACAGATGAAGTAGGAACAACACCCACAGTAACAAAACCACATTAAAATGAACAGGTAGACCTCTGGCACCAACTCAGTATGAGGGGCAGGTTAGACAGGTGATGGAGAAGGGAAGCACCCAGATGAGGGTCTGAGGTGTGTCTATTTTAATGCCAGGAGTGTAGCGAATAAAGTGGATGAGCTCAGGGCCTGGATTGCTGCTTGGAAATGTGATGTGGTGGCCATTACAGAGACTTGGATGTCTCAGGGACAGGACTGGGTACTTCAGGTGCCAGGATTAAGATGCTTCAGGAAGGACAGGGAGGGAGGTAAAAGAGGTGGGGGAGTGGCACTGTTGATCAGGGACTGTCACAGCTGTAGAGAAGGAGGATGCTGTGGAGGGACAGTCTACGGAGTTTTTGTGGGTGGGAGTTAGGAACAGCAAGGGGTCGAAAACATTGCTGGGTGTTTTTCAATAGGCCGCCCAATAGTGACAGGGATGTTGAAGTGCAGATAGGGAAACAGATCCTAGAGAGATGTAGAAATAACAGAATTGTCGTGATGGGAGACTTTAATTTTCCAAACATTGACTGGAATGTCCCCAGGGTAAGGGGTTCGGATGGTGAGGAGTTTGTTAGGTGTGTTCCTGACACAGCACGTGGATAAGTCTACGAGAGGTGAGGCTGTACCTGACCTGGTGCTGCTAATGAACCAGGACAGGTGTTGGATCTCTCGGTAGGAGAGCATCTCAGGAATGGTGATCATAATTTTATCTCCTTCATGATAGCATTGGAAAGAGATAGGATCAGGCAGGATAGAAAAATGTTTATCTGGAGTAGGGGGAAATATGAAATCATTAGGCAGGAAATTGGAAGAGTAAACTGGAAGGTGGTGTTCTTGGGGAAAAAGTACTGAAGGAAGGTGGCGGATTTTCAAGGAATGTTTGTCTGGAGCTCTGCATGACAATGTTCCGGTGAGACAAGGAGGTTTTGGTAGGTGCACAAAGGCTGTGATGAACATAGTTAGGAAGAAAAGAAAATTGTACAATAGGTTCAGGGAGCTAGAGGACGTTAAGGATCTAGAGGCATATAACACTTGTAGAAGGGAGCTTAAAAAGGAAATTAGAAGAGCCAGAAGGAGTCACGAGAAGGCTTTGGCGGGTAGGATTAAGTAGAATCCCAAGGCATTCTATAAATATGTGAAGAGTAAAAGGATAAGAAGAGAAAGGGTAGGACCTATAAAAAGGTAAAGGAGGAAAAGTCTGTGTGGAACCAGAAGAAATGGCAGAGGTGCTTAACAAGTATTTTGCCTCAGTATTCACAGTGGAGAGTGATCTGGAGGGTTGTACTACAGGAATGCGGCAAACTGAAAATATTGAGTATGTGGACATTAAGGAAGAGGTGTTGGAACTGTTAAATTCCATCAAGGTAGATAAGTCGCCGGGTCCGGATGGGTTATACCCCAGGTTACTGAGGGAGGTGAGGGAAGTGATTGCAGAGCCCCTGGCGATGATCTTTGCTTCGTCGATGGAGACGGGAGAGGTTCCGAAAGATTGCGGATATGGTGCCCATTTTCAAGAAGGGAAACAGGGATAGCCTGGGCAATTACTGACCAATGAATCTGACCTCAGTGGTCGGTAAGTTGATGGAGAAGATTCTGAGAGATAGGATTTATGAGCATTTAGAGAGATTCAATATGATCAGGAATAGTCAACATGGCTTTGTTAAGGGCAGATCGTGCCTTACGAGCCTAGTTGAATTCTTCGAAAACGTGACTGAACACATTGACAAAGGAAGAGCAGTGGACGTGGTTTACATGGATTTCAGCAAGGCGGTCGATAAGGTCCCCCATGCAAGACTTCTTGAGAAGGTGAGAGGGCATGAATCCAAGGGGCTTTGGCCTTGTAGATCCAGAACTGGCTTGCCTGCAGAAGGCAGAGAGTAGTTGTGGATGGGTCTTCTTCTGCATGGAGGTCAGTTACCAGTGGAGTGCCCCATGGATCTGTTCTAGGACCCTTGCTGTTTGTCATTTTCATAAATGACCTGGATGAGGAAGTGGAGGGATGGGTTAGTAAGTTCACCGACAATACGAAGGTTGGTGGTGTTGTGAATAGTCTGGAGGGATGTCTGAAGTTGCAGCGAGACATAGATAGGATGCAAGACTGGGCGGAGAACTGGCAGATGGACTTCAACGTGGATAAATGTGTGGTGGTCCATTTTGGTAGGACCAATGGGATGAAGCAGTATAATATCAAGTGTAGGAGTCTTGGCAGTGTTGAGGAGCAGAAGGATCTTGCGGTCCGGGTCCGTAGGTCTCTTAAATCTGCCCCGCAAGTGGAGGATGTGGTCAAGAAGGCATACGGTCTACTGGCTTTCATTAATAGGGGGACTGAGTTTAGGAGTCGGGAGGTAGTGGTGCAACTTTATAAGACCCTTGTCAGACCTTACTTGGGAGTATTGTGTGCAGTTCTGGTCGCCTCACTATAGGAAGGATGTGGAAGCTATTGAGGGTGCAGGGGAGATTTACAAGGATGTTGCCTGGATTGGGGGGGCATGCCTTATGAAGATAGATTGAGAGAGCTACGTCTCTTCTCCCTGGAGAGATGAAGGTTGAGAGGCGACCTGATAGCGGTTTATAAGATGTTGAAAGGAATAGATAGGGTGGATTCTCAGAGGCTATTTCCCAGGGCTAAAATGGTCACTACAAGAGGACACAGGTTTAAGGTGCTGGGGGATAAGTACAGAGGAGATGTTAGAGGTAAGTTTTTCACTCAGAGGGTGGTGAGTGAATAGAATCATTTGCCATCAGTGGTGGTAGAGGCGAACTCGCTAGGGTCTTTTAAGAGACTTCTGGATGAGTACATGGGATTTAATGGGATTGGGAGTTACAGATAGTTCTATGGCCTGGTAACTATAGATATGATCGGCACAACTTGTGGGCCGAAGGGCCTGTTTGTGCTGTAGTGTTCTATGTAACTCAGAGGCATTCAGTCCAGCAACCATTACTTTTTCAATAGAGTACTTATATGATTATGAAAAACGAAAAGTACACCTCCAAAGTCATCTCTACCAAAATATACTGTAGGAGCACAATGCACTGTTTCTTCAGTCAAATGAGATTTATGGAAATCTTCCCACTTGACAAGAACCAAGAACAAAGAACAACACAGCTCAGGAACACGTCCTTCGGCCCTCCAAGCCTGCACCAATGTGTTACTAACTAGATCATCTGTTTGTATCCCTCTATTCCCACTCTGTTCATGTGGCTATCTAGATAAGTCTTAAATGATCATGGGGCATGTATGGAATGTCAGGGAGAGGTTGTACCTGTGGTGAGAGAACATTTTGCGTCCTTTCAGGGCTGTTTGTCCATCCTTTGTCGCCACGTGGCACTCAGCTTCACCTGTGGCTCCCTGTAGCTGTTTGCATGCAACAACAGCTACATCCCAAGCGACAGCTTCAACAAGCCAGCTAAACCAGGTGAAGGTAGCTAAGAGGTCTCAACCCTTGGTGAGATAGGGAGATGTCTATCCCAGCAGGTAAAGACAGAGCCCAGCAGATTGCACAGATGAGCCAAATGATACGTCCAATGGTCAAGAAAGCGGTCTCTGCAAGCATCATGGAACGCGAAGAGCAGGACAAGATACAGAAGACATCCTGGTCATCCACTGCACCTAGTCCCATCTCCAGCCGTCTTGACTCTCGTTTTGCTACTGGATCTAGATGGGAATTGGGAAGAGAGAGAGAGACTGACGCTGTGCAACTCTCCCTCACTTTAATCCAAATGAAGTGCTAGTCTTGACATCAGTGTCCTGTTCAACTCTTGAAGTCCTGTGGCGATAGGCAAGTGATGAAGCAGCATATGTGGATACACTGGAAGCTGTAGTCATGGACCTGCACAGAGGCGGCTCAGGTCTAATGGTCATTTTCCACTGACAGAAGCAGCAGTGAAACTCAGCGTCTACTTGGGCGACTGAGCAGTCCTCTTCAGGAACGCACCGCTCATCTTTGTAGAATGAGTAAGGGGCTAGAAAAGATGCCCTAAACATTTCCTGCTTCACTATATCCTGGCCAGTTTACTGCGGCTGGTGAGGATCCCATCTTGTGGTCAAACAAACAAAATGAAACAAAAGGTGACGCTGCTCACCACTAGCACTTGGAACATGCACACCCTACAGCAAACTGACCAGAGAGAAGAACAACTTTAGTTGCCAGAGAGCTTGCAAGATACAATATTGACATTGCAGCCCTGAGCGAAACTCATCTTGTCAACTTGGGTCAGTTGACTGAAACTGGAGGTGGAATCAGTCGCAACTACAGAGTGGATGGGAAGCTCTTCAAACCTGCAAACACTTCAAGCAATTATCAAAGTAAAAGAGACAGTTCTAAGAGACTTCCTCTTTGCTGATGACTGTGCCCTATATGCTGGCTCAGAATGTAGAGATGCCGGTGCTGGACTGGGATAAACAGTGAGAAGTCTCACAACATGAGGTTAGAGTCCAACCAATTTAGTTGATAGTAAACCAACAAGCTTTCAGAAACAGTGCTCCATGGTTAGGTGTGTGAAAGGTTCTGATCAGAGAAGGACACAAAGTCACACACACAGTTTACAGAATACTGATTAGAATGCAAGTCTTTACAGCTAACCTGCGGTTCAAGTCTTAAAGGTGCAGACAATGTGAGTGAAGACAGCATTAGCATAGGTTAAAGAGATGTGTATTGTCTCCAGACAGGACAATAAGTGAGATGTTGTAAACCAGGGCGAGTCATGAGGATTACAGATAGTGCGACATTGAACCCAAGATCCTGGTTGAGGCCGTCCTCATGTATGTGTACACTCAGGCTACCAGTCTCTGCTCAGCAACTTTGTGCTGTCATGTGTCGTGAAGGCCGCCTTGGAGAACGCTTATCCGAAGATCAGAGACCGAATGCCCATGACTGCTGAAGTGTTCGCCAACAGGAAGGGAACAGTCTTGCCTGATGATTGTCAAGCGATGTTCATTCATCTGTTGTTATAGCATCTGCATAGTCTCCCCAAAGTACCATGCTTCGGGACATCCTTTTCCTGCAACGTATTAAGTAGACAATGTTGGCCGAGTATGTGTTATGTATCTGGTGAATAGTGTTTTCACGTGAGATGATGTCATCCATGTCGATGATCCGGCATATCTTGCTGTGGCAGGGTTGTGTGGTGTTGTGGTACTGTTCTGAAGGTTGAGTAGTTTGCTGCAAACAATGGTTTGTTTAAGGTGTGCGATTGTTTGAAGGCAAGAAGTGGGAGTACGGAGATGCCCCTGGTGAGATGTTTGTCTTCAATAATGATGTGTTGAAGACGCTGGAGAAGATGTCACAACTTCTCCGCTCTGGGGAAGTACTGAACCCACACTATTAGCAGATTAGCTGAAAAGACTTGCATTCTAATTAATATTCTGTAAACTGTGACCTTCTCTGATCAGAACCTTCCATACACCTGACAAAGGAACACCATTTCCAAAAGCTTGTGGGATTACTATCAAATAAACTGGTTGGACTCTAACCTGATGTTGTGAGACTTCTTATTGTGCTGGCTCAGAGCCAGAGATGCAAGTCAGTATGGACAAATTTTCCACTGTTGTGACAATTTTGGACTTCCATCAACATTAAAAAGACCGAAGTCATGCACCAGCCTGCTCCTCATGCACCGTATATAGAACACAATCACATCAAAGGGCAGAAACTACAGGCAGTGGACCAGTTCACTTATCTTGGCAGCACTCTCTCTCAAGAAGTGAGTGTTGATACAGATGTTAACTGCAACATAGCAAAGGCATGTTCTGCTTTCGATAGACTACGCTCCATTGTATGGGAACAGCAAGGAATCAGTCCAGCAACAAAACTGAAGGTCTACAGCGCCATGGTACTCACTACCCTCCTATACGCCTGTGAAACGTGGACCATGTATTGGAGCTGCAAGACAGCTCAATCATTTCCACATGACTTGGCTTCGCAGAATATTATGCGTCAGACGGCAAGACAATGCATCAGACACTGAAGTTCTTTCTAGAGCAAGTCTACCATCTGTCCACACACTGCTGATGAGACTGCAGACCCAGTGGGTAGATCATGTTATCCGTATGCCATACGAGCGCATACCCAAGCAACGCCTTTTTGGGGAACTCTCAGCTGGAAGTAGCTCGCTGGAAGACATGCTCAAGCCCTCCCTCAGGTCACTAGACACGACCACTTGGGAAATGCTGGCACAAAACTGCCCTACCTGGCGTTGCCTCATTCATAAGGGCTGTCAAGCTTACAAAGCAAGGTGTATTGCTGAAGCACAACTTAAGCGCGAGCTGCACAAGGCCAGAACCACAAGCGCAACAACTACAGTGCCTACACAAATCTGTCCAATATGTGCCAGGACATTCCCGAATTGACCTGATCAGTCATCTTCAGACACACCGCAACCAACCTCAAAATGCCTAATGGCGTCAATGATGACAATGGACAAACAACAAATGATTCTAGCATGTCTGCCTCAACCACCTTGCTTTATAGTGCATTCCAGATCTCCACCATCCTCCATGTAAAAAACATCTCCACATATCTGTATTGAACCTTGCCCCCCTTATCTTGAACTTGTGACCGCTTGTATTTGTCATTTCCAACTTGGAAAAAAGCTTCCAAATGTTCACCCTATCTATGCCCTTCATAATTTTATAAGCTTCCATTAGGTCACTCCTCAACCTCCGTCTTTCCAGAGAGAACAACCCTAGTTTACTCAATCTTACCTCATAGCTAATACCCTCCATATCCAGCAATATCCTGGTAACTTTTTCTGCACTCTCACTAAAGCCTCCACGTCCTTCTAGTAGTGTGATGACCAGAACTGGATGCAGGATTCCAAATGTGGTCTAACCAATGTTCTATATAACTGTAACATCATATGCCAACTTTCATACTCTATACCTCATCCAATAAAGTATGCCATATGCCTTCTTCACCATCTTTTCCACCTGTGCTGCCACTTTTAAGGATCTGTAAACTTACACACCTAAATCTGTGTCTATACTCCTGATTATTCTGTCATTTATTGTATAGCTTTCCCCCCTGCATTAGATCTACCAAAATGCATCGCTTCACATCCATCTGGATTAAATTCCATCTGCCATTTCTCCACCCAATCTTCCAGCCTATCTGTATCCTGCTATATTCTTTAACAACGTTCATCATTATCCACAACTCCAGCATTCTTTTTGTTGTCCACAAATTTATTAATCAGACCAGCTACACCTTCTTCCAAATCATTATATATACACATCACAAATAGCAGAGGTCCCAGGACAGAGCCGACGGAATACCACTAGTCACAGACCTCCAATCAAAAAAAAAACCGCTTCACTGTTACCCTGTCTTCTATGGCCAAGCCAGTTCTGTGTACATCTAGCCAGTTTACCTTTGATCCTATGAGATTTAACCTTTTGCACCAGCCTGCCACGAGGGACTTATCAAATGCTTTATTGAAAATCTATTTAGACGACATCCACGGCCCTTCCCTTGTCAATCATTTTTGTCACCTTCTCAAAAAACTCAACCAAATTTGTAAGGCATTACCTCCCTCACACAAAGCCATGTTGTCTATCACTAATGAGACTGAGACAACAATTCATCTTAACTCCCTTCTCAGTAACTTTAGATACCAAATGTTTCTTGCCAAAAAAACCTGTCCTACTCAACTCAGGCTACATTAAATCGAACACGTGTTCCATTTTCAAGTTTTCTTTAAATCTCTACCCCTTTCCCAACACTTTCCTCATCTTCCTTATCTCTTTTCGCTCTTGCTAAGTCTTTTCTTTAGTTCTGCTTTTACAATTCCAGCCAGCTGTACTCAGTCAATAACAAAACTGATCTTTTCTCCGTCAAGCTCGGGTGTCCTTCTTAAAGGTCACTGTCCCTTTTAGGTCCTGATCTTACAATAATTCCCACATGCTCTGCTATAGCTTGTGAATAGTCTTTTGTCAGCTTTCTCAAATCTCAGAGGCAAATCCTCTTTTTCAGCAAAGAATTTCAAAAGTACTCATGTTGTTACAAAAACAAAGTTTATTATTGTTTGATTTTGTGCCTCTATCTTCAACTCAGGGTAAAATGAAGGAGGGCATAAAACCTCCACTGGATTCTGCTTGACAACAAGTTTGGGTGGCTTGATTGCAATGGGGACAACGTGGCCCAAGTTAATCTACTGGGGACAACGTGCAAGATAACAACTTTCTCAACAACAAATTTTATCTGCCCAGTTATTTTCTGTCTATCCTCCTCAATATCACTGGTTACTACTTGTCAAGAGTTTAGAATCATCTTTAGATTTTAATATTGTGCTCCTTTATACTTAAAAATGCTATGGCACACCTCTGAGTACATCACTAGTTTTCCACCCAGTCTCAAATGGAGTCCACCTCTAGTTACATTTTGTTCAGCTACTCCTAATTCATCTCTATGAACTTGCATTATTTTTCCTCAGATTCAAGTGATATAGTCAGAGGTATGTCTACCTCTTATTTTGAGAGAGCTTGCTATTTGAAAATTGGCTGCCTTTTTTTTTAAAATCACAGCAAGTCCCCTGGGCCGGACGGGATTTACCCTAGGATTCTCTGGGAGACAAGAGAGGAGATTGCAGAGCCTCTGGCTCTGATCTTCAGGTCGTCGTTGGTTACGGGTATAGTTCCAGAAGACTGGAGGATAGCGAATGTGGTCCCATTGTTCAAGAAGGGGAAGAGAGATTTTCCAGGGAATTATAGGCCAGTGAGTCTTACTTCTGTTGTGGGCAAAGTATTGGAGAGAATTATTAGGGATAGGATTTATAGTTATTTAGAGAGAAATGAATTGATTGGGGATAGTCAGCATGGTTTTGTGAAGGGTAGGTCGTGCCTTACTAACCTCATTGAGTTATTTGAAAAAGTGACCAAAGAGGTGGATGGGGGTAAGGCGGTTGATGTGGTATATATGGACTTTAGTAAGGCGTTTGATAAGGTGGCCCATGGAAGACTTCTGCAGAAAATGCAGATGTATGGGATAGAGGGTGATTTAGCTAATTGGATTAGGAATTGGCTAGCAGATAGAAGACACAGGGTGGTGGTTGATGGGAGATATTCATCGTGGAGTTCGGTGACAAGTGGTGTACCTCAGGGGTCTGTTTTGGGGCCCCTGCTGTTTGTAATTTTTATAAATGATCTGGATGAGGGTATTGAAGGATGGATTAGTAAATTTGCAGATGACACTAAAGTCGGTGGAGTGGTAGATAGTGAAGAGGGGTGTTATAGTTTGCAGAGAGACTTGGACAAGTTGCAGAGCTGGGCCGAGAGGTGGCAAATGCAGTTTAATGTGGAAAAGTGTGAGGTAATGCACTTTGGCAGGAATAATAAATGTGTAGAGTATAGGGCTAATGGTAGGATTCTTAATAGTGTTGATGAACAGAGGGATCTTGGTGTATTTGTGCATAGATCCCTGAAAGTAGGCAGTCAAGTCGATAAGGTTGTTAAGAAGGCATACGGACTCTTAGCTTTTATTGGTAGGGGGATTGAATTTCGGAGCCGCAACGTCATGTTGCAACTGTACAAAACTCTAGTGCGGCCGCACTTGGAGTATTGTGTGCAGTTCTGGTCCCCACATTATAAGAAAGATGTGGAGGCATTGGAGAGGGTACAGAGGAGGTTTACCAGGATGTTGCCTGGTATGGAGGGCAGGTCTTATGAAGAGAGGCTGAGGGATTTGAGGTTGTTTTCGTTAGAAAGGAGGCGGCTAAGAGGGGACCTTATCGAAACATATAAGATGATTAGAGGTTTAGATAGGGTGGACAGTGATAGCCTTTTTCCTAGGATGGAGAAAGCTAGCACGAGGGGACACAGCTTTAAATTAAGGGGTGATAGTTATAGGACGGATATCAGAGGTAGGTTCTTTACCCAGAGGGTGGTTAGGAAGTGGAATGCCCTGCCTGTGGCAGTTATAGATGCACCAAGTTTGGTGGCGTTTAAGAGGTTAGTTGATATGTTTATGGAAGAGAAGGGAATGGTTTAGTTTGGAGGGTCATTGCTTTTTTCATAATTGGTCGGCGCAACATTGAAGGCCGAAGGGCCTGTTCTGCGCTGTAATGTTCTATATTCTATGTAACTATGCTACAAACATGGACAGGGATCGCGGGTAGAGGTGGGAACATCAAGGTGGCAGCGTGGGCTCGTTGGGCCGAAGAGCCTGTTTCCTGTGCTATTTTGTTCTTTGTACACACTTACTTAATTGGCTGCAGAGCTTTGTATGTCCTGAGGTAATTTAAAAGTACTATATAAATGCAAAGTACAACGTGAATTTCTGAAACCATTAATGTAATAGTATAAAACATAAAACTTTCTTTAAAAAAAGGCTAACTTCTGATGCTACAACTTGTAGCTAAATCAATCAACTTGTTGCACATTGGGACTGAGGTGGCTGATGATACATTGCTTGCTTGAAGTTCTGAAGCGTTAAATTTGGATGACCCTGACCTTGTGCAGGAGATCAGGGAGAGAACATCTTTCAACTGTATTCACACAGGCCAAAGACAATGTTGTTGAGGAAAATACTGAGATACAGACTGTTATACTGGACAGGATTGAGGTTCATACGGTGGAGGTGTTAGCAATTCTGGAAAGTATAAAAATAGATAAGCCCCCTGGGCTGGATGTGATTTATCCTAGGATTCTCTGGGAGGCTAGGGAGGAGGTCGCAGAGCCTTTGGCTTTGATCTTTAGGTTGTCATTGTCTACACGAATAGAGCCAAAAGACTGGAGGATAGCAAATGTTGTCCCCTTGTTCAAGGGGACAAGAGACAACCCTGGTAATTACAGATCAGTAAACCTTACTTCTGTTTGGGCAAAGTTTTGGAAAGGATTATAAGGGATAGGATTTATAATCATCTAGAAAGGAATAGTTTGATTAGGAATAGTCAGCACGGTTTTCTGAAGGGTGGGTCATGTCTCACAAATCTTCGAGTTCTTTTGGGAGGTAGATGAGGGGAAAGCATTTATTGGTGTTCATGGATTTCAGTAAAGCATTTGATGACGTTTCCCCATAGTAATCTTTACTCAGAGGGTAGTAACAGCATGGAATGCCCTGCCTGCAGCAGTTGTGGACTCACCAACTTTAAGGGCATTCAAATGGTCAGTGGATAGGCATATGGATAACATTGGAACAGTCTTAGATTGGTTCCACTGGTCGACGCAACATCAAGGGCCGAAGGGCCTGTACTGTGCTGTAGTGTTTTATGTTACTTCAGCAACGGTACTGATGACAGAGAAACACAGATAGCGAGAGTCAGCTAGTCTCCACTGTTCAGAAACAGGTGACAGCTTGCATTTGGATTGAAAGGAACCAATTTCATGAGAACTTTAAGAAGGCTGAAAGATTCACCAACTACAGTAACACTCACCAGGCAAGCCAGTTCTGGGATTATAAATTATTCTGCTGGAAAAAGGAAGTAAGCCATCAACAGTTGAGAATAGCTTTAGACTAAAGAAAGTTCTTGGAGAATGAAATATAAATATATAATTGGAGGGAGATTTTCAGTCATTTTAAAAGTTACATGAGATATCTCATCTCTAATGCAGAATAAATGTTGCCTACTGAATAGTATTTAGACAATGTTGCTTTTAGTTTGTTACTGAATTTTTTTTTAAGTCAGCGGTCTCGACAGAGGGTCATAATGCTGCGAACCCATCAGAGCATAGAAAAGACAAACCTGAAATCTTGTCTTTTTAAAGACTGGAAGGTTCCGATGAACCTGTTTAAGTCTTTGAATTTAATCCTTCAAGAGCCTCCAATTTTATTACAATCCTTGTGGGGGGTCCATAAACCAAACAAAACAAATTTATCAAAGCACCACCAAAAGAAATTTATCAAACAAGATTTCACATTTTGTAATTTATACCTAACACAAATCAAAAGCAATGCAAGTTGGAAGTCAAATCACGATCAGTATAAAACTATATATCTCTACACACGGAGTAGCAGATACCATAAGTCCATCTGATAGAAATTCTATGATATACACTCATTTTATAGCCAATATTTCCAGAAAGTTCTTTTAAGTTCGGATGAGCCAAGAATCAAATCAAAGCTTTAGCTGATTCTCCATAGGCAGCAATATCCAGTTAAATAGGGTTCCACCCATGCAATCTTCTACACAATGAAACACTTCTTTCCAGAAACTCTCATCTCTGAGAGTAGATCATCCAGAACTGCTCTTTCTTTCTTGTGTACTTTGACAAGGCCTTTATTTTAACTTCCTTCCAAATATTACTGTTTCCAGGTCAAAGATTGCCAAGTCACATGGACCAGGAGTTATTATCCATAAATTATGATGGAGATACCTTTAGAAGTGAGTCAAACTTTTAAAAGTCTTTCAAATATTTTTGAAAACAACATTTTAATAACAGTGATCAGTGAGCTTGCGCACACCAGTGCAAGAGAAACTAAATCGGTGGGAGAATGACTGCAGCCGGCGTGAGATACAGCCACAGTGAGTGTATCAGAAATTTGGAGCTGATTAGGTAAATATTGGTAAGTGTTTTTCTTTTTTCTTCAAATTAAAGTAGTATAATTTAAAACATCAATACAGAATTCAACCAATTAGCTAAGTGGCAGCTTGTCAATCAATTGAAACTTGATTGATGGGCCTCAGTAAGTGTTGAACACTTAAGAATTTTAAACTAATGAGTGACCTCAGCTACATTAAGGCAGCGTTTTTAGCAAGTGTATGACCAGTGGGAGAGAAACTGTAACTGGAGTGAGATCCAGCCAGAATGAGGGTATCAGAAATTTGGAGCTGAGTGGGAATATATTCCTGAGGGGAAAAAGGTACTCAATTTTAGAAGTAGAGAGGCTGACCTGCAAGGGATACTCAGGGGCAAGTGAGAAATAGAAAGAAATTGAACTGTGACATCTCTTGGCATTGTAGTTGTTGTTGTAAGTTAACTTGAGATTTAATTTTTTTGTTCTTTGTTAAGTTATGGCAGGAGATTCAGACCCATGCCGTAATCCTCTTGTGTTATATAGGAAGGAATTCAGGGACACTTTCAGTGTCTGACTCCTTCATGTGCAAGAAGTGTGTCCAACTGCTGCTCCTAATTCACAGCTCTGGAGCTGCAGATGGATTCATTTTGGAGCATGCACGATAAATCATAATACAGTGAGTTTGTCACTCTGCAGATGAAAATTAATGAGGAGACGGGAAATAGGTGACCACCAGGCTAAGGCGGCAGTATAAGTCACCTCCCTGCAAAACACTTGTATTGTTTTGGCTACTACTGGGGGAGATGGCAACAAACAGGTTCACGGCACAATGGCTGGCTCTGCTGCACAGAACAGTAAGAAAAAGAATGACAAAGCTATAGAAGATTCAAATAGATAAGCATTTCTGCTGACACAAACATGATGATATGCTACCTCCCTGGTGCAAGGATCAAGAATATCTCAGAGTGACTGTAGGGCATTTAGAGGGGAAGGTAAACCTGCCAGCTGTAATAGTGTATATAGACACCAATGATAAGTAAAAAATGGGATGAGGTCCTACAAGCTGAATTTAGAGTGTTATGAGTTAACCTAAAAAGGACTGCAAAAAGTAGCAAACACAGGATTGCTACCAGTACTATGGGTTAGTCAGAGTAGAAATGTCAGGATAGCTAAGATGAATACATAGCTTGAGGGATGATGCAAGATGCATTTTGGTAGATTAAACCAGGTTAGGATTTACTCAGTTAATGGTAAGGCATTGGGAGAGTTAATGAACAAAGATCTGGAGTACACGTGGACAGAGTGGTGAAGAAGGCATTCAGCATGTTTGGTTTCATTGGTCAGAACACTGAATACAGGAATTGGGAAGTCTTGGTGAAGTTGTACAAGATATTGGTACAGTCACACTTGGAATACTGTATACAGTTCTGGTCACTCTTATAAAAAAGGTATTATTAAACTAGAAAGAGTGCAGAAAAGATTTACTAAGATGCTGCTGAGACATAATTGTTTGAGTTATAAGGATAGACTGAAACTTTTTTCTCTGGAGTGTAAAGGCTGAGGGGTGATCATATAGAGGTTTATAAAATAATGAGGGGCACAGATCAGCTAGTCAATATCTTTTCCCAAATATTGACACAGGTTTAAGGTGAGACAGGAGAGATATAAAAACGTCAAAGGGGCAATTTTTTCACACAGAGGGTGGTGAGTGTTTGGAACAAGCTGCCAGAGGTAGTAGTAGAGGCAGGTATACTTTTGTCTTTTAAAAAGCATTTAGACAATGACACGGGTAAAATGGGTATAGAGCGGTATGGATCAAATGTGGGCAATTGGGATTAGCTTAGGTGTTTAGAAAAAGGCAGCATGGACAAGTTGGACTGAAGAGCCTGTTTCCATGTCGTAAGCCTTTATGACTTATTAGCAATAGGATGGTTTTGTGAAGGGACGTTGTGTTTCACAAACTTAGTTGGGTTCTTTAAGAAAGTGAGAAGAAAAACTGGCCAGGGTAGAGATATTGTCTACCACAGAAGGAAGTGGTAGTGCCCTTAGAAAGATTAGCACACAGGGATTTTGGTGTGTAGATCCACAGTTCCCGAAGGTGGCAACTCAGATGCATGAGACGATCAAGAAGGCATATGGCATGGTCGGAGCATTGACTATAGGAATTGAAAAATTATGTTGCAGCTGTATAAGACTTTGGTTACACTGCATTTGGAGTTGTGTGTACAATTTTGGTCACCACACTACTGGAAAGATGTTGGAAAGGGTGCAGAAGAAATTTACCAGAATGTTGCCTGATAAGAACTATGAAGGAAGGTTGGACTAACTTGGATTGTTTTTTTTGGGTGAGGGGGATTCTGATAGAGGTTCACAAGATTATGACAGACTTGGATTGAGTGGATAGAACATTACAGCGCAGAACAGGCCCTTCGGCCCTCGATGCTGCGCCGACCAATTAAGAAAAAGCAATGACCCTCTAACCTAAACCATTCCCTTTTCATCCATAAGCCTATCTACTGACCACTTAAACACCCCCAAACTTGGCGCATCAACAACTGCAGCAGGCAGGCATTCCATACCCTTACCACCCTCTGGGTAAAGAACCTACCTCCAACATCCATCCTATAACTACCACCCCTTAATTTAAAGCTATAATAGATATAAAGATAGTCAGAGTTTTTCCCCAGGGTCAAGTTACTTGGGGGGTATAGATTGGGAGTGAGGGGGGAGAAGTTTGAGAGAAATGTAGGGGACAAGTTTTTCCCACAGTGGATGGTGAATATCTGGAATGTGCTACTAGAGTGGAGAAAGCAGATTTTATAACATTCAAGAGGCATCTGGATAAATATATGAATAGAAAGATACGGACCAAGTAGAATCAAGAAAATATTAGATTAGAGAGGCATCTGTGTCAGCATAGGCTTGGTTGGTCAAAGGTCTTGTTCCTGTGTTGTACTGTTCTTTGTACATTTTCCCTACTGTCACTGCTTCCAAGTCAAAGGCTGCCACAATAATTCAGGCAGCTTTCCTGCAGCTGAGT
Organism: Sphyrna mokarran; assembly: GCA_024679065.1. Taxonomy (NCBI): domain Eukaryota; kingdom Metazoa; phylum Chordata; class Chondrichthyes; order Carcharhiniformes; family Carcharhinidae; genus Sphyrna; species Sphyrna mokarran. Next base: position 14,079,143 of record JAGIQG010000007.1, on the reverse strand, counting down.
TAAACAACACAAAGTTTACTCCTTCACTACTCTTCAGCCACCTTCTGTAGTTCCTAAAGCACTTTCAATTCATTAGTCTTGTTCATTGCTGCAATTGTCCTCCACCAGTGCTCTGTACTAACCACCTGAAAACAACTTGCATTTAATGTCTCAAACATGATCAAAACCATCCCAAATCACTTCAGTGGCATTATCAGGTGAAATCTGACACAGCCACTTATCCATTACTTCAATCGTTTAAGAAACAGTCACAGATTTGTCAAGTTTAACAAACTTACAAATCCATGCCAGCTCTCTGATCATCTGAATAATTCCAAGGTGTTCAGCCACATTATTCTCAACTTCAAACAAGTTCCAGAGGGAGGGAGAGGTTGTATGTTTAAGGAAGGGGTATCAATTCAGGGGGTTGCTTTGTCCTGGATGGTATCGAGCTTCTTAAGTGTTGTTGGAGCTGCACTTATCCAGGCAAATGTGGAGTATTCCCCACTTCTGACTTGTTCCTTGTAGATGATGGATAGGCTTTAAAAAGGGCAGGAGGGGGTGAATTAAACACTGCAGGATTCCTAGCCATTGACCCGCTCTGATAGGCATATCATTTGACTAGTCCAGTTCAATGGCTAGTCAAGTTCAATTTTTGGTTAGGGGCAACACCCAGAATGTTGATAAAGTTTATTTCTTAGTCACAAATAGATTTAAATTCACACTGCAATGAAATTACTGTGAAAATCTTTTCATTGCAACACTCCAGCACCAGTTCGGTACACTGAGGGAGAATTTAGCATGACTAATTTACCTAACCATCACATCTTTGGTTTGTTGGAGGAAACCTGAGCACCTGGAGGAAACCCACACAGGGAGAATGTGCCAACTTCATAGTGACCCAAGCCAGGAATTAAACCCTGGTCCCTAGCACTGTGAGGCAGCAGTACTAGCCACTGTACCACCATGCTGCCCACGCAGTGGGGGATCCAGCAATGGCAATGTCAAGGGACAACAGTTAGATCCTTTCCTGTTTGAGATGGTCATTGTCTAGCACATAGTTGGCGCAAACGTTACTTGCCATTTGTCAGCTCAAACCTGGATATTGCCCAGTCATGCTGCATTTGGCAAAGGAGTCACAAATAGTACTGAACGTTGTGGAATCCCATCAGCATACAGTCATCAGCAAACATCCGCACTTCTGACCTCATTATGGAAGGAGGGTCATTGACGAAGCATTGATTTGGTCTGTGACACTACTCCGAGGAACTCCTGTGGTGCTGTTGTTGAACTGAGATGGTTTATCTCCAAATACCACATACACCTAGCACAAAAGAAGATGTAACTCCAATCTGTGGAGAATTTTCCTCCGATTCCCACTGAGTCAAGTTTTGCTAGGGCTCCTTGCTGTACTCGGTTAAACATTGAATGATGTCAAGAGCATTCACTCTAACCTGACCTCTGGCTTTCAACTCCTTTGTCCATGTTTGGGCCACGGTTGTAATGAGGTCAGGACTGAGCGCTCCTCTGCCATTGAGCATAGGAAAATTAAATAAGTCCTCCAGTGACTTATTTAATTGTCTACCACCATTCATGGCTAGATGTGGCAGGACTGAAGAACGTAGATCTGAGCCGTTGGGTGTGGAATTGCCTAGCTGTCCATTACCTAATGTTAATACTGTTTGGCATGCAAGCAATCCTGTGTTGTAGTTTTACCAGGTTGCCCTCTCCATTTTAGGTATGCCTGTTGTTCTTGGCATATCCTACTGCATTTTTCATTGAACCAGGGTTGATTCCCCGGCTTGGTGGTAATGGGGGATATGCTGGGCCATGAGGTTACAGATTGTGCTCGAGTGAGCTCTGCTGATGGCCCGCAGCGTCTCATGGATGCCCAGTCTTGAGTTGCTAGATTTGTTCAAAATCTATCCCATTTATCACAGCGGAGAGTATCCTCAATATGAAGCTATGGCTTTTCTTCCACCCGCTCTGAGAGGTGGTCACTGCTACTGATGCAGCCATGGTCAGATTCATTTGTGGCAGTCAGGTTGTTAACGATACAGTCAAGTATGTTTTTCCCTCAGCTCCTAGACATGAGTCAGTAGCAGATGGTACGTCCATTAGGATTCAGCCACTTTTGATGAAAGACACAAATACCCCACCCAGGGTTCATTCTGTGTCCTTGCCATCCTCAGTGCTTCCTCTAAGTGTGTTCAATATGGAGAAGTACTGATTCATCAGCTGAGTGGGATGATACAAGGTAATCAGCAGGAGTTTTCTTTGCCCATATTTGATCTGATGGTATAAGACTTAGAACATTACAGCGCAGAACAGGCCCTTCGGCCTTCAAATGTTGCGCCGACCAATTAAGAAAAAGCAATGACCCTCTAACCTAAACCATTCCCTTTTCATCCATAAACTTATCTACTAACCTCTTAAACGCCACCAAACTTGGCGCATCCACAACTGCAGCAGGCAGGGCATTCCATACCCTTACCATTGGGTAAAGAACCTACCTCTGACATCCGTCCTATAACTACCGCCCCTTAATTTAAAGCTATGTCCCCGCGTGCTAGCTTTCTCCATCCGAGGAAAAAGGCTATCACTGTCCACCCTATCTACACCTCTAATCATCTTAGATGTTTCAATAAGGTCCCCTCTTAGCCGCCTTCTTTCCAACGAAAACAACCTCAAATCCCTCAGCTTCTCTTCATAAGACCTGCCCTCCATACCAGGCACCATCCTGGTAAACCTCCTCTGTACCCTCTCCAATGCCTACACATCTTATGATGTGGGGACTAGAACTGTACACAACACACCAACTGCGGCCGCACTAGAGTTTTGTACAGTTGCAACATGACGTTGCGGCTCCGAAATTCAATCCCCCCTACCAATAAAAGCTAAGACTCCGTATGCCTTCTTAACAACCTTATCGACTTGACTGCCTATTTTCAGGGATCTATGCACATATACACCAAGATCCCTCTGTTCATCAACACTATTAAGAGTCCTACCATTAGCCCTATACTCTACACATTTGTTATTCCTGCCAAAGTGAATTAACTCACTTTTCCGCATTAAACTCCATTTACCACCTCTCGGCCCAGCTCTGCAACTTGTCCAAGTCTCTCTGCAATCTAGAACACCCCTCTTCACTATCTACCATTCCTCCGACTTTGGTGTCATCCACAAGTTTACTAATCCATCCTTCAATACCCTCATCCAGATCATTTATAAAAATTACAAACAGCAGGGGCCCCAAAACAGATCCCTGAGGTACACCACTTGTAACTGAACTCCACGATGAATAACTTCCATCAACCACCACCCTGTGTCTTCTGTCAGCTAGCCAATTCCTAATCCAATTAGCTAAATCACCCTCAATCCCATACATCTGCATTTTCTGCAGAAGCCTTCCATTGGGCACCTTATCGAACGCCTTACTAAAGTCCATGTATACCACATCAATTGCCTTACCCCCATCCACCTCTTTGGTCACTTTTTCAACTTCGAGAGTTGATGTTGAGAACTCCCAGGGCAACTTTCTCCCAACTGTATACCACTGTGCTGCCATGTGTGCTGGGTCTGTCCTGCCAATGGGTGGTATCCGGGACATTTGCAAGGTATGACCATGTGAGTATGATTGTCAGATTTGATTAGTCTGAGACAACTCTCCATTTTGTCACAAGGCCCGAGATATTACTAGAGAGCATTGTGAGGTTGACAGTTGGGCTTGATGTTGTCATTGCCAGTACCCAAGTTGATACATGTTTCATTCCTTTTTCTTCGTAAAATAACTGAGTGGTTTACTGGGCCATTGTAGAGTCAACCACAGTTCTGAGTTCTTGGAGTCACATGTAGTCCAGACCAGGTAAGGATGGTGAATTTCCTTCTGTTATAAAAACACAACTGGGTTTACAGAACTTATCAACAGTGGCCAGCCGACTTTAAATTCTAGGTGTTTTGAGTTTGAATTCCACTATCTACCATGTTGGGATTCAAACATTGTCAAAGCTGGAATGCTTTCAGACAAAGGGTCACCTGGACTCAATGTCAGCTCTTTTCTCTTCTTTCAGATGCTGCCAGATCTGCTGATATTACCCAGCACTCTCTTTTTTGGTGTTTGTATACAACGCAACATCTCCAGAACATTACCCTGGCTTACTTGTCCAATGACAATACCATCACATCCCCTACTTCCTTTAGAAACTTTAGGGAAGAGAAACTGTCTTGTCCTGGGGATTTGTCACTATTTAGTGTCATTAGCAACACAGTAGCAGTCGGTCATTCCCTTCAAGTCTCCTCTAACATTCAGCAGACCATGACTACTTCAATGCCATTTTTCAATGCAATCCTCATATCCCTTAATGTCATTATCTAGAAATCTAAGTGAGCATCCACACCACTCTGGAGTGGAGAATTCCAAAGATTGTCTCAATGGCTTGCCCCTTATTCTGAAACTATGTATCCTAATTCCAGAATCCCTCAAGCCAAGGGAAAGACCATTTCTGCATCTACTATGTCACACTGACATACAAGGCATTTCCTTAAAACATGGTCAGCAAGCTGAGAATTGTGCATGCATGCATGTGGCTTGTGGACAAATTTCAGTCTTAAACAAAATATAGGTTAGTTTATTGCAAAACTACTGCAGAAAGTTAAAGTGGTTAAATTATTAACAAAATACAGTCACCATGATTAAAATGCAGGTTAGTAGAAAAGTACTTAAAGATGAAATTTTCAAATCAGTCTCAGATATTATTGGGGCCATTTACTTGAATTCTTTCTTTTTGAAGTGAGGAGGTTGAGATTGGGTTTAATAGTTGTAGTTGGCTAGTCAGAGGTTTGCCTTTTGGGAGGGAGAAGGGTGTGGGGGTCCTCAGTTCTTCCTGTGGTTCTGCACATAAATTGCTATTCTCAAACATACTTTACACAGTTCCAAAATATAACATGGCTATCATATTAATTCTGATGAAACATTGTTGGAACAAAGAAGTTAATGTTGATGTCATTTGAAGTCCCTTCTTACCTCCTGTTCCCTCAGAAATACAAGAGATTTTCGTGTGTTTTAGAATTCAATGGACACCCATGGAGGGGTTTTTGCATTTTTATTGACTCTTATCGTCAGCTAAGATAAGAGTCCAGGAAGATTTGAATAAACACCAGAAAGTGCCATGTTGTCTTCTACTTTGAAGTACAAGTTTGAAAACAGAAATTTGCCTTTAAAACAGTTGTCCTTAAATTCTGTAATATCACGATTCAGGTTCAAGATACATGTCTAGCCCCTTAAGAATTATACATATTGCTGAGATCATTTCTCGTAAAATAACAAGGAGTAGGCTAGTCAGCCTCTTGAATCTGCTCTGCCATTCAATAAGTAAGATCAAGCCTGATCTGATTATAACCTTAGTCCTATATTCCTATCTACCCTTGAAAGATTCTTGATTAACAAGGCGTTGAAAGGCTATCTAGCACTGGTTTAAAAATATTCAAAGATTCTGCTTTCACTGCCTTCTAAACTCTAGAGAATACAGACCAAAACCCCTCAATTTCTCCTTATGGGACAATCCCACCATCATAAAAACTAGTCTGGTGAACCTCCACTGACCTACGATTAGACTATCCTTCCACAGGCAACAGGAACCAAAACTATACACAATCTCTAGGTGCAATCTAACCATAGTTCTACGTAATTGAGGTACAACATCTTTACTTCTGGACTCAAATCCTCTTGCAATAAAGGTTAACATGCCAACGTGACTGCAGGGTGACAGGGATTGGGAACTGAATATCTAAGGGGATAGGTGTTTAGGAAGGATAGGCGGGGTAGCTCTGTTAATAAAGGATAGCATCAGGACAGTAGTAAGAGTATAGGCTCCAAAGAGCAAAACGTGGAATTGTTGTGGGTGGAGATAAGGAATAGTAAGGGGAGAAGGACGCTGGTGGGTGTGGTATGTAGGCCCCTAAATAATAACTGAGGTGGGGTGGGCTATAAACAAACAATAACTGATGCATGCTGAAACATGCAAATAAAATGCATGCATGAAACATGCAAACAAACAAATAATTGATGCATGCATGCTGAATGACGATAATTATGGGGGATTTTAATTTGTATATTGATTGGATGACCCAAGTCAAACACAGTGGGCTTGAGGAAGAGTTCTCGGAATGCTGTTGGGATAGTTTCCTTGAACAGTATGTAACGGAACCTACAAGGGACTGAGCTAAGATAGATCTCGTACTGTGTAACAAGGCAGATAGAATTAGGGATCCTCTTGGGACGAGTGATCATAGTATGGTTGAATTTCTGATGCAGATGGAGGATGAGAAAGTAGAGTCCCAAACCTGTGTCCTCTGTCTGAACAGAAGGGAGTATGATAGGATGAGAGCTGAATTGGCAAATGTAGATTGGGAGCACAGATTGATTGGGAGGAGGGCTGAGGAACAGTGGAGAATTTTTAAGACTTTTTCAGTACTCAGCAGAAATATATTCCAATGGTAAAGGAGGAGTGTAGGAGAAGGGATAACCAGCCGTGATTATCAAAGGAAAGAGAGTATTAAATTAAAAGCTGATGCATTCAGAGCAGCTAAAAATAGTGGGCAATTAGAAGATTGGGAAAGATTTAAGAAACAACAAAATGAATAAAAAAGCGGTAAAGAAAGGAAAGATATAGTATGAAGCTAAACTAGCTCTAAATATAAAAAAAATAGTAAAAGATTTTACAAATATATAAAGAGGAGGAGATTGGCTAGATTGAATGAGGAGAGAGGGGGGATTTAACAGTGGGTGATGAGGAAATAGCTGAGGCTTTAAATAAGTTGTGTGTCAGTCTTCACAGAGGAAGACACAAATAGCTTGCCAGATATTAAAGATAGAAGGATGATAGGAGATGAAGTCCTCAATGCGATTACTATCACTAAAGAGGTAGTGCTTGATCGACTAACAGGACTGAAGATAGACAAGTCCCCGGGACCGGATGGAATGCATCTCAGGGTTCTGAAAGAAATGGCAGAGGTGATAACGGATGCCTTAGTAATTATTTATCAAAATTCACTGGATTCCAGAGAAGTGCCGGAAGATTGGAAAATGGCTAATGTTACGCCGCTGTTTAAAAAAGGTAGCAGACAAAAGGCAGGGAATTATAGGCCAGTTAATTTAACATCCGTAGTTGGAAAAAATGGTAGAATTCAAAGAAGAAATAGTGAGGCACCTAGAAAAGAACAGTTTGATTAAGCAGACGCAACACGGATTCGTGAAGGGGAAGTTGTGTTTAACGAATTCATTGGATTTCTATGAGTACATGATTAATGCGACAGAGGGGAACCGATGGATGTGGTGTTTTTAGATTTCCAAAAGGCATTTGATAAAGGTGCCTCACAAGAGGTTATGGTGCACAGAGTGGGGAGTAAGATGTTAGCGTAGATAGAGGATTGGTTGTCTAGTAGGTAGCACAGAATCAATGGGTGCCATTCTGGTTGGCAGCTGGTGACTATTGGAGTGTTGCAGGGATCAGTACTGAGGCCTCAACTGTTTACCATTTATATAGATGATCTGGAGGAGGGGGCTGAGTGTAGGGTAACGAAATTTGCTGATGACACGAAGATGAATGGAAAAGCAAATTGCGTGGAAGGCATGGAAAGTCTGCAGAGATCTGGATAGGCCGAGTGAGTGAGCGAGGACTTGGCAGATGGAGTATAATGTTAGCAAATGTGAGGTTATCCGCTTTGGTAGAAATAACAGTAGGAGGGATTATTACTTAAAGGGTGAAAAGCCGCAGCATGCTACAGTGCAGAGGGACCCGAGGGTCCTTGTGCACGAATCGCAAAAACCCAGTCTGCAGGTATAGCAGGTCATCAAGGCAGTGAATGGAATGTTGGCCTTTATAGCAAGAGGGACAGAATATAAAAGCAGGGAGATCTTGCTGCAACTATACAGGGCAACTGGAGTACTGTGTGCAGTTTTGGTAGCTGCATCTACAGAAGGATATATTAGCCTTGGAGGGAGTGCAGCGAAGATTCACTAGGCTGGTACTGGAGATGAGGGGGTTAGCCTGAGGAGAGATTGAATAGACTGGGTCTGTACTCGTTGAAGTTTAGAAAGCTGAGGGGGGATCTTATAGAGACATAAGATAACGAAGGGGACAGATAGGGTAGAGGTAGAGGTAGAGAGATTCTTCCCACTTAGAAAAGTTAGCAGAACTAGAGGGCACATCCTCAAAATAAGGGGGAGAGCAGTTTAAATCAGAATTGAGGAAGAACTTCTTCACTCAAAGGGTGGTCTCTGGAATTCTCTGCCTATTGAAGTGGTAGAGGCTACCTCGCTGAATATATTTAAGTCACGGGTAGATACGTTTCTGATAGACAAGGGAAATGGGGAGAAAGCAGGAAAGTGGAACTGATCCACTTCAGATCAGCTATGATCTTGTTGAATGGCAGGGCAGGCTCTAAGGGCTGGATGGCCTACTCCTGCTCCTATTTCTTACGTTCTTATATCATTTGCCTTCCTAATTGCTCACTGCACCAGCATGTGACTTATGAATTAGGTCACCCATGCTCTTTGGGCATCAACACTTCCCAATCTCTCACCATTTTAGTAATGCTCTGCATTCCTATTTTTCTTACCAAAGTACCTCACACTTCTGACAATATATTCTGCCATGTTCTTCCCCATTCAATAAGTCTGTCCAAATCCCCTTGAAGCGGCTTTGTATCATCCTGACAACACACATTCCACTTAGTTTTATATCATCCACAAACGTGTAAATATTACATTTGGTCCCCACATCCAAATAACTGACTGTTTATAGCTGTGGCCCAAGTACCAATCCTTGCAATAGTCACAGCCACCAACGAGAGAATGAGCAGTTTAAATTTACATGTAGGTCTAGAGATCCTCCGATCTCAGAACGAAGACCCCGTCCTGGTGGACCTGGCCATCAGCTCATCCACGATCACAGAAATCCCATGCACTTACTGCCCATGCAGGAGTGTGTTATGGACAGCATCTAACCCCTGAATTAAGCCGCAGCCCAACAGCGACCCAGAACACCAACTGCGCAGACCTAACAACTGACATGGGAATTGCAACCTTGGCAACTAATCCTCCACCAACACTTTGGCCAAAGCGAAGAACCTCACTGGCCACACCTAAACCCTTGATACTGCATACTATTCACACCATTTCCCAGGCACAAAAATAAGCAACCACTCCAAAAAGCGACGGAAACAGCTTTTTTTTTTAAAGTTTATAAATTTACTTATTATTGTTACACATAGGCCTGCATTAACACTGCAATGAGGTTACTGGAGCAGCATACTGATTAGCACTGCAAACATCCAGCGACCTTGGTTCAATTCCTGGCTTGGGTCACTGTCTGTGTAGAGTTTGTACATTCTCCTTGTATCTCCGGGTATTCCCGTTTCCTCCCAGTCCAAAGATGTGCAGGTTAGGTTGATTGGCCATGCTAAGAAATTGTCCCTCAGTGTCCTGGGATGTGTAGGTTAGAAGGAAGGATTAGTAGGTATAATATGTAGGGATATTGGGGTAGGGTCTGGGTGGGATTGTGTTTGGTGCAGACTCAATGGGCCAAAGGATCTCCTTCTGCACTGTAGGGTTCTATGTTACAGAAAGCCCTAGTTACCACAGTCCAGCATCTATTTGGGTATACTGAAGGAGAATTTAGCATGATCAGTGCACCTAACCAGCATGTCTTGTGGATTGTGGGGGGGAAAATGGGAGAACATGCAAATTCCACACAAACAGTGACCCAAGCCAGGAACTGAACCTGAGTCCCTGGAGCTGCGAGGTAGCACTGCTAGCCACTGTGCCACAATGCCACTTATGTCTCAAGGCCACTCTCTCCAGCTTATTCCTGGCACATGTCCAATCTCAGGAAAAAAAAACTAGACGAACTTAGAGCCTGGCTCACTTTTCAAAAGGGAGCTGAGAGACTGCTGTGTGCTCGTGTTTTGTGGAGGCGTGGCTCACTCCTGCTTCACCATACTGTGCCCTACAACCAGAGGGCTTCTCAATCCACAACTGGACCATACAGCAGCCTCAGGCAAGATGGTGTTTGCCTTCTAATCAACACCTGTTGGTGGTCTGATATATTCTGGGTCCATGGAGGAGAATATCAAACACTGAAATGCTGTCCATATTACCTCCTTTGGGAGTTCACCTCTGTTACCCTGACAGCAGCTTACATCCTAGCCCATGCAGAGGTGATGACCATGCTGGACAAAATATATACCATCAGAAATAACCTTGAAACAAAACTATCCAAGGCCTTGTTCATTGTGACCGGGGATCTCAACCAGGCTAAATTCAAGGGTGCCCTACCAAGATACTACCAACATGTCTCCTGTTCCACCAGAAGCCCAAACATCCTTGACCATTGCTACACATATATCCAACATGCCTACTGGTTATTGCCCATCCATACTTCGATAAATCAGACCATAAGGCTATGTTCCCACTCCTGGCTTACAAGCAAAAACTGAAGTAGGAGAATCCAATAAAATTGTGCAATGTTTGGCTAAGAAACCAGATGATCTTCTACAGAACTGCTTTGAGTCAGTGGACTGATCAATATTTAAGAACAAATCTGAATGAGCCAGCATAATTAAGGACCCCAGACATACTCACTTGCACCTTCTTCTTTTGGGAAAAAGATATAAAAGTCTGAAGTCATACACCAACCTACACAAGAACAGACTTTTCTCTGCTGCCATCAGACTTTTAAATGAATCTACCTTGCGTTAAGTTGATCTTTCTCTACATCCCAGCTATGACTGCAACACTACATTCTGCACCTTCTGCTTTCCTTCTCCCCTATGTACTGTATGAATGGTATGCTTTATCTGTATAGTACAGGAAACAATCCTTTTCACTGTATGCCAATGTGACAAATCAAAAACAATAGATTCTAGTATTTTCCCACTGATGTTAGGCTAACAAGTCTGTAGTTCCCCATTTTCTATCTTACTACCTACGTAAAACAGTGGTGTTACATTTGATACCTTCCAATTTGCAACCATCATTCAAGAGTTTGGGAAAATGACCAAAAATGTATTCACTATCTCTATAGCCACTTCTTTCAACAAAATGGAATGGGTCCCAGCGAAATCATCATTTTGTTTCCATTCATGCTATTTTATTTTCCTTTAATTCTGGAGAATACCAAGCCCTGAGTTCTTGAGATTTTCCATATGCTACCACTTCTACTACAAATACTGACAAAGTCATTATTCAACACTTCCTGCTTCCTTATGTTCGCACCCCTGGCTATTCTTCAATATTGTCAAAATAAAACAACCAAACTTTTCTTTACTTGAGCAAAAGGGTATCAAGGGAGAGAGTAGAGCCTCTTAAGGATCAACAAGATCATTTACATGTGGATCCACAAGAGATGGGTGAGATCCTAAATTAATATTTCACATCAGCTTTTTCTGTTGAGAAAAGCATGGATGTTAGGGAACTTGGGGAAATAAATATTGATGTCTTGAGGAGTGTATATTTACAGAGGTGATAGTGCTGGAAGTCTTAAAGTGCATCAAGGTAGATAAATCCCCAGGACTTGATGAAGTATATCTCAAGGTATTATAGGAGGCTAGGAAGAAATTGCAGGCCCCCTAGCCAAGATATTTGAATCATCAATAGTCACAAGGGAGGTGCCTGAAGATTGGAGAGGGGCAAATGTTGTGCCTTTGTTTAAAAAGGACTGCAAGGAAAAGCCTGGGAACTACAGGCCAGTAAGCCTCACATCTGTGGTGAGTAAATTGTTGGAAGGTATTTTGAGATGCAAGGACTGATTAGGGATATTCAGCATGGCTTTGTGAATGAAAAATCATGTCTCACAAATTTGTTGTGAGTTTTTTTAAAAAGAGAACCAAGGAGGTCGATGAGGGCAGTGGAGTTGATGTTGTCTATGCAGACTTTAGCAATGCCTTTGACAAGCGCCTCATGGTAGACTGTTGCATAAAGTTAAATCTCAAGATCCAGGGTATCTTAAATGGATACAAAATTGGCTTCTGAGGGTGGGTGTAGAGAGTTGTTTTTCAAACTGGAGGCCTGTGACCAGCAATGTGCCTCAGGGATCAGTACTGGGTTTGTCATTTATATTAATGATTTAGATGAGAATATAGGAAGCATGGTAAGTAAGTTTGCAGATGACACCAAGATTGGTGGCATAGTGAATAGCGAAGAAAATTATCTCCAATTGCAACGGATCTTGATCAATTGGGCCAGTGGGCTGACAATTAGCAGATGGAGTTTAATTTAGACAAATGCGAAGTGATGCATTTTTGGTAGATTGAAACAGGGTAGGACTTATTCAGTTGGGCATTGGGGAGAGTTACAGAATAGAGAGATTTGGATACATGTTCATAGCTCCTTGAAAATGGAGTCACAAGTGGACAGAATGGTGAAGGTGGCATTTGGCATGCTTGGTTTCATTGGTCAGAACACTGAATACAGGAGTTAGGACGTCTTGTTGAAGTTGTACATGACATTGGTAAGGCCACACTTGGAAAACCATGTGCAGTTCTGATCACCCTATTATAGAAAGGATATTATTAAATTAGAAAGAGTGCAGAAAAGATTTACTAGGATGTTACTTAGGACTTGAGGGATTGAGTTAAAAGGAGGCGAAACAGACTGGGACCTTTTTCCTCTGGAGTGTAGGAGGCCAAGGGGTGACCTTATAGAGGTCTATAATGAGGGGCATAGACAAGGTAAATAGTCAATATCTGTTCCCAAAGGTAGGGAAGTCTAAAATTAGAGAGCATAGGTTTAAGGTAAGAGAGGTACAAAAGTGCCAAAAAAAAAAAAGCAATTTTTTCACACAGTGGTGAGTGTCTGGAACAAGCTGCCAGAGGTAGTAGTGGAGGCGAGTACAATTTTATCTTTGAAAAAGCATTTAGATAGTTACATGCTTACAATGGGTATAGAGGGATATGGGCCAAATGGGATTAACTTAGGGGTTTTAAAAAAAGTGGCATGGACAGGTTGGGCCAAAGGTTCTGTTTCTATGCTGTAAATCTCTATGACTCTATGAGCTGACACTAATAACAATCACAATTGTGGACAGAAGAACAGCACGACGACTGTACTTTGCTTCGCAGTGTTTGCACTGCTGCCTCGCAGGACGCAGGTTCAATTCCAGCCTTAGGTCACTCTGTGCGGAGTCTGCATGCTCTCCCCATGTCTGTGAAAGTTTCCTCTGGTTGTCTCCCACAGTCCAAAAGATATGCTGGTTAGGTGCACTGGCTATGTTAAATTCTCCCTCAGTATACCCAAACAGGCACCAGTGTGTGGTGACTACGGAATTTTCACAATAACTTCATTGCAATATTAATGTAAGCCTACTTGTGACACCAATAAACTTTTTCCAAAAAAACTTTAAAATAAGTTGATGGCCAAACTTTTGAGAGAGGCCAAGGCCTTTGCGGACTTTAAAATATACAAAAACAAATGTACAGTCTCACCTCTTTTCAATTCCTGGTAGGTTATCCTGGCTGACCAGGATTAGTTGCTTTCACAAATCATTAGCAGCTTCCAGATGCTTTACTCACTTTGATTTGTACCCTCCTATCTCTTCAATTTTTTGATTCATTGCAGTTTTATTTTGCAAACAGCGAAAGAAAAATCTGGAACTGTAACTGATAAAGTCACAACAACTATGCCCAAAATAGATTTTTTATAAATCACCAAGTATCAATATGATGGCTCAAAGCATCTTGGACATACTGTATCACAAAACCTTGGTTTCCAGTTACAAACTCCTTTCTTGTCAAAACCTGAAACTTAGTGATAACAAGCAAAAACAGAGGAAAAAAGACATCAGACAATGCTCTTGTAACAGCATTGCCAATCTCCTAAAGACAGTTTGCAAGCCAGATTTCTGGCACAAGGCACCCAAGATAGCAAGCAAAAAATACTTGACAATTTCCTAATTTTTGCTGCACAAAGGAAGCTACAACACAACACAACATAGGTCTTGTGTTTGAAGAAACTTAGTAAAACTGAAATGATACTTCATTAGCGGTGAAGCATTTTGAGACAACCACGACATGAACGTAAGTCTTTTTTTTAAATATATAAATGTATGCACGTGCATGATTTGAAAAGGAATGGACCACTTACAACTATTTTGTACTTTAAAATAATGCTCATGACATCAAACGAACACAAATCATCTGAAGCCGTAACTTATTACTTTTAATCATAACATTGGCTGAATGAGGGAACTATGGTTCACAAAAGAGGCTGATTGTCTAGTCAAGAGGAAAAAGGAAGCATGTGCAAGGGTGAGAAAACAAGGTTCAGCTGGGTCACTTGAGGGTTGCAAGGAAAGAGCTAAAAAAAAGGCTTCAGAGAGCTGGGAAGTGGCATGAGAAGTCCTTAGACGGGAGAGATAAAGGAAAACCCCAAGGCTTTTTACTCTTATGTGAAAAATAAAAGAATGACCAGGATGAAGTTAGGGCTGGTCAAGGACTGTAGTGCATGGAACTGGTACATAGAACATAGAACATTACAGCACAGAACAGGCCCTTCGGCCTTCGATGTTGCGCCGACCAATATAAAAAGCAATGCCCCTCCAAACTAAACATTCCCTTCTCTTCCATATACTTATCAACTAACCTCTTAAACGCCACCAAACTTGGCGCATCTACAAATGCTGCAGGCAGGGCATTCCACTCCCGAACCACCCTTTGGGTAAAGAACCTACCTCTGATATCCGTCCTATAACTATCACCCCTTAATTAAAGCTGTGTCCCCTCGTGCTAGCTTTCTCCATCCTAGGAAAAAGGCTATCACTGTCCACCCTATCTAAACCTCTAATCATCTATATGTTTCGATTAGGTCCCCTCTTAGCCGCCTCCTTTCTAACGAAAACAACCTCAAATCCCTCAGCCTCTCTCATAAGACCTGCCCTCCATACCAGGCAACATCCTGGTAAACCTCCTCTGTACCCTCTCCAAAGCCTCCACATCTTTCTTATAATGCGGGGACCAGAACTGCACACAATACTCCAAGTGCGGCCGCACTAGAGTTTTGTACAGTTGAAACATGACGTTGCGGCTCCGAAATTCAATCCCCCTACCAATAAAAGCTAAGACTCCGTATGCCTTCTTAACAACCTTCTTGACTTGACTGCCTACTTTCAGGGATCTATGCACATACACACCAAGATCCCTCTGTTCATCTAGACTACTAAGAATCCTACCATTAGCCCTATACTCTACACATTTATTATTTCTGCCATAGTGCAGTACCTCACACTTTTCCACATTAAACTCCATTTGCCACCTCTCGGCCCAGCTCTGCAACTTGTCCAAGACTCTCTGCAAACTATAACACCCCTCTTCACTATCTACCACTCCACCGACTTTAGTGTCATCTGCAAATTTACTAGTCCATCCTTCAATACCCTCATCCAGATCATTTATAAAAATTACAAACAGCAGGGGCCCCAAAACAGACCCGAGGTACACCACTTGTCACTGAACTCCACGATGAATATCTCCCATCAACCACCACCCTCTGTCTTCTATCTGCTAGCCAATTCCTAACCCAATTAGCTAAATCACCCTCTATCCCATACATCTGCATTTTCTGCAGAAGTCTTCCATAGGCCACCTTATCAAACGCCTTACTAAAGTCCATATATACCACATCAACCGCCTTACCCCCATACACCTCCTTAGTCACTTTTTCAAAAAACTCAATGAGGTTAGTAAGGCACGACCTACCCTTCACAAAACCATGCTGACTATCTCCAATCAATTCATTACTCTCTAAATAACTATAAATCCTATCCTAATTATTCTCTCCAATACTTTGCCCACAACAGAAGTAAGACTCACTGGCCTATAATTCCCTGGAAGGTCTCTCTTCCCCTTCTTAAACAATGGGACCACATTCGCTATCCTCCGGAACCACACCCGTAACCAACGAGGACCTGAAGATCAGAGCCAGAGGCTCTGCAATCTCCTCTCTTGCCTCCAGAGAATCCTAGGGTAAATCCCGTCCGGCCCAGGGGACTTATCCAACTTCAAACCCTCGAGAATATCTAGCACATCCTCCCTATCTACTTCGATTCCTTCCAGTTTGCTACCCTGTACCTCAGTGTTCCCCATAACTACATTTACATCACCCTGCGTGAATACCGAAGAGAAATATTTATTCAGTACCTCTCCAATCTCCTCAGGCTCCACGCACAACTTCCCACTGCTGTCTATGACTGGCCCTAATCAATCTTCTATCAGAAGAGATAGGAGAGGCAATGAATGAATACTTTACTTCTGTATTTACCAAGGAGAGGGGCCATGTTGTTGAGGATGAGTGTGTGATACAGGCTGATAGGCTGGAGGAGATAGATGTTCTGACAAAGATGCATTAGCAATTTTGAAAAACCTGAAGGTCGATAAGTCCCCTAGACCAGATGGGATATAGCCTAGGATTCTTTGGGAAGCAAGGGACAAAACTGCACAGCCTTTGGCTTCGATTTTTGAGTTTTCACTGTCCACGGGGATAGTGCCAAAGGACTGGAGAGAGGTGAACATTGTTCCTGTCTTCAAGAGAGGAAATAGGAATAACCCTGGTAATTATAGGCTGGTTAGTCTTACTTCAGTGGTCGGTAAGTTAATGGAAAAGATCTTGAGGGATAGAATTTATGACCATTTGGAAAGATGCAGCTTAATCCAAGATAGTCAGCATGAATTTGTGAAGGGTAAGTCTTGCCTCAAATTTGATTGAATTCTTTGAGGAGGTAACTAAGTGCGTAGATGAAGGTAGAGCAGTTGATATCACATACATGAATTTCAGTAAGGCGCTTGATAAAATTCCCTGTGGTAGGCTCATGAAGAAAGAAAGTAGTGTGCAATAGGGAGAAATTTGGCCGACCGGATGAGTAACTGGCTACTTCATAGAAAACAGTGATGGTGGATGAAAAGTTTCCAGACTGGAAACTAGTTACTACTGGTGTATTACAGGGATCAGTGTTGGGTCCTCTGCTATTTGTGATTTTTATTAATGACTTGGAGGAGGATGCTGAAGGGTGGTCACTAAATTTGCGATGACACCAAGATTGGTGGAGTAATGGATGAGGTACAAGGCTGTTATAGGCTGCAAAGAAAATAGGATGCAGGGCTGGGCTAAAAAGTGGCAGATAGAGAAACACTGATTGAGGTGGTTCATTTTGGTAGAACAAATTTAAATACAGATTACATAGTCAATGGCAGGATTGTGAGGAATGTGGAGAAACACAGATCCTGGGGTTCATATCTACAGATCTCTGAAGGTTGCCACTCAAATGGCTAGAGCCATAAAGAAGGCCTATAATGCGTTAGCATTTATTGACAGGGGGTTTGAGTTTAAGAACAGTGGGGTTATGCTGCAACCGTACAAGACCTTGGTGAGACCACATGTGGAATATTGTGTGCAATTCTGGTTACCTCACTATAAGGAGGATGTGGAAGCATTGGAGTAATAAGTCTGACAACACCAGTTTAATTCCAACCGATTTATTTGACAGTAAACTCACAAGCTTTCGACTCTATGGCCTTCGATAGGTGAATGAGGCGTTCTGATCTCCAACAGCAGAACACCAAAACACCTCATTCGCCTGACGAAGGCCATAGAGTCAAAAGCTTGCGAGTTTACTATCAAACAAATCGGTTGCGTTTAAACTGGTGTTGTCAGACTTCTCACTGTGTTTACCCCAGTCCAACACTGGCATCTCTACATCACGAAGCATTGGAGTGCAGAGGAGATTTACCAGGATGTTGCCTGGTTTGGAGGGTAGGTCTTAAGAGGAAAGGTTGAGGGAGCTGGTGCTTTTCTCTTTAGAGGGAGAGGACAAGAGGCAACTTAGAGGTTTATAAGATAATGAGAGGGATAAATAGAGTAGACATTCAGAGACCAATTCCTTGGGTGGATGTAGCTGTTACTGGGGGGCATAACTTTAAGTTCATGGTGGGATCTATAAGAGAGATGTCTGAGGTAAGTTCTTTACTTAGTGGTTGGGATGTGGAATGGACTACCTGCTGTGATAGTGGAGTCGGACACTTTAGCAACTTTCAAGTGGTTATTGGATAGGCATATGGAGTGCACCAGAGAGAGGATAAAGCTCAGCACATCAAGGTCTGAAGGGCCTTTACTGCTCTACGTTCTATTGTGTAAGAGCAGTAATATGCTACACTACGTATACAGTGATTGGGTGCAAGTGCCTATGATCCTTTACACCAGAAAAACCAAAACCCAAAGGCAGAAAAGGATTAGGTGGCAAAAGCTCAAAATATCTAGAAGGCTTAACTGAAACTGTTGCACAATTTCATCCTCCTAGAAGACGAAAGGAAGAAATACACGTCAGAAATAAATAATTGACTGTCTTTCAAACTTCAGCATGCTAAAATGAAGAACCCCATACATCAAAAAGGGAGCTGTGTACAACACACGATGTAGCAAGAGGTATCGTGGATCTGCTTTGACATTGAAGGATATGAAGAAAATGAAAAATAGTCAGGGATGGGGATTATTGAGCAGCAGATTAATGTTTGCACCACAACTGGCTTGGAGTTTATCATTTATGGTTACTCAACAGTCCAAAAGCAACTCAAATCCAAGGTGACCAGCATGAAGCATCCTCAATCATCCTGCACTTTCGCAACAAACTTTAAAAAACAAACAAGGCAGACCCTTCCTGCAATGGGAATATGACACATTGAATTTGATTACTACATTAGCACTATTTTGTTCATCCAAGATTTTTTGGTCCAATTTGTTAACCAAAATCAAAGTAAAACCAAGCAATTTAAACGGCAATTGGAGTACCAAAAAAAAAACTCCATCATTTGTTTTAAATCCCAAACTCCCTCTAGTCGTGCTGTAATAATTACTTGACGCACAAGTTCTGGAGGGCATGTGATTGCACTTTAAAGGGGTTTTTATTCTGCTGATGCTGGCTGTGCTGTTGACTTTAAACTTGGGCCTCTAGCTAAAACATAGGAGACACTGCTTTCTTTCTGTGTGATTGCTTCTAGTCTAGCTCTAAACTCTCCTCCCTGTCTGGCTGGCTGGCTTCTAAAGGAAGACAAACACACACACACACACACAGGCTGCAAAAAAAAAAACAGCCACCGCAAACAACCATTTTTATACAAACCGCCTCTCGAAAACGGCCGAATGACGGGGATTATTAACGATAAATACAGCAACTGCGCTTCCGATTTTAAAACTTCGTCGTCGTCTCCCCCCAACCAGCCACTCCCCTGTCCACCCCACCAAAAAATAAAATACAAAACGTGGATAAATGCAATGACAGCGAGACTCACTCACACTCTCTCTCTCACACACATAGCCCCGCGGCTCTTGTCTGGCGTCTTTATCGCCGTCTGTCTGACTGACTGACTGAATGAGTGACTGACTGAGTGGCGCTCGAGCTCCTCCTCACGCTGCCGTCTCCCCCCCCACCCGGCTTCCCAACGGTCCTAACCGTCTCTCACGCGCTCGGCCTGCCCCCCCCCGCCGCCGCGTGTCGTCATCCCCACCTTCCACTATTTGGCTCGAGCTCCATTCAGACAGACGCGCGAGACAAGCAGGAGGAAGGGGGAGGGGGAAGCAAAGGAAAGAAAAGCCCTCCCCTCACTCCAGCCTCCAGGTCTGCATACCCCGCCCCGCTACCACTTCACCACAACGCTCATCTCCCCTCGCCGCGCCACCTGCAGGATGGGAAGGTGACAGGCTGGCTGCTGTGTCCTGTCGGCGGTGCGCGCGAGCGTCACTTCTGGGCTGGCGGAATTTATTCAAGTTTTTCCTTTCACCATTTATTTACCGTAATTAGCTGTTTAAAAGAGAAAAAAAATCGAGTTTCGCTTTCGAGAAAAATGAACATTCTCCAATGTAGAAAAATATAAGTACTTAATTGCAAAAGATTGTAAGTTTTTATATATAACTGTTTTTCATGTTTTAACTAGTACTCATCTTGGCAACCTTTCCCAGTTTAAGTTTATTTATTGGTGTCATAAGTACATTCACAGTGCAATTAAGTCACTGTGAAAATCCTATAGCCACCACATTCCGGTGCCTGTTTGGGTATACTGAGGGAGAATTTAGCATGGCCAATGCACCCTAAGCAGCCCATGTTCTAGACTATGGGAGAAAATCAGAGCACCCAGAGAAAACCCATGCAGGAGAATGTACAAATCAATACCCAAGGCTGGGATTGAACCTGGGTCCCTGGCACTGTGAGGCTAACACAGTAAGAAGTCTCACAACACCAGGTTTATTTGGTAACAAACGCCACCAGCTTTTGGCACGCTGGTCCTTCGTCAGATGAGTGGGGAGTCCTGATAAAAAGCAGTGCATATAAAGGCACACACTCAGTTTACAGAATACCGATTAGAATGCGAGTCTTTATAGCTCATCAAGTCTTAAAAGTGCAGACAATGCGAGTGGAGATAGCATTAAGCATAGGTTAAAGAGGTGTATTTTGTCTCCAGGCAGGACAGTAAGTGAGATGTTGCAAGCTCAGGCAAGTCATGGCGGTTACAAATAGTGTGTCATGAACCTCAGATCCTGGTTGGGGCCATCCTCATATGTGCTCAATTTGCCTATCTGCGCTGTCGTGTGCCATGAAGGCCACTTGGAGAATGTTTACCGGAAGATCAGAAGCCGAATGTCTGTGACCGTTGAAGTGTTCGCCAACAGGAAGAGAACAGTCTTGCTTGATGATTGTCGAGCAATGTTCATTCATCGTAACATCTGCATGGTCTCCCCAATGTACCAGGCCTTGGGACATCCTTTCTTGCAACGTATCAGGTAGACAACATTGGCTGAGTTGCAAGAGTATGTACCGTGTACCTGTTGGATAGTGTTCTTACATGTGGTGATGGCATCTGCGTCGGTGACCCGGCATGTCTTGCAGAGGTTGCTGTGACAGGGTTGTGTGACATCGTGGTCACTGTTCTCCTGAAGGCCAGATAGTTTGTTGTGGACAGTGGTCCATTTGAGGTTGTGCGGTTGTTTGAAGGCAAGAAGTGGAGATGTGGGAATGCCTTGGTGAGATGTTCATCTTCATCAATGAAGACTCCAGACAAGATGTCGTAGCCTCTCCGCTCCAGGGAAGTACTGGACGGCAAAGAGTACTCCGTCCACCATGTCCCGTGTTTGTCTTCTGAGGAAGTCAGTGTGGTTTTTTGCTGTGGCATATTGTTACCAAATTGTATTGTTACCAAATAAACCTGTTGGACTGGTGTTGTGAGACTTCTTACTGTGTTTACTCCATTCCAAAGCCAGCATCTCCACACACTGTGAAGCTAACCTCTGTGCTACCGTGGCACTGAACTTTTGTGCGCAATAGATAAGAAGACAGGTGGCATTGTCTGGATTAGTGATCCAGAAACCCAGATGTTGCTCTGGTGACCTGAGTTAAAATTTGATTTCAATAAAAATATTTGGAGTTATTGTCAGTTGTCATTTTAAAAAAGCCCATCTGGTTCACTACCGGCTTTTAGGGGAAAAAGAATCTGCTGTCCTTGTCTAGTCGACGTTACTTCAGATTCACAGTGATGTGGTTCACATTTAAATATCTTTTGCAATGGCCTAACAAGTCACTCTGTTGTATCAAACCGTGATAAAGTTGAAAGAACAACAAACCCATTCCTGTTGGCTTTGCAAAGTCTCTTTACTAACATCTGGGCCCAATGGCAAAATTGGGAGAGCTGACTCAGACTGGGTTGGTATCAGCCATGATGTAGAGATGCCGGCGTTGGACTGGGGTAGTAAGAACTCAGTAAGAATTTAGCAACACCAATTTTAAATCCAACCGATTTATTTGATAGAAAATTTGCGAGCTTTCGACGCTCTTGTGCCTTCGTCAGGCAAATGCAGTGTTCTGGTCTGCAATAGCACACATATCAACACAGACAGTCACAGATTGCTTATTAGAATGCGAATCCTTACATCTAACCTGCTATTCAAGTGCTAAAGTGGCTAACAATGTGTGTGAAGGGAATCCTGAGCATTGGTGAGAGAATTGTGTATTTTCTCCAGACAGCACAGTAAGTGAGGTTTTTTGCTAACCCAGGTAGGTTATGGAGGTTACAGATAGTGTGTCATGAAGCCGAGATCCCTATTAAGACCGTCCTCATGTGTGCGGAACTTAGCTATCAGTCTCTGCTCAGCAACTCAGCGCTGTCGTGTGTCACGAAGGCCCCCTTGAAGAACATTTACCCGCAGGTCAGAGGCCGAATGCCCATGACTGCTTGGTATCAGCCTGACATTCAAGCCTTATAGACAATTTCTCAGGCATCACTATCACCATTCCACCAGAGGAGATGGCATAGTGGAATACAGTCAGAAGGCCCTGGAAGTTCACAACATTGACTCTGGACCCCATGAATTCACATAGGGCAGATGTTCAAACATGGACAAGGAAACTTCTTGGTAATTTCTACCTTAGAACAATACAGCACAAACAGGCCCTTCAGCCCACGAGTTGTGCCGATCACATCTACCAATCCACAAACCTATCTATAACCCCCTATCCAATTCTTTTCCATGTACTCATCCAGAAGTCTCTTAAAAGACCCCAGTGAGTTTGCCTCAACAACCTCCGACGGCAGTCGTTTCCATTCACTCACCACCCTCTGAGTGAAAAACCTACCCCTGACATCTCCTTTGTATTTGCTTTCCTGCACCTTAAATCTGTGTCCTCTCGTAGTGACCATTTCAGCTCGGGGAAATAGTCTCTGAGAGTCCATCCTATCTATTCCTCTCAACATTTTATAAACCTCCATCAGGTCGCCTCTCAACCTACGTCTCTCCAGTGAGAAGAGTCCCAGCTCCCTCAACCTAAGGCCTGCCTCCCAATCCAGGCAGCATCCTTGTAAATCTCCTCTGAACCCTCTTAATAGCCTCTACATCCTTCCTATAATGGGGCGAACTGCACACAATAATGGTAGAGTGGGGGAGTTCTGTTCACATCAGCTGATGAATCAATATTCTCCACGTTGAATACTGTTTGGAGAAAACTTGGAAGGTGGCAAGGACAAAGAATGTCCTCTGTTCATCATCAAAAGTGCTTTGGTAATTCACAACTGACTGGGCTGGCTGAATCATATGAGACAGCATCTCTGGCCAGTGGTGAGGGAACCAACATGAGTGAAAAACATGTATGATCACATTTTGTTTTAAAACCTGCCTGCCACAGTAGATGCATCTTTCTGACAGATTTGGTAGGAGTGACCACCATATGGTCCTTGTGGAGATGAAATCTTGTCTTCACATTGAGAATATCCTCTACCACCATGCAAATAGATTTAGAACAGATCTAACAACTGAAGATTAGGCGACCATAAGATACTGCGAGCCATCAGCAACAACAGAATTGTACTTACCCTCATGGCCCAGTATATCCCCACTCTACCATTATCATCAAGCCAAAAGATTAATCCTGGAGTGCAGGAGCACATGTCAGGAGCAGCACTAGGCGCACAGACAAAATGAAGTGTTAACCTGGTGAAACTTCAACACAGGACTCCTTACATGCCAAATGGCATAAGCAGCAAGTGATAGATAGATACTTCCACAACCAATGGGTCAGATTTAAGCTCCTCAGTCCCACCATATGTAGCTGTGAACAGTGTGGACATCTTCAAGAGAGATGGTCTACACCTGAACCAGAGGGGGACTAATATCTTGGGGGGAAAATTTGCTAAGGCTATGATGGGGGCTTTAAACTGATTCGGGGGGGGGTGGGATCCTAAGTAGTTGGGGTGCTGAGAGGGATGAGAGTAAGGGGGTTATAGAAGAGAGTTGTAAAACACAGCGGCGTACGGGTGGGGTGGGGCATGGTTTGAAATGCGTATACTTCAATGCAAGGAGTATTCGCAATAAGGGGGAGGAACTTGCAGCTTGGACCAGTACCTGGAACTTCGATGTTGTGGCCATTTCAGAGACTTGGGTAGAGCAGGGACAGGAATGGATGTTGCAGGTTCCGGGGTACAACTGCTTTAGTCGGAGTAGAGAAGGAGGTAGAAGGGGGGGAGGAGTGGCATTATTGGTCAAAGACTGTATCACGGTGATAGAAAAGAAGTTTGATGAGGACTTGTTTGTTGAGGTAGTATGGGCTGAGATTAGAAACAGGAGAGGAGAGGTCACCCTGTTGGGAGTCTTTTACAGACCTCCTAATAGTTCTAGAGAGGGTGAGGAAAGGATTGCAAAGTCAATTCTGATTAGGAGTGAAAGTAGTAGGGTAATTGTGATGGGGGACTTTAACTTTGCTAATATTGATTGGAATAGCTATAGCTCTAGCTCGTTAGAGGGGTCAGTTTTTGTACAGAGTGTGCAGGAAGGTTTTTTGACTCAGTATGTAGATAGGCCAACTAGAGGTGAGGCTACATTGATTTGGTGCTGGGCAATGAGCCAGACCAGGTGTTAGGCTTGGAAGTTAGTGAACATTTTGGTGATAGTGACCACAATTCGGTTACGTTCACCTTAGTGATGGACAGGGATAGGCATGAGGCTGGGGGCAATAGTTATAGCTGGGGGAAGGGTAATTATGAGGCCATCAGGAGAGAATTAGGGTGCATAGATTGGACTAGGAAACTACAGGGACTGGGAACATCTGGAATGTGGTGCTTATTCAAGGAGCAGCTCTGCGAGTCCTTGATAAGTATGTCCCTGTCAGGCAGGGAGGAAATGGTCGAGTAAGAGAGCCTTGGTGTACGAAAAAAGTTGATTTGCTGGTTAAGAAGAAAAAGGAGGCTTATGTCAGGATGAGGCTTGAAGGCTCAGTTAGTGAAATGGATAGCTATAGATTAGCCAGGAAGGAGGTAAAAAGTGAATTGAGGAGAACTAAGAGGGGACACGAGAAGATGTTGGCTGATAGGATTAAGGAGAATCCTAAAGCTTTCTTTCGATATGTTAAGAATAGAAGATTGGTTAGGGCAAGATTAGGGCCAGTCATAGACAGCAGTGGGAAGTTGTGCGTGGCGCCTGAAGAGATTGGTGAGGCACTGAATAAATATTTCTCTTCGGTATTCACGCAGAGTGCTGGAAATGTAGCTATGGAGATCACTGAGGTACAGGGTTGCAAATTGGGAAGTATTGTAGTAGATAGGGAGGATGTGTTAGAAATTCTCGAGGGGTTGAAGTTGGATAAGTCCCCTGGGCCGGACGGGATTTACCCTAGGATTCTCTGGGAGGCAAGAGAGGAGATTGCAGAGCCTCTGGCTCTGATCTTCAGGTCCTCGTTGGTTACGGGTGTGGTTCCGGAGGACTGGAGGATAGCGAATGTGGTCCCATTGTTTAAGAAGGGGAAGAGAGACCTTCCAGTGAATTATAGGCCAGTGAGTCTTACTTCTGTTGTGGGCAAGGTATTGGAGAGAATTATTAGGGATAGGATTTATAGTTATTTAGAGAGAAATGAATTGATTGGGGATAGTCAGAATGGTTTCGTGAAGGGTAGGTCATGCCTTACTAACCTCATTGAGTTTTTTGAGAAAGTGACCAGAGAGGTGGATGGGGGTTAGGCGGTTGATGTAGTATATATGGACTTTAGTAAGGCTTTTGATAAGGTGGCCCATGGAAGACTTCTACAGAAAATGCAGATGTGTGGAATAGAGGGTGATTTAGCTAATTGGATTAGGAATTGGCTGGCAGATAGAAGACAGAGGGTGGTGGTTGATAGGAGATATTCATTGTGGAGTTCGGTGACGAGTGGTGTGCCTCAGGGGTCTGTTTTGGGGCCCCTGCTGTTTGTAATTTTTATAAATGATCTGGATGAGGGTAGTGAGGGATGGATCAGTAAATTTGCAGATGACACTAAAGTTGGTGGAGTGGTAGATAGTGAAGAGGGGTGTTATAGTTTACAGAGTGATTGGACAAGTTGCAGAGCTGGGCCGAGAGGTGGCAAATGGAGTTTAATGTGGAAAAGTGTGAGGTAATGCACTTTGGCAGGAACAATAAATGTGTAGAGTATAGGGCCAATGGTAGGGCTCTTAATAGTGTTGAGGAACAGAAGGATCTTGGTGTATGTGTCAATAGATCCTGAAAGTAGGCAGTCAAGTGGATAAAGTTGTTAAGAAGGCATATGGAGTCTTAGCTTTTATTGGTAGGGGGATTGAATTTAGGAGCCGCAGCATCATGTTGCAACTGTACAAAACTCTAGTGCGGCCGCACTTGGAGTATTGTGTGCAGTTCTGGCCCCCTCATTATAAGAAAGATGTGGAGGCATTGGAGAGGGTACAGAGGAGGTTTACCAGGATGTTGCCTGGTATGGAGGGCAGGTCCTATGATGAGAGGTTGAAGGATTTGAGGTTGTTTTCGTTAGAAAGGAGGCGGCTAAGAGGGGATCCTATTGAAGCATATAAGATGATTAGAGGTTTAGATAGGGTGGACAGTGATAGCCTTTTTCCTAGGATGGAGAAAGCTAGCACGAGGGGACACAGCTTTAAATTAAGGGGTGATAGTTATAGGACGATATCAGAGGTAGGTTCTTTACCCAAAGGGTGGTTCGGGAGTGGAATGCCCTGCCTGCAGCAGTTGTAGATGCGCAAAGTTTGGTGGCGTTTAAGAGGTTAGTTGATAAGTATATGGAAGAGAAGGGAATGGTTTAGTTTGGCGGGGCATTGCTTTTTATTTTGGTCGGCACAACATCGAAGGCCGAAGGGCCTGTTCTGTGCTGTATTGTTCTATGTTCTATGTTAATTAAATGCCACATGTTTAACCAACAATTCTCTTAACAAGGTGATTAACAGTGATTAATAGTACATTGACACTCAATGATGGCAGAGCCCAGCACATCAGTGCAAAAGACAAATATTTACTACAAACTTCAGTCAGAACTGCAGAATAAGTGAACCATCTCAATTGCCTCCGGAGGATTCCAGCACCATAGATGCCAGTCAATTCTCTTCTCCTCATGTGCTCTTGGGAAACAACTGAAGGCATTGGATATCGTAAGGCTCTGGTCTCTGACAATATTCCAACAATATTACTGAAAACCTGCCCCCCAGAACTTGCCATGCCCTTAGCCAACTGTTCTAGCACAGCCACAACACTGACATCTATCTGGCAATGTGGAAAATTGTCCAGTTACATCTTGTACAATAAAAGTAGGACAAAACTAACTTGGCCAATTCCACCCCAGCAGTCTACTCTTGATCATCAATAAAGTGATGGAAGGGATCATCAACAGTGTTGTTAAGCTCCAGTTAATTGCTCCACGTAACAGCAATTACCCACTCACTGACACTCAGTTTGGGTTCAACTAGGACCATTCAACTCCTAACCTCATTAAAATCTCAATTCAAACATGGATTAAAGAGCTGAAAACAGAGCTGAGGTGAGAGTGACTGTTCTTGACATCAACACAGCATTTGATTGTGTGTACCATCAAGTAGCTCTAGCAAAACTGGAAATCCCTATATCAACAGCCTGAATTTTACTAATGACCAGAAACTGAAAGGGACTTGTCATATAAATACTGTGACCACAAGAACAGTTCAGAGGCCAGGTATCCTGAGACACCAAAGCCTAAAATATGATGGAATACTCTCCACTTGCCTGCGTGTGGGCAACTCCAACTTCACTCAATATACTTGACACAACCCAGGGCAAAGCAGCCCACTTGATTGGCACCCCACCCACTTCACTACTGATGCAGAGTAGCAGCAGTCTATATCATCTCCAAGATGCATTGCAGGAACTCATCAAGCCTCTTTAGACAGCACTTTTCAAACCTACAACCACTACCGTCTAGAAGGACGAGGGCAGCAGACATATAGAAGTATCAGCACCTGTAATTCCCTTCAAGCCAATCGACATCCTAACTTGGAAATATATTTCCATTCCTTCACTATCATTGTGTCAAAATCCTGGAATTCCCTCTCTAACAGCTCGATCGATGTCCCTACCTCACATGGACTGCAGCAGTTCAAGGCGGCAGTTCACCAACTTCTCAAGAGCAACTAGAGATGGGCAATAAATGCTGGTCTACCAGCAATCCTCATATCCCTTTAATGAATTTTTAAAATATATTAATAACTGATTTTTTAATGGTAATGGATTTTCTTTCAATTTTAAAATAAATAAATAACAAAAAGAAGTTCTAATGATGAAGATTAATAAGTGATGCCCAGCGTGTATCAATCCATATAGATTATCGGTTAGAATCCTTGATTTCTCTCATCTTGTAGCCAAGTAAATTAAGAATAAGATGGTCATCTTTGTTTTTGAATTTTTCCATAGCCTTGTTTCATTATATCTATTTTATTTTTTTCTAGTCATTTATATACCTACTTTCCAGCCCTTCTTTCTAAGGTCCAATTATAACAGGACTTCATGTCCTGTTATAACTTTTTTTAAATGCTAAAATTGATGAGAAACAGACTTGCCCAGCTGTTTGACATCAGTTTGGCAAATGTTGATCTGAAAGAGATCACTGGAAACCTAATTATTTCACAGAGAAAGGTAATGAAATTAACAACTAGATCCAAAATGAATATGCATATCCACTACTAGTGGTGCAAAGTGATGGGCTCTGAAACCCCCAAAGGCATCTCAGCAGAGTGCCCCCACTTCCACTCAAGCCACAGGAGTTGGACCACAAAGAAGTGATTGGAAAAGGAAGAATAAAGCTTTGTAATTATTGAAGGCAATGCACACAGGCATGTGACAAATCTTATATTGTGCTGATACTGTTCCTTTAATAGATTCACATTAAATTGATCACTTGTTACCCATTATTGCCTGGTGGATGAATACTCATCTTTTCAGTTGTTTGTTAATGAAGACAAGAAATGAATTAACAAGAATCAGTTGGAGGGGAAAGTGTGCAGTAGATGGGTGTGTTAAGGCCACAGGATTGTTTTGTGGCGGTGGGATCGAAGGGTTAATGAGACTGGGTGTTGGATATAGTTGCCACAGTAGTAACCAACACAGTCTCACATTCATAGAAATCCCTGGCATTCCAAGCAGCAGCGGAGGCAGTGATATAGTAGTATTATCACTAGACTAATATTCAAGAGACTCAGGATAATGCTCTGGGGACCAGAGTTCAAATCCCACTATAGCAAATGGTAAAATTTGAGTTGAATAAAAATCTGGAATTAAAAATCTAATGATGAGTGTGGAATGGTTATTGTAAAAGCCCACCTGGTTACTAATGAACTTGAGGGAAGAAATCCGTCATCCTTATTTGGACCGACCTACATGTGACCCCAGATCCATAGTAATATGGATTATTCTTAAATACCCCCTCAAGGATAATTGGTGATGGGCAACAAATGTTGAACCAGATAGTAACGTCGATATCCATGAATGAATAAACAGAAGTGAGTGGCTGGTTTGATTTCTGTTCTTTTCCTCTTGCCCTTTCTCCTCCTCAGAGTGCCCACTCATTCTGACTGGCATCTTCAAAGATGAGATTATGTTGGCTGCTTTTCTGAAACAATGAGAAATCTAGAGTGTCAATGGATGGGAGGTTAATTTGCGTGATGGACTGGGTTTCATTCAACACCCTTGGTAATTTATTGCTGTCTTGGACAGAGCGTTAAATTTGAATACAGCATTAAATTTGAAAAGATAACAAAGTGACTTGCATATTAAATTAGTACCCCGCTTCTCAAGAGATTGCACACAATCTCAAGAATACTTTTAGATCAAACTGGAAATTGACAGGTTGGGTTCAGTTTCTAGCTGCGCTGACATTTTCAGAGAATTTACCCTTCTGCCAAGAGCACTTAAACACGCATGTTTTCAATGTTGACACTCCCTACGTTTTCAAGTGATGACATCAGAAGATATATTAAATGAAAATGAAGAATTAGTCAAGTATAGATTGTTAGTAAGCTAGAGGGAATGGCATGGATATTAGGGAAAGTATTTATTAGTGGAAACATTATGGCTATGATCGAAAGGATAACAGGGGGAATCAAGTGAAATGAAAGGATAACAGTGGGAATGGCTAACTGAAGAGAGGCTTTAGAGGGACTTTGTGAAGTTGAGAAGATCAAGATGGGAAAATGCATCGTAGTACGGAAAATGCAGTTTGTGATTTTGATTGAGGTATCTTTTGATAACTGTAAAGAAGCAACTAATTTAGCATGGAGGTCAGAATAGGAAATTGATCAGAAATTTAATATGAAATAGATCATGGGAGTAAGATGTGAGTTTGACAGGCAAGATGAGAGATTCATTGAACTGTTTGGTAGTGAAGAAAAGAAGATGACGATTATCTTTGTTCATCATGCTTACTTGGGCATATAGTGAAGACTTAGGCAGAGAAAGGAGGTAACTAGCCCTTGATGTGTCCCAGCAGATCTAATGAAAGATTATTAAACCAGTTGTGAATCTAGTCTGCACCACTTACCTAAATCATTGTAGCATTTGACTGCAGCAAATTTCTGCACTTGTTTTTATTTGTATGCATATTATTTTACCTAAATTAAATCTTATAAACAAAGATTATTGATTTGTGTTACTCATTGTTATGCCAAACCTGTCTGTGTAGTTTTTGAACAATATTGGAACCAACCAAACCTTCAGGAACAAAACAACAAAAATTCACACATATGAAACAACAGCAACTGTAAGAATGCTGTCAAATTTCAGCTTTGCTTCAGGCTCTGAAACAAAAAAACAATACTTCTCGAATGTAATTTATCTTGAGAATGTTCAGTAATTAGTGTCAATGACCATAAAAATATATATATGTTTTTTCTCATTTTTGAAATTTACTATTTACTTGGTTTGTGATTGAAAAGGCAAGCAATTTTTTTGATTATATTTTTCTGTAAAATCTGCACCTAACTTAAAGGAGGTTTTGTTTTCTTTATTCTTTCAGGGGATGTGGGTAGTGTTGACAAAGCCAGCATTTGCTGTCCATCCCCAATTGCCCTCGAACTAAATGGCTTGCTAGGCTATTTCAGTGGGCAGTCACGAATCAATTACGCTGCTGTGGATCTGGAGTAACATGTACACCAAACCAGGTAAGGATGACAGATTCTCTTTCTGAAAGGACACTAGAGAATTATATAATATTTTGCGATAATCAATGATAGTTTCATGGTCACCATTACTGACAAGGACTTCATATTACAGATTTATTAAATTGAATTTAAATTCAATGCACTGCCATACTCTCAAAGCATTTGCCTGAGGATTATTAGGCCAGTGATATTACCATTTCCACCAAAGTAGTTGATGAAAATCAAGGCATGGCTTTCCCTTCTAATCCTCCCATTTCCCATCTGCAGACAAATTTAGCATTGTTTGAATGATTGAACCTCAGGTTGAAATTGGTATTGGGCCTTTCTCCATTGCTCAAAACCCAAGCATTATGAAACTCAGTTCCACCACATCACCTATCTGGAATGATAAGATTGAAATATGACTGGAAACAATATTTATGACATGATAAAATCTATTTGGATCTATTAATTTATTTTGAATAACTAAATTTAATATGATGGCAATGTTTACTAATTCCAAAGTCTTAGTGATGGGATATTTTAAATATTTTATCTAAAAGCACGTTTTAAAATATTTATTAAACCTCTAACAATTTTTTGCCAGTTTTACATACATATAATCAAATGAAGTGTTTTGAAAAGAACAGAAAACATAAAATTTGTTTGTATTTCTCTGCTTAAACACATAATTAAAAATGGCCTTATTTATTTTTCAAGCTTGATTTTATAAAAAGAACAACAGTACAGCACAGCCTACCAAGTCTGTGCTGCACAGGTGCCTCTTTAATATTTTCTTGCCTGTACATATCTCTCTATTCCCTGCCTATTCATGTATCTATCCAAGTATCTCTTGAACATTATCGTAGAATTTGCTTCCACCACTTTCTCCAGCAGTATGTTCCACACATTCAGCATCCTCTGTGTGAAAAACTTGTCCCTTACATTTCGTTTAAACTCTCTCCCTCTCACTTTCCGCCTATGCCTCTGAGCAATTGACTCTTCGATCCTGGGAAAAAGATTCTGACTATTCATTCTATCCAAGCCTGTCATAATCTTGTAAACCTCTATCAGATCTCCCGTCATCCTCCAACGCTCCAATGAAAATAATCCAAATTTGTTCAACCTTTCTTCAAAGTCCATATCAGATAACATCCTGGTAAATCTCTTCTGCACTATTTCCAATGCATTGACATCTTTCTGGTATTGTGGTGACTAGAATTGTACACAATAAATACACCAAATGCAGCTTAATTTGATTTGATTTACTATTGTCCTTCTGCAATAGACTTTTGAAATAACTCCACAGAGGCAAAAGTCCCATCACTAAGACTTCTTTATTTGCAAACTATAATACATACAGAGTTCTCACTCAAGGGAACTTCCTGTTATGGCAGGCCGAAAGACTGACATATCTGCTTTAAATAGGGAGCATGAGGGTCCCTGATTGGATCATCAATTAGGATTCACCAGGGATTTTTTTTTGATACCAACCAAATAAACAACCTAGGACTCATCAGGAAGTTCATATTCTTAACAAGCCAACCTCAATTACCTGGCTAAAGCCATCACACTCGTCCCCACAAAGGCCAAGGGATCCCCTCAGACTCTTCTATTCTGGGTACCAATGATAGAGTGTCCTCAGGAGTCTTTTCCTCCACTTGAGCACTGGGTCAGGATACTCCAACTTGGCCTCTGATGTTGTGGACTGTAACAGTTTGGCACCTGTCTCTTCCACAGTGAACATTGGAGGTCTGGATCCTTGTCCACTTCTGGTGGTACGGGAATTGCTGCAGCTTCATACCATTGTTCATTTCAGACTGTGAGGTCCCCATCAAGGGTGCTGGAGAGACAGTACTGGCCCATCAAGGGGGGACTCTGCTCATCCTTTGGACAGTTGGGTGGATGTGGCTTAGGAAAGGGTGGAGATCTTGAAGCCCGGACCTGGTCCTGGCGTTTCCTTACCACTGCCTCACCCACAAGTACTTGGTAGGATACTGGTCCTGTCCTGGACTCAACTGTTACTCAGGTGGCTCCGTTGGCATAATTTCTGACCCAAACTTTCTCATCTGCATGAAAATGTCTCTCTTGACAAGTGTTGCTATGGTCCCTGCATTGGGCTTCTTGGTGTTTTTCCATCTTCCCTCCCAGGTTTGGAAACAACTGGCTTGATCTGACATGGAGTCATCTGCTCATCAGTAATTCTGTTAGCATAGTGCCCATGGTGCAGAGTTGTCCTATAGTCAATTAGCCACTGTGAAGAGTTTAGTCTCTAATGATGACACTGGCTGTTTTTTCAACCTGACCTTTAAAGTTTGGACTGCTCTCTCTGCTAGCCCATTTGGCACTGGGTGGTAAGGTGCCATCTTAATATGCCTAATCCTATTTGATTTTATAAATTTTGTGAACTCTAGGCTGGTGAACATTGAACCAATGTCGAAAACCAATACCTTTGGGATCCCATGCATTGCAAATGAGTTGCAGATTCTTAACAGTTGCAGTTGTGTTTGTTGAGTTTAGTTTGTAGATATCTAGCCATTTGGAATGGGCATCTATTATCACCAGAAACATGGACTCACAAACAGGCCTGCAAAATTTATCTGGTCCTGGGGATTTGTCCACCTTAATGTTTTTCAAAACCTCCAATGCCTCCTCCCATTTTGTCTCAACATGTCCTAGAATGTCAACCTCCTTGTTTCTACATTCACCATCTACAGTACATCCTTCTCTTTTATGAATACTAATGCAAAGTATTCACCTCATCTGGCCACGTACACAAAATCCCTCCACTGTCCTTGCATGGACCTACCCTTTCATTGGCCACCCTCTTACCCCTTAAGTACACATAAAAAGCCTTGGGATTCCCCTTAATCCTGCCTGCCAAGGACATTCTATGGCCTCTTTTTGCCCTAAATTCCTGTTTAAGCTCTTTCCTGCTATCCTTGTATTTCTCAAGAGCCTATCTGTTCCCAATTTTCTAAAGTTTATGTGTGCCTCATTCTTTATTTCACTAAGCTCATAATCTCTCTTGTGATCGATGGTTCCCATTTTTATCCTTCATTTTTACAGGGATATACTTGTCCTGAATTATTAACAACTGACTTTTAAAAGACTCCTTCATATTAAATGTGGATTTACCCTCAAACAGCCTTCCCCAGTCTACATTCTCTAGCTCCCAGCTAATATTGTCATAGTTAGTCTTCCCCCAGTTTAGTACTTTCACTCTGGGACGACTTCTATCCTTTTCTAAAACTATCTCAAAACTTATAGAATTGTGATCTCCAATTTCAAAATAGTCGCTCACTGAGACAACAATCACCTATCTGGGCTCGTTTCCCAGAACCAGGTATAAGATAGCCCCTCCCCAAGTTGGATTATCTACATTATGCCTCAAGAAGCACTCTTAGATATACTTAACAAACTCTGCCCCATCCAAATCCTTGGCATTAAAGGAATCCCAGTTTATATTGGGGAAGATAAAATCACCCATCACAACAACATTGTTGTTTTTACCTCTTCCCATAATCTGCTGACATATCAGTTTCCCTATTTCACCAGTGAGATTGCACTGCTCCTCTTCCTCACTGCCATTGTGGTATATATGGACTTTAGTAAGGCATTCGATAAGGTGGCCCATGGAAGGCTTCTGCAGAAAATGCAGATATATGGGATTGAGGGTGATTTAGCTAATTGAATTAGGAATTGGCTGGCAGATAGAAGACAGAGGGTGGTGGTTGATGGAAGTTATTCATCGTGGAGTTCAGTTACAAGTGGTGTACCTCAGAGATCTGTTTTGGGGCCCCTGCTGTTTGTAATTTTTATAAATGATCTGGATGAGGGTATTGAAGGATGGATTAGTAAATTTGCGGATGACACTAAAGTCGGTGGAGTGGTAGATAGTGAAGAGGGGTATTATAGTTTGCAGAGAGACTTGGACAAGTTGCAGAGCTGGGCCGAGAGGTGGCAAATGGAGTTTAATGTGGAAAAGTGTGAGGTAATTCACTTTGGCAGGAATAACAAATGTGTAGAGTATAGGGCTAATGGTAGGACTCTTAATAGTGTTGATGAACAGAGGGATCTTGGTGTATGTGTGCATAGATCCCTGAAAGTTGGCAATCAAGTCGATAAGGTTGTTAAGAAGGCATATGGAGTCTTAGCTTTTATTGGTAGGGGGATTGAATTTCGGAGCCGCAACGTTATGTTGCAACTGTACAAAACTCTAGTGCGGCCGCACTTGGAGTATTGTGTGCAGTTCTGGTCCCCGCATTATAAGAAAGATGTGGAGGCATTGGAGAGGGTACAGAGGAGGTTTACCAGGATGTTGCCAAGTATGGAGGGCAGGTCTTATGAGGAGAGGCTGAGGGATTTGAGGTTGTTTTCGTTAGAAAGAAGGCGGCTAAGAGGAGACCTTATTGAAACATATAAGATGATTAGAGGTTTAGATAGGGTGGACACTGATAGCCTTTTTCCTAGGATGGAGAAAGCTAGCACGAGGGGCCATAGCTTTAAATTAAGGGGTGGTAGTTATAAGATGGATATCAGAGGTAGGTTCTTTACCCAGAGGGTGGTTAGGGTATGGAATGCCCTGCCTGCGGAAGTTGTAGATGCGCCAAGTTTGGTGGCGTTTAAGAGGTTAGTAGATAAGTTTATGGACGAAAAGGGAATGGTTTAGTTCGGAGAGTCATGGCTTTTTCCTAATTGGTCGGCGCAACATCAAAGGCCGAAGGGCCTGTTCTGCGCTGTAATGTTCTATGTTCTATGTTCTACATGATCCCATCAAGGTGTCTTCCCCTGTATAGCTGTGACATTCTCCCAAGACACTTGGTGGGGGGGACATTCCTCTGCAACCTGACAGTGACAGAGGTGCAAATGGCTACTGGACCTGACTCCTTGACCCCCCTCAGGACCCAGCACATCAGATCCACATTGGTCATTACCAGCACCAAAGTTTTCACTGAAGAGGCAGATGAATGCAGCAGCTTGGACAAATAATCACCTAGACTCAAAACTTTGGCACTCTTCTCTTCCCACACATGTTATCAGATCTGCTGAGATTTTCCAGCATTTTCTGTTTTGGTTTTGAATAATAAACGGCTTCCGTCCACTCTGGGTGGGAATCTGGTTGCCTTCATGTCCAATAGAAATCTGGATTTTTGGCCAATGCCCCATTCAGCAGGGCATTGGGACTTCCGCAGGTATCCTCTGAAGTAGCCCCACAGGGACAACAGATTTGCTTCCGCTCTGGTTTAATGGGTATTAAGATGGCTGATAAATCCAACACACGATCTGCAGACTCTTACACATGCAGAGCATGTAGTAAATGCTCTTTAGAAGATTTTTCCGATACTTTGACTTCACCTTCCTAATAAAGTCTCTCCATGTGTTCTATGTCTTCTGATGAAGCCTTTCCATTTTAATTCATAGGATCGTAGATTATAAAGTCCCACAGTGCAGAAGGAGGCCTATCAAGTCTGCACTGACCACAATCCCTCCCAGGCCCTATTCCCATAATCCATTTACCCTAGCTAGCCCCTCTAACGCTAACGGCCAATTTTAGCAAGGCCAATCCACCCACCCTACAAATCTTTGGACTGTGGGAGGAAACCAGAACATCCGGAGGCAACCCATGCAGACATGGGGAGAATAGAACATAGAACATAGAACATTACAGCGCAGTACAGGCCCTTCGGCCCTCAATGTTGCGCCAGCCAGTGGACCCTCTAACCTAAACTATTCCAATACCATCCATATGCCTATCCACCGACCATTTGAATGCCCCCAAAGTAGGCGAGTCCACAACTGCTGCAGGCAGGGCATTCCACGCCCTCACCACCCTCTGTGTAAAGAACCTGCCTCTGACATCCGTCCTATAACTACCACCTCTTAATTTAAAGTTATGTCCCCTCGTGTTGGTCATCACCATCCGAGGAAAAAGGCTCTCACTATCCACCCTATCCAATCCCTTGATCATCTTATACGCCTCAATTAGGTCACCGCGTAACCTTCTTCTCTCTAATGAAAATAACCTCAGGTCCCTCAGCCTTTCCTCATAAGGCCTTCCCACCATACCAGGCAACATCCTGGTAAACCTCCTCTGCACCCTTTCCAATGCTTCCACATCTTTCTTATAATGCGGCGACCAGAACTGTACGCAATACTCCAAGTGCGGCCGCACCAGAGTTTTGTACAGTTGTAATATAACCTCACGGCTCCTAAATTCAATCCCTCTACCAATAAAAGCTAACACACCGTACGCCTTCTTAACAACTTTATCAACCTGGGTGCCAACTTTCAAAGAGCTATGTACTTGTACCCCAAGATCCCTCTGCTCGACAACACTATTAAGGGTCCTTCCATTAGCCCTATATTTCATATGCCTGTCATTCCTACCAAAGTGAATCACCTCACACTTATCCATATTGAATTCCATTTGCCACCTCACGGCCCAGCTCTGCAATCTATCTATGTCCCTCTGCAAACTGTAACATCCATCCTCGCTGTCTACAACTCCCCCCACTTTGGTATCGTCAGCAAATTTACTAATCCAACCCTCTACACCCTCATCTAGGTCATTTATAAAAATGACAAACAGCAGTGGCCCTAAAACAGATCCTTGAGGTACACCACTTGTAACTGCACTCCAGGTTGAATATTTCCCATCAACCACCACCCTCTGTCTTCTATCAGCTAGCCAATTCCTAATCCAAACTGCTAAATCACCTTCAATCCCATGCATCTGCACTTTCTGCAGTAGCCTACCATGGGGAACCTTATCAAACGCTTTGCTAAAATCCATATACACTACATCAACTGCCTTACCCTTATCTACCTCTTTGGTCACCTCCTCAAAAAACTCAATAAGGTTTGTGAGGCACGACCTACCCTTCACAAAACCGTGCTGACTATCCCTAATCAATTTATTTCTCTCTAGATGCTTATAAATCCTATCCCTTATAATTCTTTCCAAGACTTTGCCCACAACAGAAGTCAGGCTCACCGGTCTATAATTTCCAGGATGGTCCCTACTCCCCTTTTTGAACAAAGGGACAACATTTGCCATCCTCCAGTCTTCCGGTACTATACCTGTAGCCAACGACGACATGAAGATCAAAGCCAAAGGCTCTGCAATCTCCTCTCTAGCCTCCCGGAGAATCTTAGGGTAAATCCCATCTGGCCCAGGGGACTTATCAATTTTCATACCCTCAAGATTCGCTAATACATCCTCCTTATGAATCTCAATCCTGCCCAGTCTACAACCTGGTATTGCAGTATTCTCCCCGACAACATTGTCTTTCTCCTGCGTGAATACTGACGAAAAATACTCATTCAGTATCTCTCCTATCTCCTCAGGCTCCACGCACAACTTCCCACTGCTATCTCTGACTGGCCCTAATCTTGCCCTAACCAATCTTTTATTATTTATATACCTGTAAAAAGCTTTAGGATTCTCCTTAATCCTATCCGCCAAAGTCTTCTCGTGTCCTCTTCTAGCTCTTCTCAACTCCCTCTTTAGCTCCTTCCTGGCTAATTTATAGCTCTCCAGTGCCCTAACTGAGCCTTCACGTCTCATCATTATATAAGCCTCCTTCTTCCTCTTCACCAGAGATTCAACTTCCCTAGTACACCATGGTTCCCTCATTCGACCACTTCCTCCCTGCCTGGCAGGTACATATTTATTATGGACATGCAGAAGCTGTTCCTTAAATATGCTCCACATTTCAGATGTCCCCAGCCCCTGCAATATCCTGCTCCACCCTATGCATCCTAAATCTCTCCTAATAGCCTCATAATTACCTTTCCCCCAGCTATAACTACTGTTATTCGGTATGTGCCCATCCCTTTCCATCACTAAGGTAAACGTAACCGAATTGTGGTCACAATGTGCACACTCTACCCAGACAGTGACCCAAGCTGAGAATTGAACTTAGGTCTGTGGTGCTGTGAGGCAGCACTGCTAACAACTGTACCACTGTGTCACCCATTACAAGTCAGGGGCTCCCATAAATTGATTAGAGGCAGGGGAGAAGTTTTTATCTCTTTAGGGATGCATTGAAAATACTCTTAAAGCATTTTCCTTGTACTCCTGGGAACTTTCTGCCACAATGGAGTTCATTCCCTGTATTACAACACTTCTGAGATTGCAATAATGATGCAACACTTCAAAAAGTACTTCTGTGAGGTGCATGGAAATGTCAAGTGGTCATGAAAAGCACTACATAAAAGCAAACCATTTTTTGATACACAAAACCCAGGCACACAACAAAGAACAAAGAACAAAACAGCACAGGAAACAGGCCCTTCGGCCCAATGAGCCTGCGCCGCTTCCTCGATGCTCCCACTTCCACCCATGATCCCTGTCTATGTTTATAGAAATCTGTATTGGAACCAAATTAGCGAGACAATTTAGGGAGAATTTGTTTTGCCTATCAGCCTAAGGGCACATCTTTGGGGTGTGGGAAGAAACCGGAGCATCCGAAGAAAACCCGCGCCAGCATGGGGAGAATGTGCAAACTCCCACAGACACAGGCCCAAATCTATGTACCTGCACAGCACAGTGATAGTCACTGAGCTGTCGTGTTGCCCGTCAACTGGTCACATGGAAGGGCACACTTAGTGCAATAGGTTCAGAAGAAGATACTGCACAACCAACTACCTCAACTTTTTGATGAAGTTACAGTCCAAATGCCCCGTGACAATAAAGCACAGATTTCTAGGTTTATTTAAGTGATAGACTGTCACATTTGACAATATGGACTGAAACTTTTCTGTGGTATGTCATTCCTGTGTGATGTTACCATGTACCTAAAAATTGAAAAGAGGAACTAACACATTATGTTCTGGATTAAAAGGATGTAGGCTTGTACTGCTGTTCTCCAGGTAGTGAATTGAAATTTTCAGGAGAGATGAATGAATGATATGGCTGATAGTAGGTAACTTTCAAATAATATTTTGGGGTGCTTTCATGCATCTCTTCGAGGCCTGTTACATGTGGCAATGGGAAGGTCAGGATTATTACTCACATCTGCACTCTTGTACTAAAGGGAAGATAATTTTAAAGCAAGTAAGTATATTAAAAACAGGTCAAACTGTTTACTTGTTATTGTTGGTGCAATTTGGATGGGAAAGAATAGTGCAGATAAAATAATTGATACCATTATCTGAATAACTAATAGTCTGAAATCAAAGTTATCACATATGACTGTGTGGCCAAATTCCCCTCCAGGATGTATTTTCAAGTTTGCTGACAACACCACTGTAGTGTGTCAGATCTCAAACAATGATGAGACAGAGTACAGAACTGAGATAGAGAATCTAGTAAACTGGTGCAGCAACAATAATCTCTTCCTCAAAGTCAACAAAATGAAGGAGATTGTCACCAACTTCAGGAAACATAAAGGAGAACATGCTTCTGTCTACATCAATGGGGAAGAAGTAGAAAAGATTGACAGCTTCAGGTTTTTAGGTGTCCAGATCACCAACAACCTATCCTGTCCCTCCATTTCGATACTATGGTTAAGAAAACCCACCAATGCCTCTACTTTCCCAGAAGACTAAGGAAATTTGATATGTCAGCTATGACTCCACCAATTTTTACAGATGCACCAATAGGAAGCATTCTTTCTGGTTATATCAGAGCTTGGTATGGCTCCTGCTCTGCCCAAGACTACAAGGGACTACAAAAGGTCGTGAATGTAACCCAATCCATCATAAAAACAGCCTTCCATCCATTGATTCTGTCTACACTTGCCGCTGCCTTGGCAAAGCAGCAGCATAATTAAAGACCTCACACACCCCAGACATTCTCTCTTCTGTCTCTTTCCTTCAGGAAAAAGATACAAAAGCCTGAGATCGCGTACCAACAGCTTCTTCCCTGCTGCTGTCAGATTTTTGAATGGACTTACTTTGCATTAAGTTAATCTTTCTTTACTTCCTAGCAATGACTGTAACATTACATTCTGCACTCGTTTGTTTCCTTCTCTATGAATGATATGTTTTATCTGTATAGAGTGCAAAAAACAATACTTTTCACTGTATGTTAATACGTGACAATAATAAATCAAATCAAACCAAAACCCTTGCAAATAACCTTCACATGAGACAATTTGGAGAAAACCCAGGTAAGGAGTTGGAGAATAACAACTTCTGAAACAACTGTTGAATCACAAACTACAATCTGAGCAGAGAACCTTGCACAGAAACCAGAACTTAAATGCCCACAGCTCCTGTCAAAAAACTGAGTGCAGAACAAGAAGGGGTTGCAAATGTATTCTGAGGGTAATCTTGCAAAGAATTGTTAAACAACCTAGACAACCTTCTTTAATTTGTGTCTAAGTGCCTATAAGTAAAATGCCACAAAGCAGCAAATTAAAACCCATGCAATAAAAGTGACATTGACCATATGGGTATAAAGTTGACTAAATGACAGGAAACACAATAGAAGGTATATAGTAGGTCCTCTCACTTTATTCCAAAAATGGAACATCATTGCTGTTAATCACAGGCTGGGTGCTCTCATCCTATCACTTCGAGGAAGATGCTTATCTGCTCCATTCATTTCTATTGGATGTAGGTTTGCTCTATGTCCTCTCCCTAGAGTGCAAGGAATCTCAATTGTGCTGAGCAAAGACTCATTAATAGATGCCAGGTGTTCTGCCTCTCATTTTGACTGGTGGATGGTCTGTGTGGTAGGAACTTAAGGAAAAATGTCAAAATAAAATTAATAGATGAAGAGGAAAAATAAATATTTGGGAGAAAAACTGTAAAAGACGTTAAAATTCAGGAATGTGATTAATTGAACAGCTACATCCTATTATCTGATTTTTCTCAATTCTGATTTGACAGTTTGACTAGGAACTGTTTGGCTAGGAAGAGTAGGCAATTGAACTCCTCAATATTACTCCACCATTCAGTTCGATCATAACTGTTCTGTACCTCAACTCCATTTAGTTGCCTCAGCGTCATATCCCTGAACCTTTATCTGACAAAAATTCATTAATTCATGTCTTTGGAGCTCCCTCCAGTATTTTTGGGAGAAAGTTCTGGATTTCTACAATCTTGTACATGGAAAAATGTTCCTTTATTTCGTTCCTAAACAGCTTGGCTCTCAGACAATGCTACAATCACACCAACAACATCCCCCACCCCCTCTCCCACCTCCTACTACTCAATCTTGATTTCCCCAGCAGAGAAGGTAATTTCTTTGCATTTACTTGATCGAAAACATATGGTCATTATAGGGGATTCTATAACTTGGGAGATTGATAGTATCCTTTGTAAACAGGATTGAGAATCCACATTGTATGTTGCCTGCCTGGTGCCAAGGTGAGAGACACCTTTGACTGGGTTGAAAGGATATTGAAGTGGGAGGAGGAGCATCTAATTATTGTGGTCCATGTTTGGGACAAACAACATGGACAAGACAAAGAAAGCAGTTCTGTTTGGGAATTATCTGGCACTTGGAACTAAATGGAAGAACAAGTCCTCAAGAGTTATAATTTCTGGATTACTACCAGAGCCACATGCGAATTGGCATAGGGATGAGAAATTAAGGAAGTAAGCACGTGACTAAAGCAGTAATACAGGAAAAGACAGGTTCCATTTCATGGATCATTGGCATTGGTATTGGAACAGGAGGAATCTGTTCTAGCGAAAGAATAAATAGGGTGGTCACAAAGACTTTAAACTTGTAAGTGGGGGGGGAAAGGGAAGGGTAAAACTATGGAAAACATAATGGTTGATGGGAAGCAAAGTAGCAGATAAGCAAGTGGGGAGACAGTTTCAACCACATGGAAACTTTTGATAAAGGTTAAAAGCGCTCAGGAGATGCTGGGATTTAAAAAGATAAAAATTAACATAAAGGCACTTTACCTAAATATTTGTAGCATTTTAAACAAGGGAAATGAGTTGACAGCACAAATCATAACAAATGAGTATAATTTAATGGCTGTTACAGAGGTAGGCGGTCACGTCCAAGGGTATTCGGAAGGAAAGTTATGAAGGTAAAGGAGGTGGTGTTGCTCTGATTTTTAAGGCTGACATCAGGGTGGTAGGGAAAGATGATATAGCTTCTATGGAGAAAAAGATTGAATCTATTTGGATGGAAATTAGAAATAACAAGGAGGAAAAGTCACCGACAGCATAGCCTATAGGCCACCAAATAGATTCATGGTGGGATAAGCAATAAACAAAGAAATAACTGAAGCATGTAAAAATGGTACGGCAATTATCATGGGGATTTTAATCTACATGATTGGTCAAACCAAGTCAGTCAAGGCAACCTTGAGGAGGAGTTCATAGAATGCATCTTCAGTAGTTTCCTTGAACAGCATGTAATGGAACTTACAAGGGAGCATGCTATCCTAGATCTGATCCTGTGTAATGAGACAGGAATAGTTAATGATCTCACAGTTAGGGATCCCCTCGGAAAGAGTAATCAATATATAGTTGAATTTAAAATATAAATGTAGGGTGAGAAGATAAAATATAATAGCAGTGACTGGTACTTAAACAAAGGTGATTATAGTGGGATGAAGGAGGAGTTGGCTAAGGTATACTGGGAGCAAAGACTTTAAAGTCTTTGAGAAATAGTGGAGGACTTTCAAAGTGATTTTTCACGGTGTTCAGTAAAAGTATGTACCAGTGAAAAAGAAGGATTGTAGAAAAAAGGATTATCAGCCATGGATTCCTAAAGAAAATGCATACAAAGTGACAAAGATTAGTGGGAAACTAATTGGAGAGTTGGAAATCTTTAAAGGTCAACAGAAAACCACAAAAAACGCTATAAAGAAAAATAAGAGGGATTATGAAGTAAACTAGCTCAGAATATAAAAACAGATAGCCAGAGTTTCTACAAATATATAAAATGGAAGAGTGGTTTAAATAAATATCAGTCCATTAATGGATGAGAAGGGGGATTTAGTAATGGGAAATGAAGAAATGGCAAGATATTGAACAATTATTTTGTGTAGGTCTTCACAGTGGAAAACACAACTAACAGGCCAAAAATTGATGACAAAACTGCTATGGCAGGTGAGGACCGAGAAATGATTATCACCATGTTGGGCAAGCTAATGGGGCTAAAAGGGAGACAAGTCTCCTGGCCCTGATGGAATGCATCCCAGGGTACTAAAAGAGATGGTGGGAAAAATAGCAAATGCACTCATGATAATTTACCAAAATTCCAACAGATTGGAAAACAGCAAATGTGATGCCACTGTTTAAAAGAAGGAGGTAGACAAATGATGGGGAACTACGAGATGGTTAGCTTAACTTCTGTAGTGGGGAAAATGCTTAAAACTATCAAGAAAGAAATAGTGAGACATCTGGATAGAAATTGTCCCATTGGGCAAACGCAGCATAGAGTAATGAAAGGCCCGCCATCAATATTTTAGTTCAACCACACATGTTTAACTAATTTACTGAAATTCTTTGGGAACATTAGGATATTACAAGCGCAGTGGACAACAGTGAACTGGTGGATGTAGTTTATCTGGTTTCCAGAAGGCATTCAACAAGGTGCCGCTCAAAAGGCTGCTGCATGAGCAGAGGGTGCACAACGTTATGGGTAATGTATTAGCACGGATAGAGGATTAACTAATTAGCAGAAAGCAAGAAGTGGGGATATATGAATGTTTTTCTGGTTGGCGATCAAAGACTAGTGTTGTGCCTCAGGGATCAGTGTTGGAATGACAATTGTTTACAATTTACATAGATGATTTGGAGTTGGGGACCAAGTGTAGTGTATCAAAGTTCGCAGATAACACTAAGATAAGCAATTGATCAAAGTATGCAGAGAAATGCATATTGTATGCACAGGCTATTCGGTCCACCTTGTTGACCAACAAGGTGCATGCATTCAGCAGGTCGTGCAAGGGCTGCTCTTGGATGTTACTTCAGGAGTGGCCTAGTGCTTCATGTCGTTAGTGTATGCTTAAACTG
The DNA here is from genome assembly GCA_024679065.1 of Sphyrna mokarran. NCBI lineage: Eukaryota > Metazoa > Chordata > Chondrichthyes > Carcharhiniformes > Carcharhinidae > Sphyrna > Sphyrna mokarran. Next base: position 14,034,251 of record JAGIQG010000007.1, on the reverse strand, counting down.
GACCATCAGATGGGCAACATGACAGCTCAGAGACTATCGCTGTTGCTGTGCAGACACATGGATTTGGGCCTGTGTCTGCGGGAGTTTGCGCGTTCTCCCCGTGGTTGCGTGGGTTTTCTCCGGGTGCTCCGGTTTCCTCCCACATCCCAAAAATGTGCTCTTAGGCTGATTGGGTAACAAATTGTCCCTATATTGGTCTCTATATGTCATTAAGACGTTAGGACGGCGGCACGGGCTCATTGGGCCGAAGGGCCTGTTTCCTGTGCTGTGTTGTTCTTTGTTCTTTGTAAAAGTCTGCAGGAATATAGATAGTTTAATTAAATGGGCAAAGATTTGGCAGATGGAATATAAGGTTGGTAAGTGTGAAGTCATCCATTTTGGTAGGAATAACAGCAAAAATGGACTATTATTTAAGTGATAAGAAGTTGAAGCATGCTGCAGGTAATTAAGAAGGCAACTGCAATTTTGTCCTTCATTGCTAGAGAGATGGAGTTAAAAACAAGAAGATTATGTTACAGCTGTATAAGGTGCTGGTGAGGCCACGCCTGATGTTTTGGTCCCCTTACTTGAGGAAGGATATACAGACACTGGTGAGGGTACAAAGAAAATTGACTAGGTTGATTCCAGAGTTGAGAGGATTGGTTTATGAGGAGAGACTGAGTAGACTGGGCCTATACTCATTGGAATTTAGAAGAATGGTGGGGTGAATCTTATAGAAACATATAAAATTATATAGAAAATAGAAAGGATAAAAGCACGGAGGTTGTTTCCACTGGTGGGTGAAACTAGAACTAGAAAATAAGACGGAGCAGATTTAGGACTGAATTGAGGAGGATTTGTTCACCTGAAGAGTTATGAATCTGTGGAGTACCGTACCCAGTGAAACAATTGAGGCTACCTCATTGAATGTTTTTAAAGCAAAGATAGATAGATTTTTGAATAGTGAAAAAATTAAGGATTATGGTGAGCAGATGAATAAATGGAGCTGAGTCCACGAAAAGATGAGTCACGATCTTATTGAAGAGTGGAGTAGGCTTCAGGCACCAAATAGCCTACTCCTAATTCTTATGTTTTAATGTTTAAATTCTTTAACTGTTTTAAAAACATCAATCACTTTCCCATGGCCAATTGAAAAGTGAACATACTCTTCATTACCCAATTGGATCATTTGTAACTGTCGGACAAATAACCTGTTTTTCCCCTTCATAACAAAATAGATCGTTCTTCAGAAACACAATTATTTTAAGGCCCTATGACTTTTCTCCTGGGCTGTTCGCAGCTGTTTTAAATTACTGGAAATGCCAGGACAACCCTTAGTATTTGGAAACCCTACGACCTGTAGATGCAGAATGAATGTCTGATCTATCAAAACTTACAAATTATATGGCTGCAACCCACTTGCAGCTATTCCTTTACTAGTTACTCGCTTGAAGACTTGAAAATTGCATGTGCTGGTGCTACATGTGACTGGTGAATTGTAGTCAGCTATATCTCCCAAATGTTATCTGTAGGGAGGTGTGCGGGGCAAGTCATGAAACTTTCTCTCCATTTTCACAACCTTCAGAGAGTAAAACAACCATCACTGAGAATAATTTAATCTTCCTGTGCATTGTATTTGCTTGGTGTAAAAAAGAACAATAGTTTATAAGACAGTATGATGCAACTACAAAGCAAAGAAGAAACACTTATCAGAGCTTGTGAAGCAAATTACATCTTTTATAGTTCCACATTTGATTGAGCTTCTGACAGTTTTTTTAAACAATGTGGTTAAATCTCTTTCAGACATGCTGTCAACTTCTTGTTGCACAAATGTCTTTCGGCCACCAAATCACAACTTCCCCTTTCTTCTTTCTTGGGTAATATTTGATGCTCTCAAAATTGAAAGGCCTTACACCTATTGCTTCACTAGAATTTTCTTCTTGTAAATTTGAGCTTGAGTACTTTTAACATAGGTGTCAGTTATGGCTCAGTATTAACACTCACACTTCTGAGTCAGAAGATTAAAGTCCATTTCCAAAAATGTGAACCCGTATTTAGATTGGCATTTCAGTGAAGCACTGAAGGAATGCTGCACTGGTGGAGGTATCATCTTTCAGAAAAGACATTATAATCTAAGTCCTACGTGCTTTCTCAGAAGATCCCGCAGCACAATTCAATGAATGGTATTCCCTCTGGTGTTCTAGCCAACATTTATCACATAATCATCATCACTAAAACAAGAATAACTGATGATTATTTCATGGCTGTCTATAGGATCTTGCGATGTGCATCTTCGCACATTTTCTAAATTAAACTGCCAGTACACATCTAAAGTATATTACTTCATTGGATATAGAGCACTTCAGGACGTCATGAGGCTGTAAAAGGCAAGATATAAATACAAGTTCTTTCTTGCTAAAATGGAAAATTTCAGAGAATTTATGCATGTCTCAAGGGGTTAAGATGAATTTTCAGTTCAGTGATATTTAACTATGATCATTTGTTACAGTCCAAATAATTGTGGGTGGCACGGTAGCACAGAGGTTAGCACTGCTGCTTCACAGCTCCAGGGATCTGGGTTCGATTCCCGGTTCGGGCCACTGTCTTTGTGGAGTTTGCACATTCTCCTTGTGTCTGTGTGGGTTTCCTCCGTGTGCTCCAGTTTTCTCCCACAGTCCAAAGATGTGTGGGTTAGGTTGATTGGCCATGCTAAAATTGCCCTTTACTGTCCTGGGATGTGTAAGTTAGAATCGCGAGTAAACGTGTAGGGATATGGGGCTAGGGCCTGTGTGGGATTGTTGTCAGTGCAGACGCGATGGGCTGAAGGGCCTGTTTCTGCACTGTAGTGTTCTATGTTCTATACATACTTCTTGTGAAATTTGTAGAACTTTTTGAATTTCTGTCCAGCAAAAATCTTTCACGATTACCACCTAAAAAGATGGAAATTGGAGCAATCTGTGGAAATTCAAGTCCATGATCTTTCATCTGAAACATTAACTCAATTTCTCTCTCCAAACATGCTGAGTATTTCCAGAGCTTTCTGTTTTAATTTCCAATGTGCCGCAGTTTGCTCTTCTATCTGGAACTTAGTGCCTGTTACATTCTGTGTCTTGCTATTTGAAGGAATATGGCTCCAAATATTCTGGCATTCTTTTGATGCCTCATCCAAACCGTTTCATGTGAGTGTCTAGACAGTGACCAATGCCAAGCTTTTTATCCAGCACAGTATTGTAACTGAGCTCAACGTTGCTCTCTGAGTATTTTACGTGTTTACATTTACCAGGTCAAAGTCACTGGATATTGATCAGAAGTAGGAGTAATTGAATGATTTTCTTCAGTTTAGAATAAGAAACTGAAGCCCTGTCTGACATCAGCTAGAGCTTGGACTAGGGATCAAATACAGGGATTTTATAATCTCTGCACCTCATGTAGCAGGCCATTTACTTACTGATTCAATCAGTTATGCCTACAAAAAATAGTCTACTAAGTAATCTTTTGACAGTACAGTGGCTGTATATGAAGAAACATGTGAACGCAGGAACAGGCAGGAGCCCATTGTGTTTGCGCTGCCGCTCAGTATTGGTTAGTCAGTTATTGGGGTTGGTTGGCTCAGTTGGACAGCTAGTTCATGATACGAGTGATAACAACAATGCGGGTTCAATTCCTGTACCAGCTGATGTTATTCATGAAGACCACCTTCTCAACCTTGCCCCTTGTCTGAGGTGTGGTGTTTGTCAGATTAAATAACCACCAGTCAGTTCTCCCCCTCAAAAGGAAGAGCAGCCTTTAGTCATCTGGGACTATAGCAACTTTACTTACCTTGTCACTTAATATAATCATGGCTGTTCATCCATCTCAATGCTTTTCTCCCCCACACTATCCCCTTTAGGACGTGGAGATGCCAGTGTTGTACTGGGGTGGTTACAGTAAGTCGCCTCACAACATTAGATTAAAGTCCAACAGGTTTATGTGAAATCATGAGCTTTCAGAGCACTGCTCCTTCATCAGATAAGTGGAGTCAACTCACGGATACAGACTCCAACCAATGCTCAAATTACAAAACCCCAGAGTTCAGGTTTCAGCAGCCGGTGCAGATGTGTTCATCTAAGACATATGTACATCCATGGTTTCCCACATACCACAGGATGTACATTCCACTGGGCCAAGCTGCTCTGGCATACTTTAACTTTAAAAATTATTGACTACAATTAGAACAACTCGACCAACTTACTGGTTACTTACATATCAGCTTATTCCCCTGTGTACAAGGCTGAAAAAGGAACATCTCTCAGACCTAACACCTTTACTCACAAAACTCCCAGCCTGACAATCTGTGCAGTAAAAACAGCACTCAGGGCAGGTCAAGCAAAACCACAAAGTCCTGTTTTAATACTTTCTGAAAAACAACCAGTTCAAGCTTTTGAAAACCAACTTAAGATAGCTACTTAATTAACTCGATGCAACTCTCAGAGGACTTGTAAAAAGGAGCCTTGTTTAACTACACTTTAGACAAAAATTAACTTTTAAACTTCCCCACTCAAGACTTAGCAGCCCTCAGTGCTGCTGAGCAGCGCAGCTTTATAAAACATGGGGCTTGAATCTGTATGCATTGTTATCATTTTTCAGAGGTTAATTGGGTGCAAAACCAATTTATCAAAAGGACAATCTGATCCTGCATAGACATTACACATGACACAGTGGTTAGTGCTGCTGCCTCATAGCGCCAGGGATACATGTTCAATTCCCATCTTGGGTCACTATCTGTGTGGAATCTGCACATTCTCCATATCTGCATGGATTTCCTCCAGGTGCTCCAGTTGCCTCCCACAGTCCAAAAGATGTGGTTAGGGGTACTGGCCATACTAAATTCTCCCTCAGTGTATCCAAACAGGCACCAGAATGTGTCAACAAGGGGATTTTCACACTAACTTCATTGCAGTAATAATGTAAGCCGACTTGAGACTAATAAATAAACTTTAAATTAAGCCTGACTCCAAACAGTGGGACCAAACTTTTGGGTGACTAACCATGTTAGAGGTGGGATTCCCCAGCAGCAGAGACTCAAATTGTATCTGTGGGGCTTCAATCCCCTGGAAAATGCAAACATTGATTACAAACCTAAACTTGGTGGGTCTCCTTTGTTTCCATTGCTCATGGATGTGTTTGGACTGTGCACAAACCTTGCTCTGATTCCAATGCAAATGAACCATCAGGTTCCTGGGCCTCAGATTTGCATATTAAAACAAGCCTACCATTTGAAACAGGCAAATGATCTGCATGCTCTGTAAGACAGTCCTTTTAAAATGTAACTCACCTAATCATCCAGGTTATTGAGATAGTAAGAATTTCTACCCATTTATGTCTTAAATCAAGGGCGCTATTTTACTAAGGGGTTGCCAAAACAGCCATAAGGCCCCACTAATACAAAGAACAAAGAACAAAACAGCACAGGAAACAGGCCCTTCAGCCAACGAGCCCGCATTGCCACCCCGATGTTCCCACCTCTACCCATGATCCCTGTCTATGTTTATAGATCTATGGATTAAACGAAATTTGAGAAAATTTAGGGAGAACTTGTTTTGCCAATTAGCCTAAGAGCACATCTTTGGGATGTGGGAGGAAACCGGAGCACCCAGAGAAAACCCACGCAAGCACGGGGAGAATGCACAAACTCCCACAGACACAGGCCCAAATCCATGTATCTGCACAGCACAGCGATAATCACTGAACTGTCGTGTTGCCCATCAAATGGTCCAGGTCAAGCGTACACTAACGACGTGAAGCACTAGGATACTCGAAAAAAAAATCCAAGAGCAGCCCTCTCACGACCCATCGCGTATATGCCCCTCGTTAGACAACAAGGTGGACCAAAGCACCTGTAGGATAAAAACGAGTACATCAATTTAACTAGAGCCCCAATGCCTATTGGATAAATTATTGGATAATGTGGGGGTCAGGTGTCATGCCTACTTTGCAGACACCATTTAAGAATGCCTTAGCTGTGGAGTTAGGAAGAACAGGAAAGCTCCTTTGGCTTCTTAGGCACCAAGACTGGCCTGGGAGCTGCTCTTAGCAAATTAGGATTCTCCCAACTAGAGCTGAGTCTGTGGAGCCATCTTGCTCAGAGTATACAGGTGAAATGCAAAGATCAAATTCTCTTTTATTTTTGAGCCTCCTGTCTTGGACACTTGCTAAGAGTGCAGTCCTAATGGCTGAGCTCAAAAATAGGTCTAGTACTGTGAAGACAATGGAAGAGTTTGGATAACAGAAATACAATAACTGAGGGTTACAAATTAAAGTACATGATTTAATTGAAATTAATAAGTTGAGTTGCACAGGTTACAAAGTCTGCATCACCTTTTAAATTGATGATGCAGTTGTTTTGCCCAGAATATAGAAATGATTCTGCATATAAAAAGTTCCAATTCCCTATGTTCTAAAAAAACAGGCATTGTCCACAAACAGCTAACTGTCCCATGAAACCAATAAAAAGCCACAAGCTTTTTATTTTGCATCATGCATATTTCATTAAATCAGTTATGTGTGGTAAAACTTTCTACTTAATTCAGATACTGACTTGTGGCATCATTACACTATTCAAAGGGAATTTGAATTGTGTGCATTTTTAACGTGAACTAGAAAATTTGCTTCAAGTTAAGAATGTTAAAACACTTGGCACAGGGTTCTCATTCAAATTAGTTATCTTGCATTCAAATTCAGTCTCAGGTACAACTGAGAGTCAGGTAGCTGATTCTAGTGTCAGCAAGATCATACAGAATTTCAGAAAATGGGGTTGAGAAACTTATCAGACATGATTGAATGGTGAACAGAGTTAATGGGCCAAATGGCCTTATTCTGCTCCTATATTTTATGATTTTAAAATGGTTTAAGGAGATGAGTTATGCATTGTTCAAATACACCATCTGATGGCTTGGTTGAGGACTGATATCAGAGTGGAATTGTTTCTAAGTTCAACGCTCCTGAAGGAATAATAGAGTGACAAATGGTGAATCTGTGACAGACAAAGAGTAGCAAAGTGTGACAGAGAATATTTTTGAGAATTTTATGTTATTTTCTGTCGCTCTCCTTATTATGTATTATAGCATCCTGCTAAGAGTTGAGTCATGTGAGCACTGGTGATGTTCTCAGTCAGGGTCACAGATTTTAGGTTCAGTTTTGTCTATTGAGCCAGTACAGAGAGTGTAGACATTGAATAAATCTCCCTGGTGAGCTGTAACAAACCTCGAGTCTATATGTTTTTTGATCCAGACTGCGGCCTAATAAATTGCCCAGTACAAAATAACTGATGACTAAGGGATTTTGCCAACCAGCACAAGAGAGAAATTTTAATTTTTTTTTAATCAAACCAACAGGAGACGAACTGCACCCGACTTCAGATCAGGTGAGTATTTGGTGGGGGTGGGGATGGGGTTTAAAAGTTTACTTAAGGCATCATGATCAGTGCAGATTTAGAGGGCTATTCCTGCGCTGTGCTTTGTTCATCACATGCGACAGAGGGAATGGTCTCAGGAAGAAAAGTCCATATTCAAAATTACAAATTAAAAAGCTGCTGCAGTTCAGCTCAAGGAATGAACCCAAAGAGAAAATATCAAATTTAAGAAGGGTTTGAATGTAAGAAGAACCTGGGTTGCGCACTTCAAATTTAAAAAAATATTGAGTCAATTTGGCACCATCGGACTCTTTGAAGTATGGGGAGACCTACACTGAAAATTTCAGCTATTATATTAAAGCAAATCAAATTGCAGATTAATTGGTAGTACCTATATTCCTGAGCATTATAGTGCTTAGAAGCCTGGTCCAGCTGGACAAACCTAGAAACAAAATATACCAGGAATCAACTGGTATTTTGGAGAACCATTATGTCCCAAAACTTAATCATCCCAAAGGGGTTCAAATTCCACAAGAGAAATCAACTGGAAGGGGAATTGTGGCTCAATTCATTATGACCCTTAAGCATTTTGCAGAACAGTTTGGAAATGTTTTAGATGATGCCTTAAGAGACAGGATTATATGCAGTCTATGAAAGTAGGCCATTCAATGAAGACTATTAACAGAGAAATCTAGATTATAAAACTGCTTCGGACATTGTTGTCTCTATGGAATTAACAGCCAAAGAAGTTGCACAGCTAGGGGCCAGCACCTGAGTACATAAAATGAAGCCGTGCAGCAGGACAATGCCGTAAGCATAGCAGATGTAGGCATCCTGAAAGCTGGTGCAGGAAGGCCTAGTGGAAGAATTGTAGTGAGGAGACCACATCATTGGAGGAAACAGCAATCCAGGAAAATTTCTGCCACAAAAAAAATGAATTAAACCCAAGGGACATTGTCCACGCTGTGGGTCACAAGGAAAATATAGCTGCAGTCAGTGAATCAAACACCTCTGATCCAAATAATCCAAGGTGAAACGCACAGATTTTGGGTTGTACCTAAATTGAATAGACAATCCACTAAAATGGTGTCAGACACTGGGACAGCAGTTTCATTTATTCCCAAAACAATTTATGAGTCATCTGTCCCTTAAGCACTCAGAACATACACAAAGCAAGTAGTGCCCTTTAACATCTGCAATGGTAAAGATGCAACTGTGGGACCAGTGGCAGAGCTACCACTCCACACTGTCAAAGGAAATTGCCCAACCTTATTTGGATGCTCCTGGCTACAGAAACTTAAACTGTGAACAAATAGGTTGACTCTAAAGTTGGTCTGCACGATAAACTAATGCTTTTGAAGACACCCTTGGAGAAGTGAAAGGAGTCCAGGTTAAACTCAGATTGAAACCAGATAGTCAACCCAGAGGTCTGAAGGCATGTATAGTGGCCGCCGGCGAACTTGAAACAGTGACAAGTATTTAGGCAATTCTGATCATAGCTGTTTTAAAAGGCGACGAATCAATCTGAATCGGTGGTGACTCCAAAGTTACTATTAATCACACTTTCTGTTTAGATAAATATTAATCACCCTGGATTGAAGATCTGTTCAGTGGCCTGGCAAAAATTCACAATGACAGATCTATCACAGACTTACCTGCAGATGGGAGCTGTCTATCCTAACACCTTCTATCCATTGTGAATCATCAAGGTTGTTTTGCTATAAAAGGCTCCCCTTTGGGATCACGTTAGCCCCAGCATTATTTCAGAGGTTTGTTGACCAAATACTAAGTAGACTCAAAGTGGTATAATACTTTCTTGATGAAGTCTTGATTACTGGCTCCACAGAGGAAGAGCATTTGAATAATCTTGAGAAGAGCCTAAACTGTCTGCAAGCACACAGTTTGAGTAAAAAAGGAAAACTTGATAGAACACTTATGGCACATTAGCAGTAAGGGACTTCACAAGACATCAAATAAAATGGAGGCATTCATTGAGGCTCCTCAGCCTATTGTGTCTCAATCACGGTCTTTCCAAGGTCTCGTTAATTATTATGGCAAATTTTGAAGATCCTTTTGAAGCCATTACACAATCTTCCATGTAAGGGTCAGTCTTGGAAATGGAATCAGGACTCTGAGCGAGCATATTTTCTGTCAAACAGACACTTCAAAGGTTGGATATCTGGTTCACTTCAACCATGTTACCCTTGCAATGTGTGATGTTTCACCATATGGAATTGGTGCAGTACTGTCACACACCTACCCAGTGGACAGAAGAAATTAATTATCTTTGCTTTGCAGTCTCTAATCAGTGCGGAGACGAGATACACACAACTAGAGAAGGAGGCCCTCAGCATCATTTTCAGTGTGAAGCAATTTTACCAGTACTTATGTAGCCGTCACTTTGTGCTGCTGACTATCATCCACTCATGTCCATCTTTAGTCCACACTCGTGGATTTCCTCAACAACGGCTAGTACTCCTCTCGGCTCACTCATATGATATCAAATACCAGCACACAGAGTGACATGCAAATGCAGATGCATTGTCTAGGCTGTCTCTACCTTTAGGTGGAGAGTAATCCAGTAGTGGGTTGAAGATTCTCTACTTCTCTGAATCTGAAAATATGCCGGTAACAGTATTGAATGATAGCATTCTAAATTTAAGATACAAGGTGCTGGAGATTTGCACCAAAGACGTCCATGAGTGGATGAGGCTGTAGGTGCTCCAGCAATATTTTTGGTGGCCGACTTTGGATGCTCAGATTGAGAAAAAAAGCAGTTTGTGCCAAGCTTGAATTTGGAATGCACCACCATTATTGCCATTAAACACCTGGTAATGGCCCAAAATGTCTTGGCCACATATCCACATTGATTTTGCTAACCCAGTTGAGGGTGAATTGTTGTTTCTGGTTGATGCACATTCAAAATGGCTGGAGGTGATGATAATGAAGACCATTTCAGCTGACCTGACCATCAAGAAACTAAATGAAATGTTTGGGGGGTTCAATAATTCTGAGTTGATTGTCAGTGGCAATGGTCCTCAGTTCCTCTTGCAGGAATTTACAGACTACGTAAAATGGAACAGCATTTGCCACGTTAAGTTGATAACTTATCTCTTGACCAAAGATCTTCTAGAAAGATTCAAAGGAAGAGAGTCATCAGTTCAGTGTGTGAATTGTCCATGAACCAAAACATACCTCATGCTATATGCGGGTTTTAAAGGAAGCCAAAGATGGGATCTTGACCTTACTATGTGAAATCAGCAATTGCTCCTCAAGCAAACCACCATAATCACTAAGGATACCATTCCTGTGGAACAGACTATTGGTATGCCCCCCCAAGGGCAAACATTCTTCACTGGATGTTCCCAGTATTCGAGGGGAACAATCCTATACCTGTAGGTAACCAGCGTGAAACAGGCTTTCACAGAACAGACTCACTTTTTAAATATACATCAATGGAAAAATGTGTATTATGCCTATGTATGTGGTTTTGCTGCTTTACATGTGTGTTGCTTTTAGAACTATGTAAATATTGGGGTTGTTTGCTTCAGGGGAAGATTCAAAATAAAAAGAGAGAAGGTGTTATGTATTATAGTTGGCATGTGTTAATGTTAGGACAGTGTCCCTTTAAGGGGTGAGTCATGGGAGCACTTGGTCAGGTTCAGTTTTGTATTGAGCCTTAGAGAGAGCACAGATATTGAATAAATCTCCCTGTTGAGTGACAGCAAACCATGAGTATGTCCTTTAGTTCTGACTGCAGCCTCGTGAATTGACCCAGTACAGAACACTTCTAATTTAATTGACAAGACCAGACAGGGAAATCTGGCTCCTGGAACAATTCAGTGACCTCTGATTCTTCCTCAAATTATTATGAAACATCAACAACAACTGCTTTCAGAATCTAAATGTTAAGAGCTCCCACTGCACTTAAAGAAAGGGATAGCATCCGAACAATTGTTCAAAATAACTGGCACAGCAAGCACTATTTGGCAACATCTTGAAAATATTCTCAACAAATGAAAATGTTCTCAAAGCTACTAATTTATTCTGTGAAGGGAAGGAGTTGGCAGGAAGCATCGATTCCCGTGCATTCCCAAACTACTGAAGGGAAGAGATCTGAACCTGCCAAGTCAAATCTATTGTTAGGCATTTGCATGGCGAAGACACTGAATCACAATATGTTTTTGTTAACTTGATATTACCACAGCTCCTCTTTGTGGCCACTGCGTAAAGGACATTTATTAGTATAACTACTAAAGAGTTTTCTCCAACAATTACAGGAAACAGATTGAGAATGTTATCTAATCCTGATTTTGCTTGCCATAATTAATTTTGCCAGAAATCTCCAATTAGCATGTGCTCAAAACTATAGGTTCAACAAGTTCCAGAACACTTAACGGGCCAGAGTTTACTATACAGATCAGAGTGCCCTGAACACATTAAGACTTCCCATGTAGTTATGTCCAGGGCAGAGTGTACTAGGGAAAAATAAATGGGGAATGTAAGAAAGGTGTCACAATAATCAGACAGAAAGCAGGAATCAATAGGTCAGTAGAAAGGGTGAATAGGATTGACAAAGATATCCTGGAAAATGAATTCATGAGTGTATTTGGGACAATTTCTTAGAATAGTACATTCCATAGTCAATCAGGGAGCAGGCAATTCCATTCATGGTAATGAGCAATGAAATAGCTTAATCAATAACCTCATGGTAACAGAGTTCCTAGGTGACAGTGATCATAACATTTTACACTGATGTATTTAGTTTGAAAGGGAAAAGTGAAAGTTTAAAATCAAAGTTTGAAACCCAAATAAAGGTAGAGCTAAAGAAAACAGGGAAACTATATTTTAAAATAGGGCAGTACAGATGCAGTGGCATACTTTTCAAAGAACTTTTAAATAACCCTCAGTAAAGATTTATCCCAGTGAAAAAGAAACAAAAAACATTAAGAAGAATGCAGCATTCATGGCTGAATAAGGAATAAAGGATCATGTCAAATTGAAAGAAACGCTGTACAAATCTGTAATGATTAATGATAGGTCAGGAGATTTCACATATCATAAGAACCAGAAAAAAAGACTAAAAAAATACAGTAAAGGATGGGGTGGGGGAGGGGGGAGGTCGTCAAATAATGCTAGCAAGAAATAGAAAAACATTAAGAGTTTGTATAAGTATTTACACAGGAAAATAGTAACTAAAGTTTGTATTGGTCCTTTAGTGGGGAATTGATAATGGAAAACAAAGAAGTGGCAGAGGCATTTGTGCTTTCATTGTAAAAGACTTTGAAAACTTCCCAATGATACTCAAAAATCAAGAGGTGAGTAGAAGGGAGGAATTTAAAATTGGTTCTGGGAAAACTATTGAACCTAAAGGCTGACAAGTCCCCAGGACCAGGTGATCTGCACCTCACAGTTTTAAAAGAAGTGGCTGCAATGTAGTAGAAGCAAGTGTTAAACCCTTAGAAAATTCATTAGATTCTGGAAGGGTCCCCGTAGATTAGAATATAGCTATATCTATCATAAGGAAATTGCTAGCACCATTACAGAGGAAGGTATAGCAGGATATTTAGGAAATTGCAATGGTATCAGGTAGTCAACATGGTTTAACTAATTTTTGAGGAAGTAACAAGCAAGGTGGATAAAGGGGAACCTGTAGATGTGATGTACCTAAATTTCCAAAAGGCATTTGATAAGATGCCATAAAATATCATGTAAAAGATGATTTCTTAAAATAGTCCAGGAGCTAAAAATTTGGATGTGTACATGTCACCTTCTTTTAATTTGAGTGGTTCTATTTAAAAATATTCAATAATCAATCTTCATTCCTAAAGAAGATAATGGCTCTTTTATTGTAAAACAACTGTGGAAAGTGACTAAGTAACATCATAATTTTTACTTTATAACATAGATGCAAAGGTTAAAGTGCAGAAGAATAAAAAGTACTCAAAACTGACCTTTCAAATCAGTCTGAAGTATCATTGCAGGCCTGTTGCTTTTTTCCAAAGTGAAGGAGTTGAAACTTGAGGTTTGGTTTAGCAGTTGCAATAGCTCCTAGTCAAAAAGCCAGTTTTCCTTTGTTTATGGACTCGATATGTACTGTCTTTTCCTTACTGGAAACTGCAGGTATTGACACTTGCATGGTTTCTTCTTAGCAGACTAGGAATGACTTGATTGGCTTATTCAAAGTCCTGATGGTAAGGAACGCCATGTGACTCCTGGCTGGTTCAGCTGAGAACTGTGTGCTGATATTGTCTCTCAAAATGGCTTCTTACAGCTTCCTTTATACAGTTCAAAAATAGCTGACATGGTAATTCAGATGAGTCGGCAAAACGAAGTTAATTAAATTGCAATCTTTTTCAGAAATCCTTCTGGCTTGTATCAAAGGTTTCAACATCTCAAAGAATCCCAATAGAATTTGGATAATTCTGAAGTTAGGTGGTTATGATGGAGATTGGTACCAGTGATGTTGTATCTTTAAGACACCAACTAAAACATCTTCCTTTAGAACCAGCTATTTGTGATTTGAAGGAGATATAGGAGAAAGATCGTGCCATTATATGGTTACATGGTGGTCAATGTAGAGTCGAGTGGACAAACAGCAGAGTTGTCTCTCCATGTGGTCTGCTGTAATTTCCAGCTCTATTTGGGAGCTAATGGTTTGAGAAGATAAAGCTTAACTGGAGAGCTATCAACAGATTGAATACACTCTTGGCATCAATTAAAGAGACAATTGGCTCAATGAAGGGAGTTCAAGTGAAACTCAAGATAAAGCCTATTTGTCAACCAAAATGTCTCAAAGCAAGAGTCGCATCATATGCAATTTGCCCTAAGATCGAAGAGTTTGTATGACTTATTAATGTTAATGTGTTAGAACCAGTTATAATGAATAACCAAACGACCTCCATTGTACCTGTCATAAAACCACATGAAGCTAGAAATATTGCCATTGTTTCCTTTACACCTTGAAAGTGGCTTAAAATGCCATGACAATAATTGCAAGTAGATTTTGCTATTTCGAGGGTTACATATTCTTGGTCATAATTGATGCTCATGCAAAGTGACCAGAAGTCATGAGATTTACTCCAACTAAACAAACCATGAAAAGAGTGATGAAATTTTTGCAAGATTGATTAAAGCTGCACAGATTGTTAAAGATTCAGTCTGAGGATTATCTTGAAGTAAAAAATGTATTCAATATTTAAATCTGCATCTTATCATCCATCAACCAATGGATGAGTCATTGAAATATTCATACAATCTTTGAACCATTCTTTAAAAAGCTTCAAAAGAGCAAGGTTTGGCATCACATCATGTGAATCGCATTTTGACATCTTATAAAAACACTACTCATGCTACTACCCAAAGCTCACCTGCATTATTAATCTTGAGGAATTGGAGAACTACATTTGAAGTTTCTGGAGGTAATAAATCAGAACTAGGTTTGATTTGATTTATTGTTACATTAGTATACAGTGAAAAATATTCTTTCTTGTGCAGTATGTACATATATATAGCGAAAGATAGAGTGGAAAATATGTTACAGTTATAGCTAGGGTGTAGAGAAAAATCAACTTAATGTGAGGTAGATCCATTCATAAGCCTGATGGCAGCATGAAAGAAGCTGTTTGAATTGGTTGGTATGTGATCTGACTTTTGTATCTTTTTCCCTACAGAAGATGGAAGTATATGTTCAGACTGTGTAGGATCCTTGATCATACTGGCTGCTTTTCCAAAGCTGCAGGGAGCATAGAACAATACAGCACAAACAGGCCCTTCGGCCCACGAGTTGCGCCGATCACATCTACCAATCCACAGACCTATCTATAACTCCCTATCCTATTCGTTTCCACATACTCATCCAGAAGTCTTTTAAAAGACCCCAGCGAGTTTGCCTCAACAACCTCCAACGGCAGCCGATTCCATTCACTCACCACCCTCTGAGTGAAAAACTTACCCCTAACATCCCCTCTGTATTTGCTTCCTGCACCTTAAATCTGTGTCCTCTCGTAGTGACCATTTCAGCTCGGAGAAATAGTCTCAGAGTCCACCCTATCTATTCCTCTCAACATTTTATAAACCTCTATCAGGTCGCCTCTCAACCTACGTCTCTCCAGTGAGAAGAGTCCCAGCTCCCTCAACCTATATCCCTCACCCAAAGGGTGGTTCAGGAGTGGAATGCCCTGCCTGCAGCAGTTGTAGATGCGCCAAGTTTGGTGGCGTTTAAGAGGTTAGTTGATAAGTATATGGAAGAGAAGGGAATGGTTTAGTTTGGAGGGGCATTGCTTTTTATATTGGTCGGTGCAACATCGAAGGCCGAAGGGCCTGTTTTGTGCTGTAATGTTCTATGTTCTATGTTCTATCTTCATAAGGCCTGCCTCCCAATCCAGGCAACATCCTTGTAAATCTCCTCTGCATTCTCTCAATAGCCTCTACATCCTTCCTATAGTGAGGCAACCAGAACTGCACACAATACTCCAAGTGGGGTCTGACAAGAGTCTAATAGAGCTGCATCATTACCTCCCGACTCCTAAACTCTATTCCTCAATTAATGAAGGCCAGCACACTGTACACCTTCTTGACCACTGCCTCTACCTGCGAGGCCGATTTGAGAGTCCAATGGACCCGGACCCCAAGATCCTTCTGCTCTACAACACAGCTAAGACTCCTACCCCTTATATTGTACTCCTATAACATAGCATAGACAGTATCAATGGATGGGAGGCTGGTTTGGATGATGGACTGGGCTTTGTCCATGACCTTTTGTAATCTTTTGGGGTCTTAGACAGACAGAAGCCATACCAATCTATGATACAACCAAAGAGAATGCTTTCTATGCTGCATCTTTAGAAGTTGGGAAGAGTTGCAGCAGACATGCCAAATTTCCTTAGTCTTCTGAGACAGTAGAGGCATTGGTAGTTTTTTTTAATATAGTACCCACACGGAGAGACCAGAAGAGATTGTTGGTGATCTAGACACCTAAAAGTATCAAACTCTTCACCATTGCTACTTCATCCCCATTGATATAGGCCACTACATTTCCTGAAGTCTATAACCATCTCCTTCATTTTGTTGATATTGAGGGAAAGTTTTTGTTGTCGCACCAGTTCATCAGATTCTCTTTGGCCTGTACTGTGTCTTGTCCTTGTTTGAGATCTGGTCCATTATGGTGGTGTCGTTAGCAAACTTGAAAATTGAATTGGAGAGGAATTTGGCAACAATCATAAGTGTATAAGGAGTATAGAAAGGGGCTGAGAACACAGCCTTATGGGGCACTGATATTGAGAATGATCATAGATGAGGTGTTGTTGTCTATCCCTACTTCCTGTGGTTTGTGGGTTAGGAAGGAGCCAAGCCCCAGGCCACAGATGAATTTCATGGGAATAACGGTGTTGAAGGCTGAGCTGTACTCAATAAATAGGAGTCAGACATAGGTGTCTTTGTTATCTAGGTGTTCTAGGATGGAATATAGGGCCAGGGCAATGATGTCTTCTGTGGACCAGTTGCGGTGGTAAGCAACCCGTAATAGATCCAGGTAATTTGGGAAGTTGAAATTGATTGGTGCCGTGACTAATCTTTTGAAGCATTTCATAATGATGCATGTCAGAGCCATTGGATAATCGTCATTAAGGCACACTGCCTGTTCAGAAGTGGCAATAAAATTATCAAATATCCCCAATTGTATACTCTGATACAAATCAGATGCATTCTGGAAAATACAGGGCCTCTATTTCAAAAAGACATGTTCTGTAACGTTTGACTTTGTCAAAGCCTACGGAAAACCTAGTCAGACTAAGGATCATCTGGACACAAAATGTCAACATTTTTCTCTCCTTACAAACCTTCCAGCATTTTCTCTTTTGGTTTCAGATTGCAACGTGCACAATAATTTGCTTTTGTAGCACTGCCTTTAATGTGGTATACACAAGCAAATGCATTATTTTAGCATGTTTCCATAGTTTTATCTTTTTCCATCCAGATACTTGTCCTCTTTTTTGTATATGTAGAAGCACCGGGTGTACTGAATATATGGAATCAACTGCATTGATTTTCTCATCTTTTTCCTCATTTCTATATGGAGAAAATATCAAGCTGTACTGTACCAGTTGAGGGTATGTTACATTATTTGTAAAATTGGAAAAATATATTTTTGAAAATCATGACTGGTATAATAACACTGATTAAAATCGTTTATTTTTGTCAATCCTTTTCTCTTTACATAGCTGTAGAAACTTTGTCAGCTTTTAAATTCCCCTTTGCTGCATTTTTAACCGCTCCCAATCCTCAGGCCAATTTGTACACTTGTTCCTGCTAATTTATACACTTCTTCCTTGAATCTGATACTTTCTCTAATTTCCCTTGTAAGCCACAATTTGGCCACAATTCCCTTACCACTCGTGCCAAACGGGAACAAAACTTCCAGAGTGCTCCTATTCATTCTATAAATACCTGCCATTGCCTGTCCACTGTCTTTCCTTTCAGTAATGTTTCCTAACTCATCATGGCCAGCTCATGCCTTATACAGTTATAAACAAAGAACAAAGAATAAAATAGCACAGGAAACAGGCCGTTTGGCCCTACAAGCCCACGCTGCCCATTTTAATATTCAGTGAGTGCCTCATTCCAATCCTCCTCCTACCTACGCATTTTGTCTACGCCTCTTGGACTGCACAATAAAGAACAAAGAACAAAACAGCACGGGAAACAGGCCCTTCGGCCCAACAAGCTCACGCTGTCACCCCGATGTTCCCACCTCTACCCGTGATCCCTGTCCATGTTTATAGATCTATGGATTAAAAACCAAATTTGAGACAATTCTGGGGGAACTTGTTTTGCCAATTAGCCTAAGAGCACATCTTTGGGATGTGGGAGGAAACCGGAGCACCTGGAAAAAACCCACGCAAGCATGGGGAGAATGCGCAAACTCCCACAGACACAGGCCCAAATCCATGTATCTGCACAGCAACAGTGATAGTCACTGAGCTGTCGTGTTGCCCATCAAATGGTCCCTGTCAAGCGTACACTAACGACATGAAGCACTAGGATACTCTCAAAAAATCCAAAAGTAGCCCTCTCATGACCCATCGCGTGTATGCCCCTTGTTAGACAACAAAGTGGACCAAAGCACCTGTAGGATAAAAACAAGTACATCAATATCATCATCTATTTATACACTTCCCAGGGACTCCCAAGGCTCATGATCCCTATTTTAAATCAGTTTTCTATACCCCTCCTTTCCCATTCTGTTCATGTGTCCATCTAAGTATTTCTTAAATAACTCCAGAGTACCTGCCTCCACCACTTTACTTGGTAGCGCATTCCATACCCCCACCACCCTCTGTGTGAAAAAACTCCAGGGGTGCAAATTTAGAGAACTATATGTGCGCCAGATTAAGGGAGGTCTAATTTAGGAACAATTTATTAACAGCCTAAAAGCACGTTTTTGGGATGTGGAGAAAACCTGAGTACCCAGAGAAAACCCACGGAAGCACGGGAAGAATGTGCAAACTCCCACAGACACTGACTCAAGTCAGAGATCCGACCCAGGTCCATGTATCTGCACAACAAAGTGATAGTCAGAGCTGTCATGTTGCCTGTCAGTTGGTCCAGTTTAAGCATACACTAACACGTGAAGCATTAGGAAGCTCTCAAAGCAACATCCAGGAGCAGCCCTCGCACAAACCACTGCGTATACGCCCCTTGTTGACCAACAAGTCGGACTGAATCACCTGTGGATGTAAAAAAAGGCATCGATAAACATACACAGTCTATACAAGCATTCATGGAAGATCCCCAGAAGCTCAAACGTAAAACAGGTGAGCCGTAAAATATATTAGATGGCTCATAGGAATCTATTGATTCCCAAGAATGCCCTGAGACTTTTGATCCTTAATTAGAACAATCTTTTGTATCCCTCCATCTTTAGTTTGCTCATGTGCCTATCTAGGTAAGCCTTAAAACAACTCTAGTGTGCCTGCCTCCATCACCCTACTTGACAGTGCATTCCAGGCCTCCACTATCCTGTGTGAAAAATGTCCCTCTAACATCTGAATTATACATTGCCCCTCTCACCCTAAGCCTGTGGCCCCTCGTGATTTTTCATATCCAAACTGGGATAAAGCTTCCCACTGTCCACTCTTATCTATATCTTCATAATCTTATACGCCTCTATGAGATCTCTCCTTGTTCTCCATCTTTCCAGGAAGAACAGCCCCAATTTGCCCAATCTCTCCTCATAGCTAAGCCCTTCCATATCAGGCAGCATCCTGGTAAATCTCCTCTGCACTCTCTCCATGGTCTCCACATCCTTCCAGTATAGATATAAAAAGTCCTTTTCTGACTGTGGGCCTTAATTTCTCTGCCCATCACCTTCCTTATTCTCCTTAGTGTCTTTTCCCTCATTCTTAATTTTCCCAATTCCAAATCCTTGCAAAGGTTCCCATCTCCCTACCATATTAAAAATTTAAAAGGTAATTTAAAATTTAAAAGGTGGCAAATGGAGTTTAATGTGGAAAAGTGTGAGGTAATGCACTATGGCAGAAATAATAAATGTGTAGAGTATAGGGCAAATGGTAGGATTCTTAGTATTCTAGATGAACAGAGGGATCTTGGTGTGTATGTGCATAGATCCCTGAAAGTAGGCAGTCAGGTCGAGAAGGTTGTTAGGAAGGCATATGGAGTCTTGGCTTTTATTGGTAGAGGGATTGAATTTCGGAGCCGCAACGTCATGTTGCAACTGTACAAAACTCTAGTGCGGCCTTACTTGGGGTAGTGTGTGCAGTTCTGGTCCCCACATTATAAGAAAGATGTGGAGGCATTGGAGAGGGTACAGAGGAGGTTTACCAGGATGTTGCCTGGTATGGAGGGCAGGTCTTATGAGGAGAGGCTGAGGGATTTGAGGTTGTTTTCGTTAGAAAGGATGAGGCTAAGAGGGGACCTGATCGAAACATATAAGATGATTAGAGGTTTAGATAGGGTGGACAGTGATAGCCTTTTTCCTAGGATGGAGAAAGCTAGCACGAGGGGACACAGCTTTAAATTAAGGGGTGATAGTTATATGACGGATATCAGAGGTAGGTTCTTTACCCAAAGGGTGGTTCGGGAGTGGAATGCCCTGCCTGCAGCAGTTGTAGATGCGCCAAGTTTGTTGGCGTTTAAGAGGTTAGTTGATAAGTATATGGAAGAGAAGGGAATGGTTTAGTTTGGAGGGTCATTGCTTTTTATATTGGTCGGCGCAACATCGAAGGCCGAAGGGCCTGTTCTGTGCTGTAATGTTCTATGTTCTATATTAGTTTTAACCCTCTCCAACCATCTTAGCACATACCCTGCTTCCCCTCAAGGGCATCAGTCCCCATCCTGCCCAGGTATAACCGATCTAGTTTGTACAGCTTCCTGGAAATCCCATAGATAATCCTGAGTTCATCAGTGTTGAGATCCTACTTTTCGGCTTGGTTCCTAGCTCCCAATATTCGGCTTTTAGGACCTCATCCTTTTTTAAACCTATATCATTTGTACCAGTGTGTACTATGACCACTGGCTGTTTGCCTAAACCTTCAGAACGTCCCTGCAGCCGTTCAGAGACATCCTTGGCTCTTGCACCGAGAAGGAACACACCATCTTGGAATCCAGTTTGCAATCACAGAAACACCTATCTATTCATCTTGCAATTGAATTCCCTCCAAGTATTACATTCTGACACTTACTCCTCCTCTCTGCATTTGAGCCAACGGATTTGGTTGTTGCTGTTTTCCACTAAAAGGCCATTACCCTCACCAGTATCCAAAATGATATAGCTGTTTTGCAGGGAAGTAGCCACAGGAAATCCCTGCACTGCCTGCCTATCTCACTTGCTATGCCTGGTGGCCACCCATTCCCTTTTTGCCTGTGGAGTCTGAGCCTGAGATACGACCACCTCTCTATATATGCTATCCTTGATATTCTCCATCTCATGGATGTTCCAGTAATCCTAGCCGCCACTCCAACTCTGAAACCTGGGCTTCCAGGAGCTGCTGCTGGAGACCTTTCTTGCACACATGCTGACCCTGAACACAGGAAATATTCCTGGCCTCCCACATGAAGCATGAAAAGCTGATCACAGCCTCGAGCTCTCCTGTCATGTCTTACCCCTTTAACTTCTGAAAGATGGTATTTCAGATTATATCCAATTGTTTAGGGCCCTTCTTTCATGCTCCTCATTACTACTGAATATAACACTTACAAACTATAAGCCACAAAAATTACTTCTGAGACACAAGTGATAAAATTAATACTTAACTGAACTTCTACTTATCAATCAGTTCTTTCTCATATCCTCTATTACAGTAGCAGGACATTTATATTATTTATAGATTTACATTTATTGTATATAATGTTAGGGCTGTGTAAAACAATCCTTATTTCATCTATGCACTTATGTTTTGTGGCTGCCTCTGATCGTGATGAACATTAGTGCCACTGCAGGGAGGTGGGTGAGTGGCTTAAGTCTTAATAGGAGGGGTTAGAATGCAGAAATGATATTCTGTATTTGTCCTTTTCATGGCATATCTTTCTCTCTTTCTTATTGTAATTATGGAAGGTTTGTAGGTATGATCCTATAGGGCCTTATATTTGACGAGGAAAATCCCCTTGGAGCTCATGGTTTTGCTTTTTTTAAATTCTGAGATTAAAGAATCATTGGTTCCTACAAGGGTACAGGCATGGCTTACATTCTAAAAAAATACTTCATAATGTGTCACTCATTGGACTTCTGTATACCTGGAGATGGGGAAGTATATTTTGGTATTTGCTTGAGCCAGGTGGGAAAAGCTTTGCCAAGTAAGCCATTTTAAGTCAATATCCTATAAGCTCTCTGACAAAATAAGCATTGGCATTATCTATTTTCAAACTTCCAATATATTTTTTTAATCCTAGAAACTCATCTAGATGACCAGGAGCTTGAAATTGAGACAGGACTGGGCGAGGCCCATTCTTAACTAATAGCCCATGGGTTGTGGTTTTAGTTATTAAGAATATGTCTTTTAGATTGGAGAATTGCAAAAGATAAGCAGGGGTTGGGAACATATTTGAATGTTAACCAACCTGGCAAAGCTTTTCCCGCCTGGCTCAAGCAAACACCAAAATGTACTTCCCCATCTCCAGGTATACAGAAGTCCAGTGAGTGACACATTATGAAGTATTTTTCTAGAATGTGAGCCATGCCTGTACCCTTGTAGAAGCCAATGATTCTTTAATCTCAGAATTCAATAAAAACGCAAAACCATGAGCTCCAAGGGGATTTTCCTCATCAAATATAAGGCCCTATAGGATCATACCTACAAACCTTCCATAATTACGATAAGAGAGAAAGATACGCCATGAAAAGGACAAATACAGAATATCATTTCTGCATTCTAACCCCTCCTATTAAGACTTAAGCCACTCACCCACCTCCCTGCAGTGGCACTACTCATGTTCATCACGATCAGAGGCAGCCACAAAATATATAAGTGCATAGATGAAATAAAAAGGATTGTTTTACACAGCCCTAATGTTGTGTGTTTTGCATTGTGCACTCAACTGGAGCACACTGAGGGATGTTTTCCATTAAGGCAAATAGAAGTGCTCAATTACTAGATCAATCAGAATAAATATCAACACAATCCAGAAAGAATTATAATGACAAAGTACAAAAACAGGATTTTAGTGGACTGCAGTCAGCTACTCCAAATTATTGTCTTCTATGGAAGTCACTTCAGTTGGACTGTCAAACGTCTCAAGAGTTGTCAAATGTCACCCTCAGTGTAACATATTACACTGCACTGGCTTATAAAAGCAAATTACTGCAGATGCTAGAATCTGAAACCTAAACAGAAAATGCTGGAAAATCTTAGCAGGTCTGGCAGCATCTGTAAGGAGAGAAAAGAATGATATTCAATTGCAGACAATCCTTTGTCAAAGCTGATAGTGGCTTATAGTCCAACTTCAAACCTCTTGTGCCTCTGATGTATTGCCGGAGAAATCTTGAAAGAGAACTTTGCTCCATCATTGCACAAGACCTCTCTATATCTTGCTGCCTCCTATGCTGTCTGACTTTTGAAGTTATGAAAATACATAATTATGGGCCAGGGGCAATTGTCCCAGGCCTCAGAGAGAGGATACGATGCGTGCTAACTTAATGTGCCCAATTCTCATTTCTAACTGGAGGAAACTTGATAGCCAGCTCTCAAAGAATTTAACTGGGAACCTACCCTCAGCTCTCTTGCCAAACCAATAATCCAGACATTTTTCTTCTAATCTCAATTCTCCAGATTGTCCAGGAACTCTGTTATACCACATAGCTGTTTTTCCCAAGGATTGCAAGTGAGTCTCAACTAAGAAAGTTGCATTTTCAACAGTAACAATTCTTTCCTCCACTTCATCAAGCTGTTTTATAGCATCGTGCAGTTCTATAGTTTGAACACCGATGTTTTGCGCTAAAGACTCGTGTTTCTTAATGACCTTAATAATATTTGCAGTCAGTTGTAATGCCTTAGTGTGCCAGATCATGAGCCTGTTTGTTCACTAAACCACCATGTTGACGAGTCAACTCCATCCCACTTACTTTTGACTGATCTCTTTTGTCGATGATTTGTAAAACATTTTGGCATTTTGCCACCAACATTTAACTAATAATTTTTCAAGAATATCACATGGAATTCTCACTCTCGATTAAATACAGGCTGTGTAATCCTTTCATTTATCACACTTACAAGTCGAGTAGTACCAAGGCTCAGAAACACAGCAATTTCCCACAATCAGTTTTCTAAGTACTGATAATTGATTAGTACAACTCAGGTCAGATAGTAGGGATATAATTTGTATGTCCTATAATACAGAACTTTGTCCTTAAAGCATCTGGCCCAATATCAATCAGTACTTAGATCTGGAAAAGTCAGTGTTTGGCTACATTTTGATTGCTTCAAGTACAGCCACAAAATAATACTATAATACTATTTGAAGCTATGTTAACTTACAAGATAATTTTCTGATTTAAAACCACGGAAGAAAGTCATGAAATCAATTTAAAGATTAATTTACAATACTGGCTTTATTTCAAATATACAGCATAAAAGAACTATTCCAATGTATACAAAATCGTCACAAAAAAAGCTTGTGCAAAATAATTCAAGTTATACAATACTGAAGGAAAGACAGAAACTTGTACAGCTTCCTGCTGCACAAGCTGGCATCTTTATTTAGTATACTACAAATGTGTACTAAAAATATTCTCTCCTTTTCAAGAGGCACTATGCTGATGTTAAATCAAAGACTCCAGTGTTTAAATATCTTCATTTACAAAATACATAATTTAAAGAGTTATATATGAAAAGGTGCATTTTCCATTTGTTATTGTAAAATTCCTGTGGAACATTCTTCCCTCTTGGGAACAGATCTCAAAGTTCAACCAGGCAGTAAATCTGACAAAAGTTAAAAACTTTTGTTCACTCTTTGACAGCTTCACCAATAAGTCGAATAGGGAAACTTCCACATGTATCGGTTTGTATCATGAGCAATGCCTCGAATCTTCCTTCTGATTCTGGTTTGAACCGGACAGGTAGATTGATGTAGTGTTGGGCACTAGACAAAAATAAGCTCATGAAATAAAAGCATCTTGAATCAACATTTCCCACACTAAAAAGTCAAGCACTTGCCCGTTCCTGTCATAAGTTTCAGAAAGACTGCATCTGGAGATAGCAACAAGATTGGTTTTATTAAATCTGTCCGCTCCCAGATGAAGTTACATACATTGAAACCCATTTGAAGATTTAAGGTTCAAACTGAGAACCCTAAAAATTGTACAATATACAACTCATTTGGCTCAGCAAATCCAGAATGACAGAGAGGTAACAATTATATAAAACTTTGTTGCAGATTCCATTTAGAGTAATAAATTGGCTGAATTTAGAATGCATTAGCTTTGGCAGGGGATGCAGGGCAGATTTGATTCACTAGATTGATATTAGGGCTAGAAGGTTAAATTATAATGATGAGCAGAGGCTTTATTTCTGCAACTGAAAGAATAAAGGGGTTATCGACGTATGCACGTTGGGTGGGGCAGGGAGAGTAAAAGAAGCAGCAGAACAAGGGAAAATAACCTTGAAATCAGAATTGAGCCAGTAAGGGTGATGTTAGGAGGCACTGCTTCACACAAAAAAAGGTAATTGGACATCTAGAACTCCCATCCTCAAAAAGCCGCTGAAGCAGAGGGTCAACTGGAGTAGTCAAAAACTGTGATTAATAGATTTTTGTTAGTTTAAGGGCATGAAGGGTGATAAAACTAAGGCAGATAAGATACAAATCAACCACTACCTAGTTGAATGGCAAATTGCTGAAGGGGCTGAATGGCCTACTATTGTTCTTACATTCTTGTCTTTTATTTAAAGCTCTGTATTCTTCCTTGGAATAATTAACCCAGTTCATTTTATTGTTCCTAATTCTAACAGGGATGTAAATTTTATTCACCTGATTAAGCACTTCACGTAGGAGGGGGTAGAGAAGCTCGAAATTGAAGTGGAACCACAATTAATCCAAATTTTCACATTACTCTCTGTCCGATGAGGGAAACAGTTAAGAGAAAATAAAACTGGAAACTAATCAGCTTATTGGAAAGTGATCTATAATAAAAACAAATCAAGACACTTCCTATAAATTCAAAATCGAGACGGATGCATTTCATCTTCTGGGACGTGATTGGAAGATAAAGGAAGGGGAGGATAAACAGGGATTTCGTACAGCATTTGAGTCCTCAAGGTGTATTAAATCACTTCACAGCAATATTAATTACTTTTGAACTGTAAGCATTGCCTAGAAGTCATGCAGACCAGGGAAGAGCACAAATTCAATTTCTGGTTTGTGTTATTAGCAAATATCAAAGAGGGATTTGGTAGAAAAAAATGCTATGGTAGGCTTCAGACCCTGTGGGGAAGGAAATCTGTCAGAAACACGTAGGTGTTAGATGAACAAAGAATTATACTTTGCTACAGTTTCACACGCCCACCATCTCCTCCAAGATTGAAAACTTCTACATATATACATGTTATATAATAATAAATTTTAATACAATATACATTGAGTTTTAGTTCTATGCATTATAATTTTAGTGATTAGAATTGGGAAATCAAATTTCAGGTAGTTATCAAAGTTATTAATTTGCTGCAAATTTATTCATTTTGGTCTCACACACCATGTTGACATTCTCAATCTTGGATGTTATTCTCTCAATTTTCAGTTGAAGTGCACATGAAGCAAAGGCATTACTATCTGTCAGCAGGTTCTGTTTATTTTCCACCACAAGGAAAAAAGTTATACTCTTCTCTACATTAACCAGAGCAAGTGCTGAAGACTCATCATAGGGCAACATAGTAGCACAATGGTTAGCACTGCAGTTTCTCACTGCCAGGGACCCAGGTTCAATTCCTCGCTTGGATCACTGTGTGGGGAGTCTGTTCATTTTCCCTATGTCTATATGGGTTTTCTCCTGGTGCTCCGGTTTCCTCCCACAGTCCAAAAGACATGCTGGTTTGGTGCATTGGCCATACTAAAAAATGTTCCCTCAGTGTACCCAAACTCGTGCCAGAGTGTGATGACTAGGGGACTTCCATTAATGTAAGCCTACTTGTGACATTAAACTTTTTTAAATTTAAAAATTAAAAGAGCCAGGGGATAAACGCAAGTTCCAAACTTCTTGTACAATACTGCAATCGATAAGGTTTAAAATTTGGAATGCTCACTAATTCCAATCAAGGTTTTGTTTTCTGCTAGGTTTTTATTGATCACTCACCGCAATGAATAATTGGAATGCTTGATATAAAATGGCTCCCTGGGATTTAGAAATTTCAGCTGCAAATCAACACCAAGAGCATTAGTACAGTTACAAACAAATACAAACACATGTACATCGTCAAATGCTTGCTTTGTTAAATTACAGCCAACTAATCCAAACAAGGTATTTTAAGAACTGTTCACAGCATAAAAGCAAGCAAGGTTGTATTATAGATATATGTACCACTTCAAATTACCCTCAACATGCTTCATGTAATTTCTTATGCCTTTCTAAATCACTTGCCATATGCAAAAAGCCCATAAATAAGCCCTGATTCTTCAACCATTCTTAGAGACTTAACATGATCTTCACCTTGCCTCAGTAGTTTCATACATGATGTAAAACTGTGACATTGCATTCGTAAAATTATCTATACTAGTTTTACAAACTGCATTAAAATACAATTTGTATGAACAAAGTGAAAGAAAAACTAGTTGCTTTACTGTTAAATTTAAAGAGAATACCCACTTATGTTACTAGTAACTGATGTAGAAAGTGGGAGCCGTGGTTAGCATCTGAACATAAAGTTAAATGTTGAGGCTGGAGAGCTAAAGTGTCCGTTAAAAAAAGGGGCTGGTGCTCCACAAGCTTGTACTGAACTGCATTTAAATAGGGCAGGTGCTCCACAAGCTTGTACTGAACTGCATTTAAATAGGGCAGGAAGTCAATTAAACAGGACAAGATGTATAATTTAAATGGGAAGCAATTGCGTTACATCCGATAACTTATGTCTATTCCACGTCACATATTTCCACTTGATTCTATGAGCTCCCAATAGTGGTGGAAAGTACCCTTTGCTTTATTTTCCACACTTTCCTCGACCCGAGAAAAGCATAACAGTTTCCCTTCCATCTCACCAGAATGCACATTCCAGACAATTGTCTGCAATTCTGCTACCTTGAAAGTAATGTCACCAATTCAACTTCCTCTACTCCTCCTTCCAGTATTCTGAAGTGTCTGTTTTCTCAGTGACACTTTGCTCCATTCTTAGTTGTGCTCTTTCCCCACTATATTCTCATTCAAGTGCAAGGGTAGATTTGCATCTCTTTCTCCTGCCATACACTGTATAGGACTCTCACTCTTTTTCAGATGGGGCAGCAAGTTACCTCTGCTTTTGCATCTAGCCACTGGTTGGAGACCAGAATCTGAAGAAAACTCAATATGGCACATTTCTATCTTTACAAGTCTTCATGGAGACAAATTCTAAAATCATAGATGTGCCTTCCCTATTTGATAATACATGAAGTTTTTTAACGTTTATTCTTTCACGGTAACAGATAAGGTCAGCATTTGTTGCCCATTCCTAGAGTCAATCACACTATGGTGGATCTGGAAACTGCAGTAAAGACATGTTAAGGATGGCAGATTTCTTTTCAGGTAGCACATTAGCTTTTGTGCCTTAAGTAGGTGGCATCCTCACCTCTGAGCCAAAAGCTCTGGGTTTCAGTTCCAACCCAGGACTTGATCGCCAAAGAAGGTGCATCTATAACATGGCCAAACAACAAATGTCAATCTGCAAGTTCTTCCAACAGGCTGATTTCAAGTTGTAAAGAGTAGGAGTCTTGATGTGCAGTGGTGCCCCTCAAGCTATAAGCCTCTAGTGATAGAGGAGTGACCTGTTCCAGGAATTACTAGCAATGGAAACAGGCAAAAATCTGCACCAGTAGGTGCAGGAAGAGAATTGAAAATAAATCAGATGGGTGTTTTATGACAAATGAATTATAGTTTAATTGTTATCATGACTGCAATTAGCTTTCAATTCCAAATTTTATTAACTGAATTTAAGTGACCCTTGCAAGTTCAGTTGCTTAAATAAATGGCAGGTAGGCAGAGGAATTTGAAGACAAAGCAATCTCATGCATTTGCATGCTTCTATCGTGACACTTTTATATTACAATGATGTGTTTAACCCATTTGGTCGGTTAAAAACTCTGCAGATTGCTGTGAAATGCAAGACTGAACAAAGATTATAGTTCTTCAGCCAAGGTAAAAAAATTCCACTCAAACCACCCAATGAATGCAAATATTAAAATCCTTTGCCATCAAAAGCAGTTGAAGTCACCGTTTTAAAACACAGTTAGTGGCTGCATAAATCAAAACATGTACAATGCACATCTACATAACCTGATGGTTGGCATGCACCTTGAATACAAGCGTGTTAATAGAGTTTGATTCAAAACACCTTTGATCAGAGGTTTTGTCACCTTGTCTCAATATTTCTGTAGCCTGGTGTCTACATGAATAGAAGTTGATGCTCCATGCCTTTGCGATGACAAAGAGTAAAGCTCACCAGTTAATTTTTTTTTAATTAAAAAAGCACTATTAGAGATTAGGACTGCTTTTCTACAAGGGAATTCAAGTGTCTTGTTTTCACATGCCTAATCCTTTTCACAAAGCAAAGTTGAAAAAACATCTCAGCAACGTAGCTATTGTGGTTAACATATTCAATCACAAACATTTAGCAACAACTTGCCTCTGTTTAATGCCTTTAAACCTTGTAAAACCCCAAAGGTCTCTCTCAGGATGGAATCAGAGATTGACAAGTTAAGGACAATGACATTTGGACGGCGACCAAAAACTTCTATCAGAGTTTTCAGAAGTGTCTTTGAGGAAGTGGTTAAGGGAGCTAACTCCATAGCTTCAGGCCGAGATAGTTGAACAAATGACAAACAGTGTTGGGAGGTAGTAGTGAGGGATGAATAAGGGGCCAGAATTGGATAAACACAGGAGCATTCAAATTTTATGCCTCTGAACATAAGAAATAGGAGCAGGAGTAGGGCCATCCAGCCCTTCGAGCCTGCCCCACCATTCAATAAGATCATGGCTGATCTGCAGTGGTTCAGTACCACTTTCCCGCTTTCTCCCCATAACCCTTAATTTCCTTGTCAAAAGCCTATCCACTCTTGACTTAAACATATTCAGCAAGGAAGCCTCCACCACTTCAACAGGCAGAGAATTCCAAAGATTCACTACCCTTTGCATGAAGAAATTCCTCCTCAACTCTGATCTGAACTGCCCCCCCCACCCTATTTTGAGGCTGTGCCCTCTAGTCCTGCTATCTCTGCTAAGCGGGAAGAGTCTCTCAACCTCTACCCTATCCATCCCCTTCATAATCTTATACATCTCTAAGATCCTCTCTCAGCCTTCTAAACTCCAACGAGTACAAACCTAGCATATTGAGTCTCTCCTCATAATCCAAACGCCCTCATCTCCAGTATCAGCCTAGTGAACCTTCTCTGCACCCCCTCCAAGGCCAATATATCCTTCCTCGAATGCAGCGACCAAAACTGCACACAGTATTCCAACTGCAGCCTCACCAGTACCCTACACAGCTGCAAAAGTACCTCCCTACTTTTATATTCCATCTCCTTTGCTATAAAAGGCCAACATTGCATTCGCCTTCTTAATCACCTGCTGCACCCGCAGACTGGGTTTTTGCAATTTGTGCACAAGGACCCCCAGGTCCCTCTGCACCGTCACACGCGGCAGCTTTTCTCCATTTAAATAGTAGTCCTTCGTACCGTTATTCTTACCAAAGTGGATAATCTCACATTTGCTAACATTATAACTCCATTTGCCAGGTCCTTGCCCACTCACTCAACCTATCCAGATCCCTCTGCAGGCTTTCCACACCTTCCACGCAATTTGCTTTTCCACTCATCCTCGTATCATTAGCAAATTTTGTCATCCTGCACTCAGCCCCTTCCTCCAGGAAATCTGTGTAAATGGTAAATAGTTGAAGTCCCAGCACCGATCCCTGGGACATACCACTAGTCACCAGCTACCAATCAGAATCGCATCCATTAATACCTACTCTCTGCTTTCTATTAGACAACCAATCCTCTATCCAGTCTAACACCCTACCCCCAACTCCCTGCCCCCTAACCTTCTGCAGCAATCTTTTGTGAGGCATCTTATCAAACGCCTTTTGGAAATCCAAAAACACCACATCCACCAGTTCCCCTCTATCTACCACACTAGTCACTTCCTCATAGAACTCCAATAAGTTCGTCAAGCACAGCTTCCCCTTAATGAATCCGTGCTGTGTCTGCTTGATCAAACAGTTCGTATCCAGTTGACTCGTTATTTCTGCTTTGACGACAGATTCAAGCATTTTTCCTGCTACAGACGTTAAACTAACCGGCCTACAATTCACTGCCTTCTGTCTGCTACCTTTTTTAAACAGCAGCATAACATTAGCCGTTTTCCAATCTTCTGGCACTTTCCTGGAGTCCAGTGAATTCTGAAAGATAATTACTAGGGCACCTGCTATCACCTCTGCCATTTCCTTGAGTACCTTGGGATGAATTCTATCCGGTCCTGAGGACTTATCTACCCTCAGCCCCGTTAGTCTATCAACCACCACTTCTCTAGTGACTGTAATCTCATCAAGGACCTCATCTCTTACCACCCTTCTAACCTTAATTTCAGACAAACTATTTACTTCCTCCTCCATAAAGTGTGTGACAAAGCACATGGAAGTTACAGAAATATTATGGAGAAATGAAAAGGAAAACTAAACAATTAGAAATTTGACAGTGCTGCAAATGACTTGTAAAGAGATTTTTGCTGGAGCTATGTTTAATTAGAGAAGTTATTAGACAATTGAGGTAAACATAGTTACTTATAACAGTTTAAACACTTAAGTATGACATTCTGACTCTGGTGTGTCAACATTACTGGATCCCTTGCAGTACACAAGTAGAAAACAAAGTGTGGGAGATGTAAAGTTTGAGGAGTAATATATTTCTTACACTGCCTCCAGGCATCAATTCCTAAGCAGAATCAAATTGTCATGATCATTGGAAGTTAAAATCCAAAAAGATGATATATTTCCCCTGTAATTCTGATACTACAGAAGCAATCTAGGTAGCAAATCATTTCAATTATATATCTCAGATTTGTTCAAAAGAATCTTAAACCTAAGAAAAATGCCTCAGTATTTGATCTCCAAAAAAGTCTTGTATTCAGCAATGTTGAAAAAGAGAAACTGAAAAAAATCATTTATACAATGTTTTATATTCTCAGGATATCTTTCAGCGTTTTATCATCAACAACTTAAGTGGTCACTTAGCTGAGCTTTTGTCTATCACAAACTTGTGTGAAAAATGTAGATTTTGGTACATTTTAATCTGATGTTAATTTAGAAGACTGCATGTTGTAACATGTTCAAACTTACCGTGTGTGTAACGGATGAACTATTACGTAAATTAACCTTTAATGTGCTTGATTCCCCAACAGGTGTTGCCGGGAACACGTACAAATCCTCAGGAGCAAATACACCCTTGCACGCTGGCTGTTCTTGTCTGAAAAATTAATCAAATTATCAATTTGATTGATTAGTTATAATGATTAAGACAGAAATGCATCCAGGCAAACATAGCAAATACATCATCCATCTTTCACCCCCCCATCTGGGAAGGTGGGATGGACAGCATTTCATCCTGCAAGATCCTACAGGACAGGCCAAGGCTGTGCCCATTATAGCTGATAGACACACATATCTCGGATTGGAATTAGCTGCACCTTTCCTCCTCAAATTAGTCTTTTTTTCTGGAATTTTCACAGTTCCTTCAAGTAATCACAAAAAACTTAAAACAAACAAACCAATCTTTGAGGAAAATCAAAGATCGTAGAAGTTTTCTTTGGTCTGCATGAAGAAATAGCATTTGAGAATGGTGTCCACTTTGAGGATTTTCTTTGACACCAATACAAAAACACATACTCGAGAACTAGGAATATCAGCCACACAAACTCAGTATAAAAATTGAGACCATTTTAGCTTCTATTATTTTTATTTAAAATGAAGGTGTTCAAAACTTTGATCCTGAAGAAATCAATAATTTCTCCTGTGAATTTGTAAAACGGATGCAAGCAAGTTTACATGATCCATCAAAAACATTTCAAAAACCTGCAAAAGCAGCATCTTTGGTTATACCTCAAATTCTCAGCCACATTTTGTTCATGAGAGTAGGCTTCACAATAATTGATGCCTATGTTACAGGAAAAGCAGGGATACTAAACCAGAAAATGGGCACAGATGAAGGAGAATGCACATGCAAGTCTCTTGTGCATTGACTGGTTCTTTCCTACATGGGCACTAAACTTTGATACTAAAATCTGCTTATTTCAGAGATAAAGATTTGTTCAGTGTATCAGTTGCTGAAGGCAAGCATGCAGGTACAGCAGGCAGTAAAGGCAGCAAATGATATGTTGGCTTTCAAAGTGAGAGAATTTGAGTATAGGGATAGGAATATTTTGTACAGGGCACTGGTGAGGCCGCACCTGGGGTATTGTGTCGTTTTGCTGTCCTTATCCAAGGAAGAATGTCCTTTCTATAGAGGGAGTGCAGCGAAGGTTTACCAGGCTGATTCTTGGGATGACAGGTCACATGCAGAGAGACTAAATCTGTTAGGATTACATTCATTGGAGTTTAGAAGAGTGAGGGGGAATCTCATAGAAACTTATGCAGTTCTAACAGAGTAGATTCAGAAAGAGTGTTCCCAATGGTGGAGGAGTTTAGAACTAGGGGTCATAGTCTGAGGATAAGGGGTAAATTTTTAGAACCGAAGTGAGGAGCAATTTCTTCACCCAGAGGATGGTGAATATGTGGAATTCACTACCACAGAAAGTAGCTAAGGCCAAAGGTCTGATTTCAAGAAGAAATTAGATATAGCTCTTGTGGCTTAAGGGATCAAGGAATATGGGAAGGGTTGAGGAGCGGATTGTTGGATCAGGAAATTGAATTCTATGATCAATCACGATCAAGATGAATGTTGGAATAGGCCTGAACGGCTGAATGGCCTAATCCTGCTTCTAGTTTCTATGTTTTGATGTCTCCCAAATGGTTCAGTAAGTTTAATAAATAACTGAGTCAGACATACCAGGAAACATCCAGGTTCAAGCCCCTGTACACTAAATTAGCATCCAGGAACACCCATTTGCTTCAAAGTTTGCAGGAAAATGGGGTGGAGGAGAAGAAATAATGTGGTTGACTGACGTCAGAAAGGATAACATTAGGTAATGCTTTTGTTAAGCAGATTCACTAATTATGTTCCTTGGTCCACAGGTGTGTTGGCAGCACAAGACATCAACACTTTCAACAGTGGAAGAAAGAATATGGAATTGGCTACACAGTAAAGAGAAAGAAAGCCCCAACGTGCTCAAACCGATCTTTCACTGATTTAAAAGGGTTTGACAGGCTAAACAGATTCTTCAGCCAGCCAGGGAAAGCAGAAAAACAAAATTTCAGGGAGGAGGAGGGGGGGGGGAGGCAGCAGGACGTGCAAAATTAAGAGAATTGTTTTCAGTCAAATTCAGAGTTTTTGGAATTCTGCACTCTAAAAATTGGATAACTTTTGGATAATGGTGAATACATTTGAAGCTAAGACAAGCAAGAGTTTTGGTTTCTCAGGGAATCAAGGGATATGGGGAGAAAGGGGAGTATAGGTCGATGATCTACCATGATTCCACTTAAAATGGTAGAAAAAGGCTTAAGCCGTCATATCTTGTTATGTTAACAATTTTCCTACTGACCCAGTTCTGGTTAATCTTTCCGACAGAGATTTCCTTGTTTTCACTGCTATTTCAGTTTTCACTAGTTCAGTGGCTGAATCAGTTTCTTTTGAGCTCCCTTTAGCTTTTGTCCCCTGAAGAGAGAAAGATGAATTACATTTGTCACTTAAGTGTCAATGAAATAACAAAAAAAAACATTAATCATACCATATTGAAACTATCTACAAGGACAATATCAGATTCCTTTACCCATTCAACTTTACAGCTACACCATTTTATATTGGTTTCCACTTGCAGGATGTGGTTGCTGTCAGCAATGTCAATATTTGTTATCCACTCTTCATTGCTTGAGAAGTAGTGACCACCTTCCCAAATCAATGCAATTCCATGTTATGTCAGTGCACCCACAAAGCTGTTAAGGAGGGAATTCCATGATTTTTATTCAATAATAAAGAATCAGTGACACATTTCCAAGTATCACACGTGTGTGGTTTGGCAGTGATGGTGGTGCCCTTGTCCTTCAAGCTGCTAGGTCACAGGTCTAGAAAGAGCTGTCAAAAACTCTGGCAGTGAATCTTGTAGGTGCAGCAGATTGGTGATAAAGGGTTAAAGTGGAAGATAGTGTGTCAAAGAAGCAAGCTGCTTTGATTTGAATGGTGTTGAGTTTGTGTTGTTGGAGCTGCAATGTCCAGGGTAA